>CM055110.1:15336636-15769305 GCA_029204225.1 Diphasiastrum complanatum
ATCTAGAGTACCAAACTCTAGGTGCTTGCTTGAGTCCATAAAGACTCTTCTTCAAAAAGCACAACTTTGTCTTCTTCTCCATCTTTGATGAAGCCCTCGGGTTGGCACATGTAAATTTCCTCCTCCAAGAATCCATTCAAGAAAACATTTGTCACATCAAGTTGAAAGAGCTTGCACTTGAAAGAATTAGCAAGGCATATGATCAATCTAATGGCTACAGGCGTTGCAACAAGAGCAAAAGCTTTATCATAATCTATGCCTTTGACTTGTAAAAAACCTTTTGCTACAAGTCTTTCTTTTTACTTATGAATGGAACCATCTTGATTATACTTCAATCTATAAATCCATTTACAAGTGAGAGGCTTCTTTCCATAAGGTAGATTAACAAGATCCCAAGTTTGATTTTCCAACAAGGCATCAAACTCTACTTGCATAGCATCCTTCCAACTTTGAGATTAATTGCTTCTTCAAAACATGTTGGTTCTTCAAGCATAGTAGTCAAGAAAGAATAAGAGATGTGTAGTGAGAACCTTCCCTTTGCTTTCCTTTGTCACTATAAGTGAGCCTTGATGGCTCGGCCCTCACTCTTGTTGATCTTCTTGCCTCCTTTGGATCTTGAGCAAGATCCTCTTGGTCTTCAACTCCTTGAAGCTCCTCCTCGACCATAGATCATTGATAAGATGAGAGTTGTTGGAAAGTGCCTTCTCTTTGCCATTGAGAGATTCATCAAAAAGTACATCTCTACTTACAACAACTTTCTTGGTAATAGGATCAAATATCCTATATGCTTTACTATTTTCACTATAAACCAACAAAGATGCCTTTAAATGAAGTAGCATCTTCCTTTTTCCTTTCTTCTAAAGGAATGTGTACATAACAAGTACATCCAAAAAATTTCAAATCACTAAGATTTGGCTTTTTGCCATACAATGCTTCATAAGGTGTGAGACCTCCAATGGCACTATTAGTCATTCTATTACCATAGAAAGTTTGCACATAAAATAGCTTCTCCCCAAAATGAAATAGGAAGTGATGCATCTAATCTCAATGCTTTAGCACACTCACATAGTGTTCTGTTTTTCCTCTCGGCCACCCCATTTTGTTGTGGGGTGTATGTGCAAGTAAACTCTCTTCTAATGCCATTAGCTTGACAAAACTCTTTCATACTATTGGAGATGTACTCCCCTCCATTATCACATCTTAATACTTTCAAGCTAGCATTAAGTTGCTTTTCTACAGAGTTTTGAACTTCACAAAGGTTTCAAACCACTTCAATTTTCTTACACAAGAGGTAAGTCCAAGAGTATCTTGATTTATCATCAATAAAAGTGACATACATAAGAGCTCCACACTAGATTCATGTGAAAAAGAAGTGAACATCCGAGTGAATAAGATCAAGAGGAGAGTTAGATCTTGTCAAAGATCTCTTGAAAGGTTGCTTATGAGACTTGGAGGGTCCACAAGCTTCACAAAGCTTGCACACTTGGATATGGCTTTGGGAAGTCAATGCTAGCTCTTTGTTCACAATGGTCTCCATAGCTTTGTAGTTAGAATGGCCTAAGTCTTGTGCCATAGCTCCACTTGAGAGAGCTCCCTCCCTTGCCATGATTACACTTCCAACCATCACATTAGCATCCAACTTAAATACCTTCCTTGCTTAAAGCCATTAGCAATACATTTATCATTCTTCAAAGATGAACATGATCATGCTTGAAATGAACATATAATCCACTATCCATAAGTTGACCAACACTTAACAAGTTCTGTGTAATAGAAGGTACATAAAGAACATTGTCTAGATCTACTTTCTTAGATGATCCAAGACATTATGGAATGGATCCAATTCCTACAATCTCACATTCTTGATCACTTGCAGTGAAGATAAACTTCTTAGAGTTATTGTAAGAAAGTAAGGTAGAAAAAGTAGTCTTTTTGGTGAGTCATGTGGGAACTAGCCCCACTATCAATCCACCATGTGTTGTGATTAGATGTTTGTGTTAAGGAAGCCATCAAAGATAAGTTGCATTCATCCTCCTCCTCAAGCACAAGGTTGTCATGGTTGTCCTTGTCTTGGGCATTCTTCTTTTAGATAGCATTTAGATCAAATCTAGATGAAGAAATCTAACAAGAACAATCATTTATGACCAAAACTAGAGTCACACGTGTGAAAACCTGTCTGAGTACGGACAGTAGGCTGAGTATGAACTATACTAAGCTAAGAACCCAATCAATGCATAAAATAGCAAGACAAATGGAGAGATTACTCAAAAAATGCACCAAAACAATGAACATTCCTATTTGTAGAGAGAGAAATAGGAATTGTGCCAATCTCTTTGATTGCACGCTCACCATGGTTGGCCGTGTAGATCACCCTCTTGTCATCTCCATATGCCAACAAAGAAGTAAAGTACTCTTTGTGAAAGGTCATGTGTGAACTTGCTCCACTATCAATCCACCAAGGATCTAGATCTCCATCATTAGCAAGCATACATGAAGACATCACAAAAGCATCATCATTTGCATCTTGAACATCCAAACCATCCTCATCAAGAGTAAGACTACCTTGCTTGTCTCCTTGATCTCTCTTCTTCTTGTAGCACTCACTTGCAAAGTGTCCTTTGATGCCACAATAGAAGCACTTGAGCTGATCTATCCTTCTTTTTGCCACTTGAAGAAGCATCCGCTTGATCTTGCCCTTTAGACCACTTACTTTTGGTTTTGCCCTTGAATATGCCCTGTGTGAACATAGCATCCTCTTGAAGTGTTGATGTAGATCCACCTCTTGCTTGAAGCCTATATTCCTCATTGATCAAGATCTTTTGAAGATCCATCAAACTTGGCAAAGTCTTTTGAATAGCAATACTTTGAACAATGTTAGCATGAGCATCCAACAAGCCATTAAGAATCACTTGAATAAGTTCTCCTTCCTTAATGCTTTCATCAATGCAAGCCAACTCATCATTCAATGCTTTCATCCTCAAAACAAAAGTACTTGGACTTTCTTCATTCTTTTGCAAGCAAGAAAAGATTTGCCTTCTTAGAGTCAACACTCTAGAAGTAGACTTGGATTCATAAAGCTTCTTCAATGAATTCCAAGCTTCCAAAGATGATGTGCACTTACCAACTTCCTTGAGAAGCTCATTGGTAACATTCATCTTTATCATGTGTAGAGCCTTCTTGGACCTCTTGTCATACCTCATTTAATCTTGTTGTGTTGTTGGTCTCTCCTCCAAACCTACAACAATATCCAAAACATCATGCATCTCAAGAAGTGACTCCATCCTCACTTTCCAGAATGAATAGTTACTTGAGGTAAGCCTATCATTGGCTTCCAACATGACTCCACTTGATGTTGCCATGTAGAAATGATATGATCTTCTATTTCAACCTGTTTCAATGCACAAAGCATTCCTTTGAACAATAACAAATGTTTTCAAAGAGAAATCACAAAGATTTGAAACTACTCAATTCTCTTCTAGCACTTATACCAAGCAAATCAACACATAGAATCATGAAATCTTGATGAACCTATGATCTATCCTCAATCTAATAACTCTTGCCACTTCATAAGATTGAAACACACTCAAATGAAGTCCAGAAACCTCACTATCTAGAGATCCAATCAAAATTAGGGTTTTGAAAAAATCACAAAAAATTGAATATTTCAACATCTAAATGCAAATGCTAAAAATTTTATAGGCAATCTATTAACCACCACTTAGGCTGATCTAATGATCTAAGAATCGGCTAAATCCAACATGTGAATTCAAAAATTGAAATTGATCAAGTATATAACTCTATATAGGATTTTGATCTACAAAAGATCCAATCTACAAATGCAAGAAACTCGATTTTGGTGTAGAATCCTCTCTAGCATGCTCTAGCATGATATCAAGGCTCTAGCATGCTCTAGCTTTGATATCTTCACCAAATCATTGATGGGTATGATTTCCTCCTTCATAACCTGAAACACAAGCTCTAATACCATGTGAAATATTTGGGATCAATGCATATCCAAATTATCTAAATATCTTTAATTACAAAGCAAGCTACTTCACCAATCTTGCCAATGTAGAAAAAATCAGCATCTACACACAAAATAGAATGCAAACTCTAATAGAATTTGATCAAACATGAATCAAAACATAAACTATTGCTGCTATCCATACAAAACCAGCAAGCTACTATATTTCACACGTGTGTATTCACAAATAGCAAATATAGATCATTCTACACATAGAATTGCAAGATATTACAAGTATAGTGCACCAATGGATAGTAGAACCCAAGAGAACCATGTATAAGCATGAAATGAGATAGAGAAGAGAGAAGATATGTCTCTCCACGAGTTACATCCTTTTATAACAGGTCCAAACCCTATTTGGCCACTTGGCTTTCACTCCAAAATGTAAACCTTACTATTTTTGGGTCTAGATTCAATGTACCCAACATTTAAATTTGAATCTACTCAAACTCAACTTCTAACTTTTCCACACTTTCTAAAAATGTTTATTCAAATGCAATTTAGACTAATATAACTTTGAAAAATCAAACTCTAAGTCTAATATGAAATTGGCCTCAATATGCCAAATGTAGCAAATATGACTAAACTAGTTGAGTCTTTCACAATTAGTTGTTCCACTTGTTTTGAAGCTAAAGACTTGCCCTAACCCTATAGCAAGTAAATTTCCAAGAAGTACCAACTGAATGGATGTCAGCTCTCTATAGCCCACCCGCCATTAAGATCTACGACCTAATTAGTTGTTCTAGTGGACGTGCCGCATTTGCTTAGTATAAATAGCTGATTTTATTTCTATTATAAAATGCATTTTTACAGAGTATTTTAGCATCTCTCTCAAGCTTTCAAGCTTGAACTCTCTTGGAGTACTCTAGCTCAATTCTTTAGAGTTTTGCTATTAGTGCTTACTGCTTATCAGCAGAAGCGTAATTCAGACAGAGTATCAATTACTCAAAGATAGCTTAGAGTTCGCGGTTTCTAACCGCAATTGTCTTGTGCTCATCATCATCTATTTTATGCTGAATGAATCTATCCTTTATTGCGTTCAGTAGTATGTCAAAATGTATGCTTCTATGTAATTATTTGGTGGTTGATAAATCTCATATTGCTTTCGTCTGATAATTCAATGATTTACTGTTTGGCTACATAACCACTTTAGCTTTGATGAATTTAAAGTTAGTTGCTAAAAGATTGAACGTGACTCTTGTCATTACATTTTGTTCAATATTGATAGACGTCGTCATGCATTAGAAAAGCAGGCTTCATTTTGTTGTGCTCGATAAGTCGTTCACTACCTTCGACTTGTCGTTATTGCATATCACCTCTTTCCAGCATGGTATCAGAGCATACTTTCATGATATTAGAGAGATTTGTTATATCAGAGCTCTAATACTTGATATCTTTTGCGATATCAAATTGATATCATTAGATACTTTTCACAATATCATATTCTTCAATTTGTGGTATCAAATTTCAGTATCAAATAGTTGATTTCCTACTGTAGGCAGCATGACATCTTTCTCCATCGATTTATCGATAGAATAGAGTTCCAGATGGATTCTCAAAATAAAGACGGCCTTATCGCAGACAAGCTAAATTGATCCAATTACTACTTGTGGAAATTTAAGATGAAGACCTTGCTAATTGCCAACAAGTTGTGGGATGTTGTCACAGGTATCGAAGTGAAGCCTTAAGACAACGTAGACGTGGAAGTCAAAGGATGGTAAAGCTTTTGTGCTTATTATTCTCAATATATCAGACACTCAGATTGGCCTTATATATGAAGCTAAAACTTTGAAAGAAGTATGGGACATCTTGAGCTCATTATATGATGGGAAGGACGTAACTTCTAAGTTACATCTATGAAGAAAATTCTTCACACTCAAGATGTCAAATGGCGATTCACTTCAGAATCACGTTAACCAGTTTAAGAATGTCTTGCAACAGATGGCTGATGTCGGATCGGTCAGATGATCAAGACGCAATCATGACATTGCTTTCAAGCTTATCCTCTACATATGAGAACTGAGTGATGATCATATCGACACACTCAAATTCAACTCTTACCAGAGTTATCACTATGTTGATGCATGAAGATAATCGAAGAAGTCAAGACCCTTCGTCGACTTCATCATCTCATGCTCTATATGTCAACAAAGGCTCAAAATGACAAAAGCATAAAAGCTCTAAGTAGTTCACATCAAATCGAAACCGACGCAAAGTCAAGAACAATTATCACATCCACAATCGCAGAAGATGTTCTGTAAGTATTGCAAACGCACTAATCATGAGATCCAGGATTGTAGGGTATTAAAAGCGGAATGCTAGCAAGCAAGCAGATCAGCAAACGAATGCAGTCACAACATCTCCCAACATCAACACATACGAAGGAGCATTTACGGTCAAAGACCAAAAGACACTATTGGATAATTCTTGATTTCTGGATTCTGGAGCTACTCAACATATGACCAATCATCATGAGCATTTTCCCTCCTATACGCCTTGCAGTACAATAAGATACGTTCATCTTGGCGATGATAGCACTCACACAATCAAAGGTGAAGGTACAGTGAGATTGAAATTCCAGCATGATCAATTCAAACTATCAAATGTTGTATATACCTAAATAAGATAGAGTTTGAGTCTGATCAATGCCGAATTATTGATAGGATAAGTAAGGTCCTTGCACTTGGCAAGAGGCATGGAAACTTATATAGATTGGCACATTGTTATTCTAATACTAGTCAAGCCTTGAAAACCTCTGTTTTTGTCAATAAAGCATTACTATGGCATCATCGATTAGGACATTTGAATCATACATATATTTCATACATGTCTTAGAAATCCCTTTAGATTGAATCACAGGCATGCAACAAAAGATTTGTTAGACGTTGTTCATTAAGATATATGTGGTCTAATGCAAACGTTGTCGTTGCTTGATGTAAAGTATTTTATTACCTCCATTGACGAATATTCTAGAAGAATAGCTATTTATTTCATTATGCAAAAATCAAAGGCTTTCAACAAGTTTCAAGAATTCAAAGAGCATGCAGAAAATCAAACTGGTAAAAGAATTAAAGCACTGAGGTCCGACAATTGGGGATAATACATCTCTACCAAATTCAATGAGCATTGCCTTAGCAACGACATTGGGCAACAATACATTACCTCCTATTCACCTCAGTCAAATGGTCTTGCTAAGAGAAAGAATAGAACCTTAGTTGAATCGGCAAAGGGTATGCTATCACATGCAGCACTTTTGAAGTCCTTTTGGGCTGAAGCTATTTCCACTGCAACTTATATTCAAAACAGATGTCCTACTAAATGTCCCTAAAAAAAACACCATACGAAGTTTGGACATTGAACTTACAAGTTTTTGGATGTATCGCTTATGTGCAGATTTTGCATGATCTCAGGAAGAAGCTCGACTTCCAGAGTATTAAGTCTAGTTTGATCAGCTACACTACTTCAGATAAAGCTTATAAGTTGTTTGATCCTGTAGAGTCGAATATATTCACTAGCCGGAATGTCATTTTCGTCGAAGATCAGTTTATTGACCTCAAAGGTAAGGGCAAATCTCATATAGCCGAACTATTAGACTCTCTCGACATATCAAACTTTCCAGTTCAAAAGTCGACTATTCCTATTGAAGGTCCAAGCTCGTCTGCTCTCGATGAATACCTTATCGACAGCGAAGTTGAAGATGATGTTGTTGCAGTCCAACAACTACAACATGATGAAGATTATCAACTTCACACATCATCCAAAAGATAGACAAGAGTCAACAGACAACCTATCACATATATCGAGGAGCCTGT
Source organism: Diphasiastrum complanatum (assembly GCA_029204225.1). Classification (NCBI taxonomy): domain Eukaryota; kingdom Viridiplantae; phylum Streptophyta; class Lycopodiopsida; order Lycopodiales; family Lycopodiaceae; genus Diphasiastrum; species Diphasiastrum complanatum. The sequence continues at coordinate 15,344,473 of CM055110.1, forward strand.
ATCCTTATCATTCAATAATAGGATCTCTTATGTACTCCATGATCTGTACTAGACCAGACATAGCTTTTGCAGTCAGTTAAGTCAATTTATGACCAATCCTGGTATAACACATTGGAAGGATCTTATTAGAGTCATGAGATATCTTCGAGCTACTATGGACTTTTGTATTTTTTATGGAGTAGTTGACAATGACAAACTCAATATTCTCAATAATTATTCAGATGCAAGTTGTGTCAGAAATAGGATTGGATGAGTGCATGACTACGCCTATCAATATTGAACAAAACCGTAGTGATGGAAATCACATTCAATCTTTAGTAACTAACCTTGAAATCGCTAGAAACTAAGTGGTTACATAGCCAAACATAAAGCATTGAATTCTCAGACAATTTTTATCAGTTACAAAACATTACAGAGATGCATACATTCTGACACATACTGAATGCAATAGGAAGTTTGAGTGATTCAGTAAGAAAACAAATCAGATGCAAATGAGCGCAAGTAATAGCAAATTGAAACAGCGCACTCTAACTTATCTTTAAGTAACTGAGAATAAATATGAAATAAGCAACTTTGCTAATAAGCAGTAGCGCAATAGCAACTCTCTAAGAAGCCAAGTGAGACAATGGATGTAATACTTTCCAAAGAACGAGAACAACACGCCCAAGAAATCCACAACTTGAAGCAAGAACTCAAAAATGCGAAAAACCTTCGAATCAGAGCTACTAATGAGTTGAGCAGTGCCAATAAGGAGCGAGACTCTTGGAAGCGAAAGTACACTGAACTCAAGGAGACTAGTGACCGAAAACATATAAGTCACATGGAGGAGTACAAAAGGCAAGAAAAAATCATAGCCAACACCAAAGTGGAAGTAGCTGCAACCGAAACTACCATAGCTACACTAGCCAGGAAGTTGCATGAGTATCAGAGACAAGAGGCAGCAAAGGGGCCAGTCAGCAGACCACAGAGTTCACGTGATCCTCTACCTGCATATCCAGTGCACCGAAAGGAGATTCTATTAGACAGTCTGTTCTACAAAAATTTCGACGCTTATTGTTTGTATCTGCCTCCCATGGAAGTTTCACTAGACAATTAGGTCTTTGAGCTGCGACCATCCACTAGTTCTTAGTTCAGATTCAGATGGCCACTCATCCCAAGTAACTTTGAAAACTACAAGGAATCATGTGAAAGTTTATGTAGATTCTCTGTTATTGTCATGCACCACAAAGATGACATCATCAGACTAGCCGGTCACTATGCCTACTGCCTACAGAGATGGTTACTACAACCTTGGGGACCTAAGTCAAAACCCACCAAGGTTCACCTTGCTAAATGGTGGTACAACTCCAATGAGCCAGTGAAACTAGGAGCTGACCTGGTACTATACTTGCGGATACATGATAAGTCCTCCAAGGAACGCAAAACCCTGAATGAAATGTTCTATTTTAAGTACAGTGGGGAGGGGAGTGACTCCATTACCTAATGGATAAGGCACTGGAAACTGACCAAACAGTGAAGAATTCAGAAGCATGACAAATAAAAGTCTCGACATGGTAGTTTTACATGTGTTGAGATAACAAGTTTGAGACATCACTACTTCTTTGAAGGATGAACAATTGTTGAAAGATATTTACTCTTTGTACATATAATGGATCAAATAGGAGGATACGAAAAGCCAGTTATGTCTTTGAAGGTTGAGGTGAATGGGATCAATTTGAACAAAGAGTTGAGAGAGTTGTAATCATCCTGGACAAGATGGATGATCTGTAACGAATGTATACATTTGAATCAATACCACTCACTGACATCAAAACACCAAGAAGATTTTTCCCCATCTCCACTAACTTGACACCATCCTTCATAAGAAAAAAAAAAAAAAAAAGGAAAAAAAAAAAATTCCCTCCAGTATAGACAGTTTTTAGAATTAACGCACGGAAGCCTCATTGCATACACACAACACACTGACAATAGACACAATACTGCCATATGCATCCATAATGTCATATTCTTCTGAGAGATGCATTTTGCATGCCAAACTAAAGGGTTCTGAAAAGGGCATAATTTTCTAAGGGAGTGGGTGCATATTTCCCAAATTAGGTCACGGGGGTGTTTCTTGAGAGTTCGATTGGTTCAGGAGTGATATTGAGAGCCTGCTTAAGAGAGACCAATTGTTTGAGAGATAGAGATATTCAATATGAAGTAAGACGAGGTTGTTGTTGAATTCTCGTACTCTCTTGGATTATGCTTGTAACTTTTCATCATCTGTGAGGAATAGTTTTCAATTATAAAAACACTCTTACTCATGGGAGTTTGTGAAGTTCGTAATGAAGGAGATTGCTAATACTAGAAATTTTTCTTTGAGCATATGGTGGTATAACATTCCTTCTATGCCATAAGCTGAGGGTTTTTTTTTTATTGGGACTCCATTGGTTGAGGTTCTTTTCATTGTTGAGACCATCTTGGAGAAAGGTTACGAGAGAGGCACATGCATTTTAGAAGAACTCCACATACATAGTGAGAGGGCATAAATGGTGAATCTACCACCTTGAGTATCCTCGCTTCATCAATATAATCAATTGGTAGAATGAGCTTATAAGCATGATGTAAAGGATGACCAATGATGTCATCTGTTGGCACAAGATTTTTTGAGCACGTCGAAGGGAAAGTCATGGAATAACCATCATTTTTAGAATCGAGTTTTCAAGCAATGCAATGAGGATGTAGCTGAGCTCCTTCATTGCTATCTAGGCTACTCAATCACCGAAGGCAGGTGTCTATCTAAGTCACAGACATGCTATTGATCGCAATCCAAAAAGCTACATTGTCATATAACTCTACTCCATCACTGATCAACTGAGCTACGTTGCTCAACCGATGTTCCGGCAACTTCTATGCAGTCAGCTATCCCTCTATCAGCGAGTCGTATGCAGATGTTATCAGATCGCCAATTTTTTATGTAAAGACTGTTGCAGAGAGAATCTTTGAAGCCAAAATCAATGATGTATTTCACGATGGATATACAATCGAGACCTCTATTGAGGGGAACGTTTTCTGCGGATTGCTTTTCTCTTATGAACCAGAATTTTCGCATGCTGCACATTATATCTGACAAGAAAGAAGCTTGCAACAAAGCAGACCGCATCAAAACCACAAAATACTACAAATGAGAATTCACCTTTTGTTGAGAAGACTGACAGGCGAGTTTGTTTTCCAGTATCTACTGAAACCTGTTATTTGAGCTTAGTGGAGCAAGGCCACTCTAAACCATTAGAGATTATTCCACAAAGCAATATCAACACGAGTTGGAACAAGGGCTACTCACTAGCCTTTCGGCTCGGAACTTTTGAAGGAAGAGAACTTCATGCACCTCATCGCCATACCACCAGCAGGATTGCTGCCCAAACACGCAGCTGTGAGCAAGTTTCCCACCATTTGATGATGGCTCGGCCTACTACTATCAACACTCCATCGTTCGTTGTTCTAGCAACGCATCAATGATTGAGCCATAATTTTTTGGAGTACACTATTTGCAATGGGTCTGGACCGCCATCATTGCCAGAAGAGAGATTTCTAATTACCTGTCTAAAGGTTCATACCAACATAATGTCAATCGGTTAAAGCAAGACAAACTGCCAACAGAAAGCTGCATTCATGACTAGAGACCTCTTGCGATAAGCTGGTTTTTCTCAATCACACTTTAGGTAACGTTTCTTCTCAAAATTGCTATCTGTATGATGAATGTAATCTATGAACTCGAGGGTGAAGCCTGTCCTAAGTTCTCCAAGGCCAAAAGATTTATTGGCTTATCATTCACATAAAGCTAGTCTCGAATCAAATTAAATGAAAATCAAATAAGACTTTAAATGAAAACTCGAAAACATTACATCACATAGATTCATTCACACAACAGCGGAAGCATTGAGGGGTCAAGATGGGGACTCCTCCCGAAGGATTCTTTTCTTGTCATTATGCAAATCCAATTGGCCAATGCCAATTACATAATCTCAATGGAATGCTTACGATGTAACGTGTGCATGCTTTCAATTATGCATGATGAAGCACTACTAACGGGTTAGACTAAAGGATGAAGGGATGTAAAGTGATGCATAAAGGGCTGTTAACTACAAAAAATATGATAATGACAATTTGACTATCACTTGTATGGGTCTTTCATATTTAGAAACACGTACTTGTTATTTCATATTCACTTGAGTTAACAAGCGTGTAGCTTTGTCGAAGTATGTAGAACGTGATGATATGCATGTTGGAAGTTTGAATCGTATCATTATTAGCATGTTAGCTATATTACTGATATCGTTGAGTTGAGGAGAATATGCTCACCTGCATCCATTTACAACAACAAAAGTGTTAGAACAGGGACATTATTGTGGGAACTACAGGTGTCTACACATATTCTCAGTTGTTATCCATGTCGCAACAAGTAGTTATTGCCAAGTTAGGTGACTCTAATTTTGTCTTGGGAAAATAGTCAGACATTGTTTTAGCTCTACTTACAGTTACAAAATTATAAGGTTAACAATGTATAATCAATACTTGAAAGTCAACAAATACATAAGTACGACTAGAGTAGACAATTACAACCAGACTAGTTTTAAAGTAGAGTTAAAAACTGTCTGTCATTTCCCTTTTCAAAATGCTTATCGGAACACTATCCCTTATCCTAAGTAACAACTTAGAAAAATATTTATTGCACTGCCAATTTCAAATTGTCAAGGCATTACCGTCCACAAATAAGTATATATAGACTTTAATAGACAGGTCTAATCCAAGTCATATAACTAAACTCATCATATTAAAAATAGTCAAAGTGTAATCAAAGGTTTAAACAAAAAGCAGTACACTTCAAAAGAAACCTCTTTAACGAAAGTTAAGCATCAACAAGTAATAAATTCATGATCATTTCATGGCACTTCAACTCTTCATACCCGTTAGTAATGACAACCATATTGAGCGGATTAGAAGATTGTTCACACAAATTTTTTCATTGTTAACATTAAGAGTGTTGTACGAAGTCTGATAAAAAAAACTCAAGATAGTTCGTTTATTGTGATCATAGTGACCGAAACAAGCAAGTAAATCATGAGAGCGTTTCTTCACTAGATGTGTGTGTGTGTGTATGTGTGTGTGTGTGTGTGTGTGTGTGTGTTTGTGTACGATAAAGTGTTTAGATAATGGCCACATTAGGCCAATGGGAATTTATCAAGAAATGATGAAGAGAAAGCTAGCATCAACCTACCACATGACTACTCAACAAGAAAATTATTCTAACACCATTCCACATCAAATCTATAATGAGATCAATGGATTTTCACAAAGCAAATCACTAGTTTCACTACACTCACTCAATTCGGTGTCTCGGACGCTTAATTGTTTCGCTATCACCTTTCTAAAGTCTTCGTTGAAGTTTCAAACAATCAACCTCAAACAAAGCTACCATCGTAAGTAAATTACAAATTGTTCCAAAGGGACCAAATAGGAGACCTGCAGCTCAACTCGCATGAGAGCTAACAATTTCTCACAATGATAAGTATAATGGTCAACCAGATTGAACCTAAATAATATAGCAATAAGGCACGTCAAGCTACATTTTGGCATGTACACCGAAAATGCTTTGCATCTAGAGAAAATATGAAAACCTATAATTGGATGCAAAAATTGAACTCTCTTCAGGTCTGAGTCAGAAAATTGACTAAGGTTGTGTAGCTATAAAGAGGGAAGGAAAAACCTCTTACAATCTAATTAAACAGAGATGTGCGCCGCAGCCTAAATCTCACACAGGGAGGTAAATACGACGTTCACGGCTGCTCCAGCCACCGGCGCCCTGGAGCCGGCTCCTGGGCACCGGTTCCTTGCACCGCACTCCCAGAGCACCACATTGCAGCCAACAAAAAAAACCCCATAAGCAAAAAGGGTAATTTCCCAATGTGCCATATAACTCAAAACTCCCTCGATGACATGTGTGTGAGTGCCCGAGAGAGATGGGCACGTGGGCACACAGCACGCACGTTGTGCCTGGGAGAAAGTGAGCACCAGCGCACAAGACAGGTAGGCCGCTGGTACCCGGGAGCTTCCGTTATTTCAAAAACATAGGTTTCATGTTAAAAATGCTAATCGTGTACGTTTGTTATTAGGACTCATTGTCGGCATTTGATAGGTTTTAAATTTCATACGTGACCATCAAAAGCAAAAGCATTTTATCCTACCACTAAGCATCCACATGAATCTTTTCAAAATTTCTCATTATTCTCAAAAATAGGACACTGTGTGTAGACCAATTTTGAAGAGGCTACCAGCATCCATAATCAATCAGGAAGGTGACCTTAGGCCAACGCCTAAGCCATGCTTTGCCATAACTCGTCGTGTGGCAAGTGCCGCTGCTTCACTGGCACTTAAGCTACCTGACGCCATCAAAATTGAGAATTCCCTAGTGATATCTTCCTGGACCTTTGTTCTTGCTTCACCCAAGGGATCCTTAGCAGTAACTGCAGAAGTGACACCCTTACTACTAGAAATCTTCGACATCAACCGAGCATCCCCTTGATGGTTTGAGGATGAATGTTTTGGGCTAGAAAGAATGGTGGGAGTAACAGCTGGCGGAATAGAACCATTTATAAGAATTTCATGAGGCTCAATAGAAGCTACATGACTTTCTTCCTTTCTTGTGTTCCCTGTCGCTGAAACCACAGGTGACTGTTGCCGGTCTCCCGCCAAACCTGGGCCACCAGGAGTATATTGTGGAACTTGAGGTACTCCACCATATTTCAGAGTAGTCTCCAGCTGCTGTATCATTGGCACTGCAAACATACTCCATTTCAGCCATGTAGGAAATTACGATTAAGTACTTCGCATATAAATTGTAAAGAGCTAGTTAGTTATCATTTCTGAAGGACAAACAAGGAAATTAATTGAGCATCGTAAATTAGGGTACGATCAAACAAAATGTACTCTGCAGCGGTTTAAATTCTTACTTATTAGAGCACCCATTGGACTGTTTGAAACTTCTTCAGGAAGACGAAGAATATATTCTGGAATGCTCACACCCACCAAGAACTGGCTCAGCTCATCGCTGAAATTGTTACAGTTATGCCTCAATAAACTGTAGGTCTCTGCAGTGTAACGTGGACTTATCTCGTGAAGATAATCTTCAAAAACTGTTTGGGGTATTTGTGTAAATCCCATTTCAACTACTCGTAGAGGTTTTCCATACGGCGTCAGTCCAACAGGATTCTTTTGAATACCTCCGCCAAAATAATATTCATGTCCAAAAACAACAATTCCTGTATGCCTGGTATTAACAGCACATTCAGTGTGCCAAGAACTATCAACTGAAATGCAGCGGCAATGAAAGTTTGAAAGAAAAAAATAGCCACAAAACTCTTCAATTTGTGTCTGATAGTAACGTTACTTAGATAGAGCTCACAAGGCATCAAATGTCGGCCTTGACAATTGTACTATCAAACTGCAAATGCATTCTGGAAAATAAAACACTAAATGACAACCCAATCAAGTGTTTTTCACAAAATTGATAGCCAGTATCAATGCGCAGAACAATAGCCAATAGCATTAACTAGGGGATATTTAACGCTTAACTGATATGGGCAGCGAAACACGGAAGTCTAAAGAAAGATAATGAATGAGCCAATTCCACGGATTCAAGTCTGAAGAAAAAACAAATATCAAGATAAAAGAAGAATTTATCTTAGAAAGTTTACCATATGCCCTCTATGGCTTTTCCCAGAAAGCTAGCTGATAACTGGCGAGCCAATCCTTGACTTAGGTCGTACACGTGTAAAATTACTTTCTCACCTTCCTGCTTTTAACCAAGGAGTACAACGTCAGAAGGTATAGCCGAAAAATCATTTCCGGATGGTTCAAATCAAGAGTAATGCCCCATGACAAGAAAGTGCAACTAAAAATTTAGCGACTTTACGGTACCTCGGCCATAATGAAGGAATGACCCGCAAAACTGGATCCTGCACAACTAGCGGAAACAGGTTAAAATCTGAATGCTTGATTATTAAAAGGGCATGGTTTACAACCCTACAAATAAGAACTTCTTGTGAGTTCGAGAAACAAAATAATTCCTTATCTGGATCACGAAACATACTTTCTTCGATTCAAATACACGAAATCAGCAAAGGATCAACTTGACGCAGCGCATTGTGTATTAGTGCTGGTAGAAACGAGAAAATAAGATTGATTTAAAAAGACGAATCAGAGGAAGAATTGAAAGTTCACCGTCTACACCTACAGAAAGACTCATTTTCGTTCGTTCTGCCGAGGAAAAGGAAAAAACGAGCACACGTGGATCCGAAAAGATATTAGTGAAACATTCACTCGCCAGAGTTTGCCACAAATATGACTGGTGCAAATGCCAACAGAAAAAAAGGAACGTTTGTAGCCTGTTTTTCTCAGCCAAAATAACTAGCGACTTCGTTTTAAATTACAAAAAGGAGTCCAGCAAGAACAACGAGCAAAATGGCAATACAATCCGAATAAAAGATTTAAATGGCCGAACTTTCCGTACCGTGCTCCAGATTAGATTTAACTTGTAATAATACAATGCTTGAGCACTATTATAACCTAAAACATTTCCAGAAGGAGAATAATAACTTGAACAGAAGGTCTCACTGAATCACACCGTGATAGATCTTAGCTTCCTTAAGGCAGTACCATACCAGAACAAAACTAGCTGATCCAAAATCCCACAGGCTGTCAACTCCAAGCCTTCACTTCAGTGACAGATATAAACTTCCAGCAATGAATCAAGTAGCGTTGGCAGCAAGCAGGTCCAAGATTACAGCACCAACAGAGCGGAATCTGCAGCCAAATGACGAGCAAACAAGAGGTAATCTCGAACGAATCAAAATGATTAGATCTTCACATACAATCAATGAATGGGAAACCGCGTCTTGATCGAAGGATCGAGAATCTAATGACCCCCGGAAGCCTTCTTCTCCGATCCTCGGTTTTCTTGCGCTCTTTCCCTGAAGAAACGAAAACGAAAACGAGAACGAGAACGAGGAGACGAGACCGAACCTAAAGAAGGAAGGGAGAGAGAGAGAGAGAGAGAGAGAGAGAGAGAGAGACGAAGGAAGAGCACTCGCTAGAAGGTTCTAGGCCTGCTAAAAGCAACCACCCAACGAGTTCCCAGGGTTGCCGTTGAATTGACCCATTCAGAAAGCCCTGGCAAGAGCGGTAGCCCAACGGGCGTGGCAGTTGGCCTGTCGCCGGCGTCGCCCATGCTTGGAAATCCCTTTATTTCAAGGGCCAGGCCCCAACCCCGCCCCCCCCCCCACCTACCAAAATGGCATAATCTGATTTTAAGGCGGAGGCCGGAGGGGTCGCCCTCCTCAGGGCATCCGCGTGATGGCAAAACCCAACCTGAACACCCCAAGAAAGTAACTTTCCTTGCTGTAATTTTTTTTTTACATATTTTTAATGGTTTTCTGATCATAATTTTCTTTTACATGCACCCTTTGGCATTTGGAACGTGCATGTAAAATTTTGAAAAAAGAAAAGGAGGCGCAGAGATTCCACACATGTAGATGCCTCCCTTTTTTACATTAAAATGTAAAAAGTGATACTACGCATGCTCAATAATATTTGCCATGTACATTTAAACTGTATTAGATTTTAATCATTTATAAGAGTCCAAGTGACAAGCCATGGCAAGGATCTAAGTCGACCTTTACAAGCGTGGGCATAACACACAAGGAAGGTGCTTAAAAGCATCACCATGGCTTTTGTGACATCCACCTTTGCTTGCACTTTTCACCCAACAAGATGCAGAGTGAAAGCCCCCAAAATACAATGCCTTGGAGTGAGCATTATCTAGCTCATATATGTCTTTAGCCTTATCTCCATAGCATTGCGGAACATATCGTTGTAGCTCATCAAAGGCAAAATGTAGGCAGGAGCAAGCCACCGCAAAAGCCCTCATAATAATTTCAAGTGCCCTATCCCACACATATATAGATGGCTCTTAAAAGTTCCCACCTAAAAGCACCAATCTATATTAGTGCTAGGCCAAATGCCATGTTCATGGTGTCATTTATCTTGCTTAGAGCATGTCCCTTTGTTTCTTACTTTCAATTTTCTTGTAGGAGAGGCAAGGGGCAATTGCCTTATGAGATGACTTGATTTTTTTTAGGGAAAGCAAGGAGCAATCGTCTCAAGAGATGAGATGATTTTTTTGAGGGAAAGCAAGGAGCAATGGTCTTATGAGATGACAAATCATAATTTCCATATATCCAAAGGGATGAATAGCTTAAAATGTGATCACAAGAATCTTCCACAATTTGTGAGTAGAGATAAATGTCTAGATTCTATCCAAGAGAGCTCCTTATTTTCAAATGTCATACGTGAGAGCTTAGTATTTGTAGGGCCCAAGTACAAGCACTACGAAAAACATAATGGGGATCTTCAAATTTAATATCCACCAATAAGTTGTGTAAGATTTGAGTTGACAATTATTAAGGCATTTGGTTGGTAACGGATCTCTCATGCTTTCACTTTCAACTACATTAACTTGATTCCATGTGGCATTCTTTATGGAATGGCACAAGATGCAACTTGGCTTGCCAAAGCATCTTTCATCTAGGTCTCACAATTAGTGGTGGGCCATCTAAGGCCCAACAATCTATAACATGTAAATAAATATTTAAAATAAAAAAAGACTCATTTTTCACTTGTCCCCCAATGTGAAAGCAACACTAAAAATGGCATCATACTAAAGCCTCTTGAGTGTAGTTGATACAAATTTTGTCTCATTGGTTGAAGCCAATTCAAGTGACCTCCCCCCAGTAATTTATGCTTGGCGACAATGTGGAATGGATCGTTGCCAACATGGGACAAGCCCACTCTTTGGGATAGGGTATGTTTACTTACCTAGCTAATTGGTGGGACCATGCTCCCTAGGTGCCTGTAGCGCAGGCATCCCAAAGGGAGCCGGGAACCACGACTTAGCTTCCCAGCCTTCAACTCTTGCCATCCAAACCCACTTGACATACAACCAACTCGCCAACAACGATCAGACTTAACCAACTTGAAGTTCCGAAAACCAACATTGAGATCCAACCTGGCACCATGCCAGATCGGGGGTCCCGATGTGGGTGACTTCCCTCCAAGCAAGCCGCCCGACATACATCAAACTTAACCAACTCGAAGCTTCGTTACAAACGAGTAACATCCATTCCAAGCAAGCGGTCTGACTTACATGAGACTTAACCAACTGAAAGCTTCGTCACGAGCGCTGGAAGCCAACCTGGCACCACGCCAGACCGGACAACCATAAATAGGTAACTTCCACCCAAGCAAGCCATCCAACTCAGCCGACAGGTTAGAGCCCGTTCTCCAAGAGCTTAACCCATTCACAATGCAAGGAACAGTCAGAACCACAAGCCATGACAGATATGGAGACAACCAGTTCCTGGACCAAATGGTCCCGACAGCATACCGCTGGCGCCACGGACTGAATGGTCCCGAGGGCATACCGCTGGCGTCCCGGAATACGACCCTCAACTATGTGCCAACTTAAAAAATTTTGAAGCGGCCTTACAACTGGCGCTTTTACCGAACACTGAAACCCAGAAGGTAATCAGAGTCAGTTTGAGAAAAATCCCACTTTATTGATAAATCTGAGAATGTTACATCTCAAGTGTGTGACCGACCCTAGTCTCCGGGGCGCTAGCATGCCAAGGCGAGAGCCATGACAACATTCCAGCAAGGGAGGCTGAGACTTGGTTGGAGCTCGCCCTGAGTCGCAACCCGCACTCCCCTATTTTAGCGCAAGCATCCCAAAGGGAGCCGAGAACCACGACTTAGCTTCCCAGCCTTCAACTCTTGCCATCCAAACCCACTTGACATACAAGCAGCCAACTCGCCAACAACGATCAAACTTAACCAACTTGAAGTTCCGAAAACCAACATTGAGATCCAACCTGGCGCCATGCCAGATCGGGGGTCCCGATGTGGGTGACTTCCCTCCAAGCAAGCCGCCCGACATACATCAAACTTAACCAACTCGAAGCTTCGTTACAAACGAGTAACATCCATTCCAAGCAAGCGGTCTGACTTACATCGGACTTAACCAACTGAAAGCTTCTCACGAGCGTTAGAAGCCAACCTGGCGCCACGCCAAACTGGACAGCCATAAACAGGTAACTTCCACCCAAGCAAGCCATCCAACTTAGCCGACAGGTTAGAGCCTGATCCCCAAGAGCTCAACCCATTCACATTCATGCAAGGAACACTCAGAACCACAAGCCGCGACAGATATGGAGACAACCAGTTCCTGGACCAAATGGTCCCGACAGCATACCGCTGGTGCCACGGACTGAATGGTCCCGACGGCATACCGCTGGCGTCCCGGGATACGACCCTCAACTATGTGCCAACTTAAAAATTTTGAAGCGGCCTTACAATTGGCGCTTTTACCGAACACTGAAACCCAGAAGGTAATCAGAGTCAGTTTGAGAAAAAAATCCCACTTTATTGATAAATCTGAGAAGGTTACATTTCAAGTCTGTGACCGACCCTAGTCTCCGGGGTGCTAGCATGCCAAGGCGAGAGCCATGACAACATTCCAACAAGGGAGGCTGAGACTTGGTTGTAGCTCGCCCTGAGTCGCAACCCACACTCCCCTATAGTATTGGTGTGATTCGGCACCCCCCCTCATACCAAGCACTCTACCCAAGCTGGTAAAGCACGTTTTTTTCTCTCTCTAGGATTTTCTCTTTCTAGAAAGTCATTTTCTCTCTCTAGATTTGATTAATCCCCAGGCTTCCTTTAATCATGCCTAAATCGTGTGAGGTGATTGCACATCGATATGAGCTCTCTGGAGTCCGCTAGAATCGATCAAAGATTTTCAGCCATATGAACTTGGCGCCGGCTGGATTCTGGTCACAGTGGCGCCGTTGATGCCGGGAGCAGCAGGGGCGTTGCTGGCGCCGAGGACATAGCTGGTGCCAGTGGCGCCGGAAGTAAAGCTTGTAAAGGTAGCTTTACAACATTCACCCCACCTTTATAAAATCTGATGTCCTCATCAGATGTCAGATTAAAGTAAAGGTGTCTCCAAATTAAAATAACTATACCTTTAAGCTACTTGGCACAATACTCAATTTACTGGCCACTTTTTATTAACATTGAAGCTAGCACACCACAAGTCGGAGGCTCAGCTCTTTGTACTGAAAAATTACAGAACTTGAAAATATCTCTTTGTCTGGGAAAAGCGTAGATTTGATATCGCTTTCGTAAAACCCAAGAACCTTATTAACTGGTGACAGAGGCCTTTCCTTGAAATGTTCGCCCCTGTCGCTTCTGACTTTCGACTTTGGAACTCCTTTGAGCTCCTGATTTGTCCTTGATGCACTTTGTGTTGAGCTCCCTGAGCTCCAGATTTGATCAGTTCCGCATAGGTATCAGGGCTCCCTGAGTGTTGTAAAGCTACCTTTACAAGCTTTACTTCCGGCGCCATAAGCGCCAGCTATGTCCCCGGCGCCAGCAGCGCCCCTGCTGCTCCCGGCGCCACTGTGACTAGAATCCAGACGGCGCCAAATTCCTATGGCTGAAAATCTTTGATCGGTTCTAGCGGAGTCCAGAGAGCTCAGATCGATGGGCAATGACCTCACACGATCTAGGCATGATTAAAGGAAGCCTGGGGATCAATAAAATCTAGAGAGAGAAAATGGCTTTCTAGAAAGAGAAAATCTTAGAGAGAGAAAAATGTGCTTTACCAGCTTGGGTAGAGTGCTTGGTATGAGGGGGGTGCCGAATCACACCAATACTATAGGGGAGTGCGGGTTGCGACTCAGGGCGAGCTCCAACCAAGTCTCAGCCTCCCTTGCTGGATTGTTGTCATGGCTCTCGCCTTGGCATGCTAGCCCCCCGGAGACTAGGGTTGGTCACACACTTGAAATGTAACCTTCTCAGATTTATCAATAAAGTGGGATTTTTCTCAAACTGACTCTGATTACCTTCTGGGTTTCAGTGTTCGGTAAAAGCGCCAGTTCTAAGGCCGCTTCCAAATTTTTTAGTTGGCACATAGCTGAGGGTCGTATCCCAGGACGCCAGCGGTATGCCGTCGAGACCATTCGGTCCGTGGCGCCAGCGGTATGCTGTCGGGACCATTTGGTCCAGGAACTGGTTGTTTCCATATCTGTCGCGGCTTGTGGTTTTGAGTGTTCCTTGCATGAACGTGAATGGGTTAAGCTCTTGGGGAATGGGCTCTAACTTGTCGGCTGAGTTGGATGGCTTGCTTGGGTGGAAGTTACCTGTTTATGGCTGTCCAGTTTGGCGTGGCGCCAGGTTGGCTTCCAGCGCTCGTGACGAAGCTTTCAGTTGGTTAAGTCTCATGTAAGTCAGACCGCTTGCTTGGAATGGATGTTACTCATTTGTAACGAAGCTTCGAGTTGGTTAAGTTTGCTGTATGTCGGGCGGCTTGCTTGGAGGGAAGTCACCCACATCGGGACCCTCGATCTGGCATGGCGCCAGGTTGGATCTCAATGTTGGTTTTCGGAACTTCAAGTTGGTTAAGTCTGATCATTGTTGGCGAGTTGGCTGCTTGTATGTCAAGTGGGTTTGGATGGCAAGAGTTGAAGGCTGAGAAGCTAAGTCGTGGTTCCCAGCTCCCTTTGGGATGCCTGCGCTACATGTGGTATCAGAGCCGACTGGCCGGTCAGCTATGTGGATCTCACAGAAATGGCCACGGTTTGGGGTTCATCAAGACAACTGTTGTGCAAGGTGCTGCCCACAGTGTAAGCACGGGTGCGTCCACGGTCGGGGTGGTTGGCAGGACGGGGGCTTGATGAGTCAAAGTGTTGCCCTTGAGGTGTAAGCACGGTCAGTTTCGGCGATTCGGGCCTGGCGCCGTCTGCACGTAGGACAGATGAGGCAATGTGCTGCCATTAGGTTGGTGTAAGCATGGTCTGTGCCTTGTGGGGTGCGGGGTGACATATTCGCGATAGCCACCGTTCGTTTAGCTCTAAGGGCTATCGACCAAGTTTGGTGGGGGCATTACTGAGGCAATGTGCTGTCTAACGGTGAAAGCACGGGTGCGTCCACGATTTGGGTAGTATGCTGCCGATCGTTTTGCTATAAGGGTTATCGACTAAATTTGGTGGGGGCGTTACTGAGGCAATGTGCTGCCTAACGGTGAAAGCACGGGTGCGTCCACGGGGGTGGTATATTCAAGGATAGCTGCCATTCGTTTAGCTATAAGGGCTATCGACCAAATTTGGTGGGGGCGTTACTGAGGCAATGTGCGACCTAACGGTGAAAGCACGGGTGCGTCCACAATTGGGGGGTACGCCGCCGATCGTTTAGCTATAAGGGCTATGTAGCGCAGGCATCCCAAAGGGAGCCGGGAACCACGACTTAGCTTCCCAGCCTTCAACTCTTGCCATCCAAACCCACTTGACATACAAGCAGCCAACTCGCCAACAACAATCAGACTTAACCAGCTTGAAGTTCCGAAAACCAACATTGAGATCCAACCTGGCGCCATGCCAGATCGGGGGCCCCTATAAGAAGAGATTTAGGTTGTCATTACATTGCTTGAAAATGAATGTAAGTAATGACTTGTTGAAAGAGATCTCATCTTGTAGCACATTCAAAGAGGCATGGGATTCACTAAAATCTATTTATGAATCCAAAAATACTTCAAGAATACTCATGCTAAGAAATCAAATACTTTAAGGCATGAAAGGAAGTAATGAAAGTGCCCAAGATTATGTTCTTAGGATCAAATCTTTGAATATTGAGTTATCTTCCATTAGTGACGAGATTCAAGACAATGAGCTAGTGCAAATCATATTGAATGGATTAAGTATTCTAATCTAGTTCAAACATTCGCTATTCAAGATCAACTTCCTACTATTGAAAAACTTTATAGTGTGCTAGTTTCTGAGGATAGTAGGATGCTTCATATCAAGAATAGGATTGGTTCTCTTACTTTGATTGATGGTGATGAGAAAGCTAACTTTTCTTTGAAAGGCAAGAAGAAGAATGTTCCATCCAAGAAGACCCAAGATGTGGAGGTCGAGAGCAAGGATGGAGCTTCAAGTTCAAAAGGCAAGAGCAAGAAGGACAAGAAGAAGCTTAAGTGTTTTTTCTGTGGTAAGAAAGGACACTTTGCATCCGAGTGTTACAAGAAGAAGAATGCCCAAGAGAAGGACAACCATGGTAACCTTGTGCTTGAGGAGGATGATGAATGCAACTTATCTTTGATGGCTTCCTTAACAGAAACATCCAATCACAACACATGGTGGATTGATAGTGGGGCTAGTTCCCACATGACTCACCAAAAAGACTACTTTTCTACCTTACTTTCTTACAATAACTCTAAGAAGTTTATCTTCACTGCAAGTGATCAAGAATGTGAGATTGTAGGAATTGGATCCATTCCATTATGTCTTGGATCATCTAAGAAAGTAGATCTAGACAATGTTCTTTACGTACCTTCTATTACAAAGAACTTGTTAAGTGTTGGTCAACTTATGGATAGTGGATTATATGTTCATTTCAAGCATGGATCATGTTCCATCTTGAAGAATGATAAATGTATTGCTAATGGCTTTAAGCAAGGAAGGTTATTTAACTTGGATGCTAATGTGATGGTTGGAAGTGTTAACATGGCAAGGGAGGAGCTCTCTCAAGTGGAGCTATGGCACAAGAGGTTAGGCCATCCTAACTACAAAGCTATGGAGACCATGGTGAACAAAGAGCTAGCAATTGGACTTCCCAAAGCCATATCCAAGTGTGGCAAGCTTTGTGAAGCTTGTGGACTCTCCAAGTCTCATAAGCAACCTTTCAAGAGATCTTTGACAAGATCTAACTCTCCTCTTGATCTTATTCACTCGGATGTTCACTCTTTTTCACATGAATCTAATGGTGGAGCTCTTATGTATGTCACTTTTATTGATGATAAATCAAGATACTCTTGGATTTACCTCTTGTCTAAGAAAAGTGAAGTGTTTGAAACCTTTGTGAGGTTCAAAACTCTTGTAGAAAAGCAACTTAATGCTAGCTTGAAAGTATTAATATGTGATAATGGAGGGGAGTACATCTCCAATAGTATGAAAGAGTTTTGTCAAACTAATGGCATTAGAAGAGAATTTACTTGATCCATCTGAGAAAAGTTTGGCATGAAAGATTGTAAAGGAGTTGAAACTCCCATGGAACTAAATGTAAAAGTCTCTAAGGAAAGTGATGTAGCATACTTTCAAAAAATCACTACCTATAGAAAACTTATTGGTTCCTTGATCTATTTGACCATCACTAGACCAGATCTTAGCTTTTGTGTTGGCAAATTGAGTCAATACATGCAAAGTCCACTAATATGTCATTGGAAGAGTGCCAAAAGAGTGTTAAGGTACATCTCGGCTACTAGAAACTTTGGCATAGTATATCAAGGAACTAATCTTTGTTTGAGAGCATACTCAGACTCAGATTTTGCAAGTGACAAAGCGGATAGAAATATCCACAATTGTCTTTGCTACATTCCTATGTGTAGGAGTCATATCTTGGCTTTCCAAAAAGCAAGATACATCTCACTTTCATCAACTGAATCTGAGTATAAAGCTATGACAACAACAACAAAGGAGATCCTATGGCTAAGAAGACTATTGGAGGAGCCTCAAGTGATCAAGGCTGAAGATATTCCATGCATTTATTGTGACAATCAAGCAGCCCAACAACTTGCCAACAATCCAATCTTCCATGCTAGAACCAAGCACATGGAGATTTCACATCACTTTGTCAGAGAGAAGGTACAAGCAAAGGAGATCAAGCTCATCCATGTTTCATCTTAAGATTGTGGTGCTGATATACTTACCAAAACATTGGCAAAGGATCCATTTGTGAAGTTAATATTAGCACTTGGAGTTATAGATAGATGTATACTAGATTTACCAAGCTAGATTTTGAGGAGTGTGAAAATGTCAAAATCATGTACATATTATGTTTACACATGTGTGGAGCCTGTTCCCACGTGTGAATTAAATGCATTTATCATTTAGATTAGTGATCTAGTATGTACATATCATTTGATTAAAATTCTATCGGCTAAAAAGGCCAAAATCTAGTTTTTTGCTACTTGGCACCTTTCTATTGGTAGAATGTGAAAGATATTTAGATTAGGATTGATCTTCCACAGTGTAGAGGTCTGCTCACACATGTGGAAAGATTAGTAGAGGTCGAGTTTGGATTGATAGAAGATTTTTATTTAGGTTCCTATAATGTAGGAAATCACCCAAAATCAAGGAGGTGCCTTAAATCATGGAAGTCATGGACCATGTGACAAGTTTGATTTGATTGATGGATCCTTAGGTGACTAGGCACTCTCACACATGCCAGATCAGTGACTCAGCAATAGCTCGAGCTCTCCTTCATGTATATATAGTGCCTCATTTGGCCATAATGAGCATGGAAGCTAAATCTTGGTTTTGGTGCATTTTTTGAGTAATCTCTCCATTTGTCTTGCTATTTTATGCATTGATTGGGTTCTTAGCTTAGTATACTTCATACTCAGCGTATTGTCCATACTCTGACAGGTTTTCACACATGTGAAACCAGCAAGCTCTATTTTTGGTCATAAACGATTGTTCTTATTAGATTTATTCATCTAGATTTGATCTAAATCTATCTAATCTTGTGTAGATTGATAGGTTGATCTAATCTAACATCCAATCACACTTGTGGATCTGATTCAGGTCTATTCTTGGTTTATTTTGCTGTAAATTGACACTAACTAAGTTGGATGTGTTGCAAGAGAGCAATTACCTATTCAAGAGGTTTGGCATAAAAGGATGGGACACCTCAACTTCAAGTCATTGGAGGTAATGGCTACGAAGAAGATTGTGATAGGTCTTCCAAGTTCCTTAAGTGGCATCAAACATGTTTGTGAGTCTCGTGCTTTGTCTAAGTCACATAGACTACCCTATACTAGATCTATATCTAAATCTACAAAGCCTTTTCAACTTGTACATTTAAATATTCATGGATTTACTACAATTAGCAATAGTGGAGCTACGATGTATGTAACATTCATTGATGATTTTAGTAGATTTTGTTGGATCTATCTACTAAAGAGCAAGGATGAAGTGTATGATGCCCTTATCAAGTTCAAGAATGCAAGGGAGAACCAATTTTCCACAAAGATCAAGTGCTTGAGAAGTGACGATGGTGGTGAGTACATATCTACCAAGTTCAAGGCCTTTTGTGATGAGCATGGGATCAAGAGGGAGTATACAACATCAAGGACCCCACAACAAAATGGAGTGGCTAAAAGGAAGAATAGAACTTTATGTGAAAGTGCTAAATTCATGAGGTTAAGTGCTAATCTTAAAAAAACCATTTTGGGATCAAGCTTTGTTGTGTGCCCAATTTCTTTTGCAATAGCTGGCCAAGTGCTATTTTGGATGGAAGTACACCTTTTGAGATGCTATTCAAACAGAGGCCGAGTGTCAACTTTCTAAGAGCTTTTGGATGCACATGCTATGTCAACATTACTCTTGATGATAGGACAAAGGAGGATTCATCTTCAAGGAAAGGTATTTTTGTTGGATATAGTGAGGTGAGTAAGGCCTACAAGATTTAAATTCCTACTACTAACAAAGTGATTATTGGTAGAGATGTCATTTTTTATGAGGGAGACATTCCAAAAGTGTCTACAAGTACAAGAAATTGGTGGAGTTACCTAAGGACAAGAAAGCTATTTGATGCAAATGGATCTTCAAGGTGAAGACAAACCAAGATGGATCTATCAACAAGTACAAGGCAAGGTTAGTGGCAAAAGGATATGCTCAAGAACGAGGGATTGACTATGATGAGACCTTTGCACCCGTGGCAAAGATGGTAAGCATTCGAGTCATCATCTCACTTGCTACACTTTACGGATGTAATCTATGGCAAATGGATATTACAAATGCATTCTTGAATGGTGATCTTGATGGAAGTGTACATGGAGCAACCCGAGAGCTACATTTAATCAACAAAGCCAAATCATGTGTGTCTACTACAAAAGAGTTTGTATGGCCTTAAGCAAGCACCAAGGAGTTGGTATGCTAAGCTTAACACTTTTTTACTCTCTCAAGGCTTTGTTATGAGTGAGTATGGTCACTCACCCTATTATAGGTTTGCTGGAAATGATATTACCATCTTGAAAATCTATGTGGATGATATCATCTTGAGTGGTGGAGACAATCAAGCCAATGTCATCTATTTGAGATCTAGTCAACTTTGAGATCATAGCCACATTGTTTCTTACAATTCCATTGTATTAGAGTGATTTGTGGATTCTTTGAGTGTTTCATATGTGCCAAAGATAGTTTGACCCAAACTTTGCCTATTCTCCATCAATTGATGAGAGGTTGATCTAGTTTGAGAGAGATTGGTAGAGCTAGTGAGATCCATCTCACATTGTGTTGCAAGATCTTGCATAGGAGTTGGTAGTACACCTTTATTGGATCCTATAGTGAGAGATAAGCAACATTTTACTGTCTAAATCACAAGGATCTTCACTATTATATGGCATCTATGGGTTCTCGCCTATTGGAATATAGTGAGAGACTATCTACCTAGAATTATTCTCCATTATATCATGATGAATGCTTCTCACGAGGTTTTGAGAGAGATTGGTGCTTGTACGGCCAAGGTGCTTGGGATACTCTCAAAGCAATCTATGAGGCTAGAAATACCTCTAGGCTTCTCACTCTTAGAAATCAAATATTTTAAAGTTGTCAAAAGAGTGATGAGAGTGCCATTAATTATGTTTAGAGAGTGAAAGACATTCATAGGGAGCTGGCTTGTATATTCCATCAAACAAAGTGAGGTAGTCCAAGTCATACTCAATGGCTTGAAGGATGAATGTGAGATTCTTGTCCAATCCTATGCTATCAAGGAGGAGCTACCGATCTTGGAGGCTTTGCAAGGAGTGTTATTAGCTGAAGAATCAAGGCATGAGAACAAGCTATTAAGGATGGACAAATTGTCACTCAATCATATTGGTGATGACAAAGTCTTATTTGCCAAGCACAAGGAGAGGAGCAAAAAGCAACACCAACACTTCTCTAAGGACAAAGCAAAATACCAAGATGAAGAGGATGATGATTCCTCTCAAGATTCTACTTCAAAAAAGAAGAAAAAAGATGTTAAGTGCTTCCTTTGTGGCAAGAAAGGCCACTATGCTACCAATTGCTTCAAGAAGAAGAACCAATTTAAGCAGGCCAAACATCTCTCATGAGAAGGCTCTCTTATGGAATCAAGCTTCTCCTCTTCCACCTTCAAGAAGGATGACTCTTGGTATATTGATAGTGGAGCATCTTTACATATGTGTAGCTCCAAGGATTCCTTTTCATCTATTATGCCTTATGAAGGAATCAAGAAGTCCATATATATTGCAAGTGATCAAGAGTGCAAAATTCAAGGAGTAGGGACTATTCCCTTGAAGATTGCCTCATCAAAAGTTCTAGCTCTTCAAAAGGTTCTTTCTGTTCCCAAGCTAACAAAGAATCTTTTAAGTGTTTGCTTATACTTGATGTCAATTTCCATATTGTAATCAAGAAGGATGGTGAGATCCTTGCACATGGATCTAGATATGAAGGCATCTACAAATTGGATCCAAGGAAGAGTGCAAAATCTCTTGATGTTGCTTATGTTTCCAAGCTTTCAAAGGAGGATGATCACACAAGATGCACATGTTTATATCTTCTCTCTTCAAGATTTATGGTGCATGATTATTTCCTATTATTCAAAGCACATGTTGAGATGGAATTCTCATTGATGGTCAAAAGCTTTGAGGAGTGATGGAGCTCTTGGAGGAAATACACCATATGAAGTATTATTCAAGATGCCTAAGGTTGATCACCTTGGTGTCTTTGAAGGTGTTTGCTTTGCACATATTCCTTTGGAAACAAGGAGGAAGGATGATCCAAGCTCATGGATCATGGTTGGATGCTTATCCACCAAGGAGGCTTATAAAGCCTTTATACTCTCTATTTCAAAAGTGATTGAGAGTAAAGAAGTCATATTTTATGAAGATCTACATTCAACCTTGGAAGGGGCCAAGATCAAGGCACTCAAGATGCATCTCAAATCATATTTATTGAAGATTATCAAGATGTGAAGGGGTTGAGATTTGGGGAGGAGCATCCTCAACATATGATTTCAAGGGGATATTCAAGATGGATGGCCAAGTCTTTATGGCTCATCTTTTATGGTAAATAGAGGCAAGTTTCAGGTGGTATTCACTTCAACATATTCTCTCATGCTTCTCTTTCATTACTTGATGTACCATCTTGCTTTTATGAGGCTTCTACATCTCATAGTTAGAGTGAGGTAATGCTTGTCTTGTATCATGCCTCTAGTATGGACATATTACTTGTCATACATGGCTTAGATATGTTTCCAAATTACTTAGAAGGCAAGTGGTTGAGTCATCAAGTGTATGCTCTTGGATCTAGTAAGAGCAAGAATGAGCTTGTTGCTCATAGTTTGAAAAATCATGTTTTTACATGGTTTGAGGGATTTTGTAAGCTTCTCTTGAGATTAAGTGAAGCATCCAAGGAGGACACTTACATCCTTGAAAAAGTATTTAGCCTCAAGAAGATCAAGATAGAATTTGATTTCAAGATTAGATCCATCATGGATAGAGTTCATAGTATGTGGACTAGTCAAGCTAGTATGCTTAATCTTGATAATCCTCACGTTTTTCCATCTTATGATCTTAATCTCTATGATCTTTGTGATCTTTATGAGGCATGGAGGCCTTTCATCATGGTGCAGCCATCTTCATGCAAATGGTACTTTTAAGTCAAAGATCATCTTCAAGCATGGAGGAAGCAAATGGACATAGTGGCAAATTGGTGGAGTGCCCTTCAAAGGTGTTGCAAATGATTTCTACCAAAGATATCTTATCATGGATATAGTGAGGGTGCTTCTATGATGGATCCTTTTGCTGGTTTTTTACTTCATATGCATATCAAAGGATCCACTCAAAAAGTTTCACAAACTCCTTGATCCTACCAGGCTAGTTTTTGAGGAGGAGTGTGAAAAGTTGTCAGAATCTATCTTGGATATTTTTGTGTTTTTCGTTCAAGAGTTTTTTAGTCAATTTGGAGATCTCTCAATTTTTTGTGTATTTCACTTTCTCTCTATCTCTCTCTACTCGAGTTCAATTGATCATTCTCTCTCTACTCGAGGAGAGGAGCTTAATTTAACTTAGTTTTTTCATGATGAGCTTCCACACGTGTGAAACTACTTTGGTTATGAATGTAGGCATGTAACTTTGCCTCTTTGCCTTAGATTTCATCAATTGATCTTGGATTTCACTATCTATAGTGCAAAAGCTTAGTGCAAAATGATGTTGGACTACAAATCCAACGGACTGGGTTGAGAATAAGATGGCTATTGTAAAAGGTTTGTATTTGTTGATGCTCCCATCTTAATTATCCTTACTTTGCAAAACCACTTGCATCCTATTTCCGTATTGCCTTGAAGAAGCTTCAAAGGATCCCAAGTATTATTTTTCATCAACACATCAACACTACATCCATAACATCACATTGTTCCCACATGCATCATCATAAAAGAGAGGTTAATCTACTTGATGAATGGAAAAAATGTACAAGAGCAGGAACATAGATCACACCTTCAAGTCATGATCTTTGCCACCATCCATGAGTAGGGATACACTATCCACTATCTCAATCATGCATTCACAAACATTTTCATCTTTTTTTAGACCATCACATGGACATGGAAGCAAATAACTCGTTATGACTAGTCATATGTGAACCAGATCTATAATCTATCCGCTATGGATCCAATGCAACACTAAATGATATAAGACTTGAATGTTAAAATTACCAAATTTTGGACCATAAATGGATCTACAATCGATTCACAAGAGGTGTTGGATGCTAGTTAGATTGATCATCCACAAATCTAATGATTAGATCTTGATCTAGATCAAACTTATGCACTTAATTAGCAAGAATAACATGTAAATTGATCAAATTTATGGATGAGAGGCCTCACACGTTGGTTTAAACCTGTCACTATATGCAGAGTGGACAGAGAGTGAGGTCCATTACCTATGGATAGCATTCAATGCATAAAATCACAACACAAATGGTCGAAACAATATGAATTTGTCTCAAAATAAAGATCTCTCATCAAACTTGATATTCACAATGATGATCTATATATAGATGAAGTACATTTTGACCTGATATGCTGACTCAACAGGCCTGGCATGTGTGGGAAATGCCACATCACTTCAGATCTACCAATCAATGCTAGATAAGCACCCACATCTTTGATTCCTAGATTGATGTCATTGCCTCACCATGATTTTCCTTGATTTGAGGTAATTTCCCTAACTTTTAGGAACTTACAAAATCACTGATATTTTTAAGATATGTACACACGTGGGAACACCCTCTTACATGTGGGAATCCTCCTTTAATCACATGGGAATGCTTGATCAACTAGTAAAATGGTGCCAAATGGCAATTTCCTACTTGACTAGCTTTTCACTAGTTCATACTTGTGTCAATCAAGACTTTTTCTATCTAACTAAAAACAAATGCATTTAGGACTACCATCCACACGTGGGAACACTGCAGGCTCCACACATGTGGGATCAAGTTACGTACAAATAATCATAGATCAAAAGCTGGAATTTGACAATTTTAACACTCCTCCTCAAAATCTAGTGTACATCTATCTACTCCTCCTCAAAATCTAGTGTACATCTATCTACAACACCAAGTGCATACCTCAACTTCATAAATGAATTCTTTGGCAATGGTTTAGTCAAAATATCAGCAACACATTCGGATGATGACACTAATAGAGCTTGATCTCCTTGGCTTGCACCTTCTCCCTTACAAACTGGTGTGCAATCTCGATGTGCTTGGTTCAAGCATGGAAGATATGATTGGTGGCAAGTTGTTGTGATGCTTGATTATCACAATAAATGCATGAAATCTCCTCTGCCTTGATCACATGATTCTCCTCCAAAAATTTCTTGAGCCATAGGATCTCCTTGGTGGTTGATGTCAATGCCTTCTTGTACTCGGCTTCACATGAGGATAGAGAGATGGTATCTTGCTTTTATGAAAGCTAAGATATAACTCCTCCACATAGGAATGTAGCAAAATCACTTATGGATTTTCTATCCATCTTATCACCTGCAAAATTTGAGTCCGAGTATGCTCTCAAACACAAGTTAGTCTCTTGATAGATAATGCCAAAATTCCTTGTAGTCGATTTGAAAAACGTTTTTCCATTGAAAGTGCAATTATCAATGGTTTCGTATCCAATTGAAGAAACCATTCAATGAAAGAGTGTAGTGTTTTGTTCGCATATATTGGTTACTTACTCTTTGGAAGAGTTAAGCAACCCCATTTGCTGAAACACTTCCTGACATTTTTGTTTATAAAGGTGGCTTTAAAATATAAAGTTAAAATGAGCGCTTGGCATTACATATAGTGAATCCGGGTGAGCCAATTCCACAGAAAGTTTGGCAAACCAAATCCTTGTGTAGAAGTAGCTGGCCCCTCTTGATTCCACTATGTGATTGCACTTTGATTTTCCTTCTCAATACAAGGTGTCGCGTCAGTGGCATCGTAACTTGCCTTAACCTTTGTGGTGCCATGTCAATGATAGTTTGCAATGACCTCAAACTAGGAAGCTTTATCCAGATCGAAAAAGAAACCCTAATACTCACAAAAAGAAAATCAAAATGTATGGCATAAATTTTTTATGATAGGTGAAAAAATATCATGTGATTCTTGGGTTGAAATATTGTTATGATATGCCATGCATTAGTATACGTAATATCTGCAGTGGAATGGGGATTACTTTTTGCATATGGCAAGGGGATCTATCAAAGCCTGTTTTTTCAGCGATGAGAACATATATATGATTTGATCCATAGTTCAAATGCCAGGAACTTGCTGAGATTGATAATAACGAAATTTACATGGCACGGTTCTGACATGCTGGAAGGTTCCATAAATCAAATTTTAATCTCGTTCCATGCTTTGTCAATTGCTGTAAATGTGGAACGTATCACCAAAAATACTATATTGCAATCGTCTACGATGATAATATGCGGTTGAATTAGAAATTTGCTAGATGCTTTGCATTTGTGGATGCAACCTTGCAAAATATATGCAGTCGAATAGTGACTAGTTAGTGATCTTCATAATCACAAGCTTTTAGCAACTGATAAAGCATGGATAATACGGCCCAAACATCTTGAAATTGTTACATTTAAAGAAAATAAGAATCTTACAGGCAAATGTCTATTAATAAAGTTATGTAAAACATCATGTACGACTGACTAGCTGGATACATATTCATCTTTAACAAAAAATTTAGAAAACTTTACAATAAAAGATGCATTTCGAACATGACTTTTTCTTAGGTTGCATGAAGAGGCGACATTTTTCCTGTGCGAACTAGGAGAAGTACATCGAAAGATGAGCGGTGATAGCCATGAGGAGAGCCTAGATAACAATCAGCATCCACAAAGATTGAGAAGATGCCAGGTTGCTTTCTGAAAATATGCACAGAGAAGATTCATGGCCATAGGAACAATCGTTGTATTTGTATGTCAGATTGCTGTGCTAGAAAATTAAGGACAACCACATGTAAATTGTTCAAGGTTGTTACAATTCATAGCCGCCGATGGAGCTTGATTTCCTTACCTCAGTGTACACGGTAAATACGATACAAATTGAGTCGATTCAAGGATGAATTTCTTGCTTTCCTTACTCTAGTGCGCACAGAAAACATGACCCGAAATGCGTAGATTCAAGACTGAAGGATGAATTTCTCAAAAATAATCTACTAATAGCTGGAACTATATGCTAAGTTTTTGCTACATATTGAAGCAGACAGAAATGCACTGTTAGAAAAAAAATCTTTCACTCATGCAATTGAAGCTTTGCCTTGCAAGAGGATTTCTGCAACGAAGTGCTATTATTGTTAAAAGACAAAATAAAATCCAGTGACCTGATCAACAATGAATTACGAAATCATGTACTTTCACCACCTACCAGCAGCATCCTGCATTATCATAAATTGAAGTTGAGCAGCTGAGGACAAGGAACAGCTTCAAGCTTTTAAAGCAACAAACAGCCCATAAATAAATAGAGTGAAGTGCATTCCAGAAAGCTAGAAGCAGGAATCTGGGTTTCTGAGTGATTCCGGATATTTGGGAGTAAACCTCCAGAACAGCAGAAAAACAAGGGACAACTAGCAAAGAAGACTTTGCAGACATCAGACTCAGCACAAACAAAACGAAATCCTGAAGCACGACAGCCTCACCCAGACTCATTCACGTTCATGAACATCGCTTCACTGGCACGGATTTAAACATAACAAAAACCGAACCCAGGTGATTTTCAGAACATCAAGAAACAAAATCCCTCCAAAAAAAAACGTCCGTGCCCAGGAACCGCGGCATGCAGTGACAGCCACAACCCTGAGAATGGCAAGTCACGTGAAAATGGAAGAACACCTGGAACTAAAATCAGAACAAATCTGAACCCAGGTGTCAATCTCTCCATCTTGAAGCACCCGTAAATCTGAGAAGGAAAATATAACAAGCAAAAAAAAAGTCAAGAAAAAGAAAAAGCAATAGGTAGCCAAAAACCTAGAAAAATAGGCAATTTAGTTTTAAATGCCAGATGTCGTACTCACAAAAACCAGGGAATAAAAAAAAAACCATTCACCTATGTCATTTGAATTAAAACCAAAACACAAGCAGGTCAATGTTTAAAATCCTCCTTGCAAGCAAGGCAGGGCCAAAAAGGACGAACGAGAAGGCATTTCTTATGGATCATCACTAACTACCCAAGCATAAGTTGCCATTCAAGTATTCATACAATGCAGATTCTCTTGGGCACACCCAGTGTCAACTACGAAGAAATTGATAATCATCAAGTATTTAGGAAATAAAAGATGTGAGCATCCCGAAAAGAGCAATTAAACTTCCATTATCACTATACAACCTTAAGTTACAAAAGAGATGTGACAAGAAATTCATGCATATGAAAATTGCAGCTAAATCCGTAAGTTACAAAACACATGTGACAAGAAATTCATGCATATGAACATTGCAGCTAAATAGCTAAAATGTGATATTATTGTGACAGAATAATATATCTTCAGTCCAACTAAACCTCTATTTCAACCCATATGTATGCCGCCCCATGTGCTTTCAGAACACCTCTCAATGAGAAATGTTGTGTGATCACATAAGAATTCAGAAAATCTTTATTATATAGAACCACGGGGTACCCGAAACTCTTCCATTGGATGAGACTAGTAAAATTAAAAAGCACATATGAAGGAATTCCAAAGTAAAATGCTCCAAGGACCAACAGCAGGACATTACCATGTTCAAGTCCCTTAAGGATGATCTTAAAGTCAACAGTCCATTTCCCATGCGGTATATGCATGTTTGAGCATGGCTTTGTTAAATAAAAAAAGAGTGTGTCTATTGATGCTCTCTTATTGTGGAAGCATAAATCATATACACCATAGAGATGTGGGTTCCAATAGTTATACTTCAGGTTCTAGGATCTAAAGTCTGCTTCCTCTTTAGTTATAAACTTTGCAGGAACCTGAAATAATGCATGAACCAGAACTTTGTAGCTCCATTTCTGCAGTTCTTTAAACACAAAGTGGCACTCGAATTCAATAGTAAGTACCTTGAAGGTAGTGCAACACTTGCATGCTTCATTGCCACTTGCCAGTTCATTAAATGAGAGGAGAGAGAGAGAGAGAGAGAGAGAGAGAGAGAGAGAGAGAGAGAGAGAGAGAGAGAGAGAGAGAGAGAGAGAGAGAGAGTTCACCAGGTGCAAAACACAGAGAATCCAACAGAACTTCAACAGCATAAAACGTGTCCTGTCTCGACATTTGCAATATTATTAAAACTCTACTATCAATCAGAGCAGGTTGGGGCTAAAAAACTGCTAAAATTCAGAGAACCAGCAGACGTAAGAAAGTAAAGAGGGATTGATCAAGCTTTTTGAATTTCAGTATTTTGAAACAGAGGATGGAGAGCCGGTTCCTCAGCTGGAACAATATGCACCCATTTGCGACCTGTCAACTTGTTCTTTTCAAACCGAACCTGCCCTGTGGTAAGAGCAAAAAGAGTGTGATCTCTGCCCATTCCCACAAAGTCTCCTGGGTGAAACTTGGTTCCTCGCTGACGCACTATAATGTTACCAGGAATCACTTTCTGACCCCCAAACTTTTTAACTCCCAAGTTCTTTGGCAATGAATCCCGGCCATTCTGAGTAGATCCCCCAGCCTTTTTGGTGGCCCACCTTCTAAAGAGTAAACTCACACCTCCTAATTCAGCTCCTGCTACTGGTGCTGCAGAGCACAATAAGGATTGTGGCATAAGAGTTGCAGAAAGTTGCAAAAGAGTGTGCTTGGCAGCTCTAGCCATTCCTCTTGCTAGAAAATAAGGACACCCAAATTTTGGACAACTTTGTTTCTGGTAGAAGAATGTCTCCACAAACCTTCCAGCTCATTCCACTCCTTAACCAATTTTCAGCCTGTACCAGATAGGAATATTAGCATCTAAATCTTCACGCTACACAGGTAGATTATTGAGTAAACGACACCAAGGTAAAAGAGGCATCAAAACTTGTTGAAACTAAAAGCAACAAAGGCTGCACTTAGAAATGTTGAACCAAAGAAGTCAGCAGAAAAAAGGTCTGTTAAATTTGTGAGATGGCACAAAAACCTGAATCTGCTATGTCTGGATTCACAAATCAGCAGGGAGACTAATTGCAAATTCTGGAGAACTCAAACGTAAAGACCTCCAAACTTTACTGCTGGCATGCAAGATTTTTCAAAAAATAAAGAATGTACTATTTGTACCATTTTTGGCCAAGAACCTGCTTTTGGTTGGGGCCATGACTAAGCAAAATATGACAGTAGTGTTTGATGAGTCTACATGTTTAGTGAAGGACAATGAGCATAATCATAGGATCGTTGCTAAAGGGTAGTAGTTCACTTTTCAGCACTTCTTCCATGATTTGATTTGTAACCTAAAGTCCTCTTAGAATTGAAAAGGGTTCATCAATGTACCTAATAAGCTGCCATACACGTGATTCTATGAAAACGAAGTTTTTTGTGCTATCTTGGATGCTGTCATCTCCTACTCAGTAAATTCCCCTGAGAAAATTTCACAGATATCGTACCCTTGCGGAGCTAATGTATTGTGTTATCCCCAAGGCATACACAATGTCCACAATGCACTTTTTCAAAGGGATAAACAGTCTCGATGTGGAGTCGTGTGTTTAGAAGCACCAGAATCTATGTAACATCCAGCACTTGTATCTTATATTGCTAATGTAGCTCTGAAGTGTTCAAACTATCCAATGTCTTCATTATTATTATTTGCAACCTTCTCAGCACACTGACCTATTTGCTTCTTGCCTTTCTTTGCTTCTTATGGTTTTCAAAAGCAAAATGCCTATATTTCCTACAGTAGTTTCAACTTCCCTTTCTTTTTTGGCATTTATGAAAAACAAGACACTGTGGATCTGAAACTTGCATCTGACCCATCCCCGTTGCTCAAGATTTTGTGATGAATTACTAGTGAAGATGCTTGATCTTCACAATGTGTTTAGCGATTGAATCACTAAAGGCCATTCTAATTGTAAGTAGTTTATTTTGCAGATGGTGGACCTTAGTAGTATATTGACGGTTTGATACATAGACCTCAATGTTTCCCAAGCCTCACAAAGTCCTGTGGCACACCAAATGTGAGGGGTAATATTATCCTTCACAAAAAGGTTAATCATATGATGTGCCTTTGATCCTCTCTTGATGTAATTTTTCGAATCAGGCTCAAAATCTGGAATAGGCTCAAGCCCTATGACTATGTCCCGCCATTCTCTATCCATGAGAATGTACTTCTTAAACTTCTGTGCCCTGTAATTGGTGCCATCCAATCTACTTGACTCATTGGGTAGACTCTCACTACATCTTAAACTTCCGTACCCTGTAATTGGTGCCATCCAATCTACTTGACTCATTGAGTAGACTCTCACTCAAGCCAGTCAAGATTGATTCTTCAATCAAATAGAAGAAATTCTTGGAAAATACTCAAGAACTGAGGTGCTTCAAGAAACTGGGGTTTGACCCAAACTAGGATATTATGCCACTTGACTAATACCCAACTGCTTTTGTTCTTATGTTTTCCACACAAAATGGCCCTGCTATGCTTTGCACATGATCCACTCTGTACCCTAATCAGATCTCCCTAGAAAAAGTGTGCCCTATTTTGGGATAAGCTCCTCAAAGGGGTCGCCTGTTGTCCAACTATGCTTCCTATCATGAAAACTGATTGCCCTATAGAAAGTGCACCCACTTTCTAGTTAAGTACCTCAACCAAAAATCTGCAAGATGATCTAGAAGTTTTCAAACTTTCACAAATCACAGGAAAAACAACCTGCTCTAATACCATGAAGAACAAACAAGTCTATCTATAAAGCATGTTAACCTCAATAACAAATAAAACGATGAAAGCTTGACTGGCTATGGAAGCATCAATAGCACTCAAAAATACAAGGAAAGCTTAAGCCCCACAAATCACCAAAGAAACTCCAAATGCTTGATTGGGGGGGGGAGGTCGGGCGAGAGAGAGACAGAGAAGGAAGGGGGGAGAGTATGGGCATCCTAACGAATGATGACTCCTTTACATAAATAGAAACTATTGAGGGGCATAATCCAACTTGAGTCTCATGCTACATGGCATGCACACTTGGCCACTTGGACCGAACTTGCAGTTACTTAAATAGGCATTATATTGTCCCCATTACAAATGTACAACACAACACCATGTAAGAGCCTAGCCACTAGCGGTAAAGTAGGCATTATATTCAACAAACAGTAGAATATGGATGTCAAGATAATATCTCCAACATTTCTTGTCTTTTGCAATTCTAATAATTTTATGGCTAGTAGATGCAATCCATTGTTTAAGCTCTCAACTAGTCTTTACAATCATGCCATGATTTTGTGCATGCAAGATGTAACGAATATCCCCTAAAGCACTTTTATTTCCTATTTTGAGTACGCCTACTCCTGCTTCTTCAGGAGGTGCTTTTGGTACTACGTTTGGTCTCCCTTCATATAGTGCTAGTCCTTATGGGTCTCCTTTCAGGTCTTCTGTACCACCACCTGGATTTCCCTCCGCACCACCAAGATTTCCTTCTCCTACTTTTTCAGGTAATCCTGAGCCCCGTTTTGCTCGTGATTTTTGTGATCGCATCCAGCTTACTACTTATTCTGGTTCGTCTGACGGGGATATTTTGGAAAATTGGTTCTCTAAATTAGAGACCTATTTTCTTATATATCCCAAGACTGAAACCCAGAAAGTGCAGTTGGCCGCATTACATTTAGATGGTAGAGCTCAGACTTGGTGGCGTGTTTGTCACTCTGAGCCTACTCGTGAGGAGTTACATATATGGCCTACTTTTCGTCATGATCTTCGTACGACTATGATTGACCCACAGTGGTTGGTTCGCCAATGTGATCTGTTTCGTAGCCTTCGCCATACTAGTGATTTGACTGCTTATATTGAATAGTTTATTGAGCTTCCCTACCTTTTTACTGATCTTCATCCTACAGAGCTTATTTCACATTCCGGTCTTAGAGACTCCTTACGATATGATGTCTCATCTTTTCGACCTCTTACTCTCTCAGATGCTATCTCCTTGGCTACTACCTTGTAGCATAAGTATCCTGAGTTATCCACTTCTTCTCGTTTTTCTTGTTCTCATTCCACTGCTTCTCCTACTTTGGCTTCTTCTACTACCGTTCCTCCCGGTCCTCCTACCGCTGTTTTTTACCATGAGGCTCTTACTCCTGATGATTCTGATGTTTATATCCAAATTCTTGGTACTCCTGACCCACATTCTGTTGATGAGCCGGCTGACCCGCTTCCTGATGATCCTGCTTCCGTCGCTTGCCATGCACAGCTTGCTTATGCTACTTGGGCTGGTGGGCGCCCTGGTCCTCATTCTATTCGGTTACGTGTTCGCATTTTGGGGTGAGAGTATAATGCTTTGGTGGATACTGGCAGTTCTATTAGCAGTTACATTTCCACTAGGATTCGTGCTACACCTATTTCCGCTACACAGCCTCTCAGTGTCGAGGTTGCTCGTTCCCATTCTTTTTCCAGTTCTCAGATGTTTCAGGGCTTGGACTATAGCATTTGTGACTTCTCTGGATAGGCAGATTTCTATATTATTCCTCTAGAGCGCTATGACATTATTTTTGGTGCAGATTGGTTTTCGTCACTTGGTACTGTTGTTGTGGATCTTTCTCAGTCCAAAATGAAGATCCTATAATAGTTAGCATGACCCATAAAGATGTAGACTTCGCAGATCGTTCCTGGTGGTGGTAGATCAACAATGATCCTAATCTTTGATAGGTCTGTGGCGATCCCGTGTCTAGATACTATATGGCCGAGAATCAAGCCATGTGTAACCCAAAATTGACATTTTTCTGGATTCAAGGAGATCTAGAAATTGCGGCATCTTCTCCATTGGTCTCTATATCTCCATCTCTTGAGTCCGTTATGGCCAATGTTCCTGCTGATTTCTATGGGGTTCTTCACAAGTCCACATTTGCTGGTTCCCTCGCTATTGGTGATCAGGTTGTATATTCTTTCCATGGATCTCTACTTGAGGTTTGTGATCTGACTCATGATATTTCTACGGTTCCTGACATGATTCATGAGCCTTTCGCCCTTAACGTTACACATTTTCCATTCGAGGATATTTGCCAGATGGTCACTATTACTTATCTAGGGTATTTATATGTTGGGATCTTTCTAGATGAGTATACGGGGATCCTTCAGTCTCCTTGTGTTTCTACATATAGGTTTCCTGCGGTCCATGTCGATGCTATGGCTATATGGCATTCCTGGTTATTACATATAGCTTGGTTTTCATTTGGACCTGTTGATTGGTGCTGGTTTTTCCATATTGCTGATCGCCTATGGTGCCGATATTTCTATGATTATGCATGTGGCTCTCTATTTGTTCCTTGGATTGTTTTCTCATTGTCAGGCGGGTTGTTCCATATCGCTTGGTCTCCGATGCTGAGTTGCCACTTTGTTCTGGTGTTCCGAGACCATCAGGGTACCTTGAGAGAGTTCCTTCTCCTCTCTTGGATAGTTTTTGGGGATGTTGCCGCCATATACTTCAGTGTTGCTCATATGTGCTTTGATACTCATTCCCAGCTACACGTGGATATTGCTCCGATGCTTGCTACTGATGTTGCGGATCCTGTTCCTCGTTCTAGTGCATTTCTTCTATTCCTCACTTGTGCGCCTGGTGTGCACTGTGGGATTACACTTGCGGCCAGTTCTGATGGGTCATCCGATTCTCCATCCGTTTTTGGTGTATCCTATGATGGATTGGTATGTCCATATGAGGTCTTTCTGGATGAGTTTTCGGCTACAGTTTTTCAGTTGGGGCCTCTACTATTTCTAGATTTGTTGCTATTGTTTTCATGCATCATGTCTTTTTAGATGATGCATTGATTTCTTGGACCTTCTGGACCTTTTGGCATGCTGCTCTTCTCGTGATATGGGCCTTGAGGGTACCGTGTGCCATGCAACTTCTCATTCATGGGCCTTATGGATACCTTGGGCTTTTGACCATGCTGGTGCATATTTATCCATTTTAGCTATCCTTTGTCAAGATGATCTCTTTATGCCCCATGTTTCTTGGCATATCGCTTGCTTTTCCATACTGTGACAGCGTGCCTGTTATCCTGCTTATGTTCCTACTCTTTGGTGCCAGTCTTCCGATGCATGACTACACCTATCAAAACATTGCTTGGATGTACTTCATGACCTTTGTTAGTGCCTTCCAATGAGTTAAGCCTGGATTTGACAGGAATTGGCTGAGTGTACTGATCGAATATGCAAGGTCTGGTCGCGTGCAGATCATTGCGTATATGACATCAACTAACGTTATCCTCCCCTATAGTGTTGTAGGTCCCACTGCACTGCCATAGCTTTGATGCTTGGTTCTTGAAAAGGCATGGATCAATGTCTGCTTGCATAAACCCAAGATCTTATTTGTCACCATTGTCGTGCATCTCGGCAAAAACTTCAACGGTGGCAGCGGCTTATCAAGATAGCCCTGCGTAACTGAGCGCCTCTTGTTTGTCTTTCCTCTTTAGCCTCAAGCATTCTCTTCCTGCTTTCTAGCATAGCTAGTGAATCTTAGCTTGTAACTGATAGCCATGGACAATACCACTTTGTGTTCAGCTTGTAAGTTTGAGAGTGTGAGGCTTCTTCTCCTCTTGGATTCTCCTCCTCTTCCTCTTGTCTATCCTCCTTATTACTG
This sequence comes from Diphasiastrum complanatum, assembly GCA_029204225.1. Taxonomy (NCBI): domain Eukaryota; kingdom Viridiplantae; phylum Streptophyta; class Lycopodiopsida; order Lycopodiales; family Lycopodiaceae; genus Diphasiastrum; species Diphasiastrum complanatum. Next base: position 15,379,899 of record CM055110.1, read on the forward strand.
AATTATGGATCCTAGCCCTTCCACACAGCCTACTTCTCCTCCTACCTGAGCTATGGCACATGCTTCTACCTTGGATTTCGATACTTTGTTGCCGGCTTTCAACAATCTACAACAACAGATTGTTGATATGCAAGCAAGACATGCAAAGGATCAATAGGAATTGAGGGAGCTGACGCAGTTAAGGCAACTACTGCACCAGCATTTGTTTACTCCTGAGATTTTCATTGGGGAAAAAAAAGACAGAGCCCCTGAATTGGTGACATCGTGGATTGATCGGTGGAATTCGCACTTTTCTGACGAGAATAAGATCAACCTGGCTATCATGTACTTGCAAGGCAAAGCTTTTACTTGGTGGCAGGACTTGAGGGGTAAGCATGAGGCTCCAAGATTGTAGGAAGCTTTTTGCAAGGCCTTTTTTGAGGGATTTTGGGGTTTACACGTCATAGAAAGTCTAGTACCAAGTAGATACATCCAATTTCATGAGAATGCTCTAGAGAATGCAATTTCAAGTAGAGAAGCTCTATATGGTGACTATGGTCACTTTCCTCAGACAATTATTGATATTGTCATGGATAGGTTATTAGGTTGCGAGTATTTGTTCATGCCCATTGCCAATACAAACTTCAAAGCTTATGGCCCTTGAGAAATCATGCAACATGCTTAAGTCACAACCTACATAGTACAGGTGCATTCAAGAAGTATGCAAAGACACGACCATCATCATCTTTAGAGTCTTGTAACTTGTAACTACTTACCACTAATTCAGTACTAGTAACTAAGAGAACAAGAAGTTTGGCTCGTGAGGGTTTGCATGCCCCATTGCAATTTGCCACATGGTAATAGGTACTCGTCACTCGATAACTATTAATGTGTCAACAATGAACAATCACACTTCTATGCACGCAACACATCACAGTCTTAATCCAAGAACTTCCAGAAATTATAAACAATAAAGTTATAAACTATACAATGCACTGACCAATGACCACTGACAAATCACAAATTACAATTCAAGAGTCAAAACTTTAAACTTTAGTCCTTAAAGTAAAAGCATAAATAGCAAGAGTGTCAAGCGTGGCCTCAAGGCTCAAGCCTGAGACCCCATAGTCTGAACGTGGCTACCATGCAAGTCCACGAGTCATTGATCAAGTCAAAAGGCCCAATCGACGTTCAGTTTCGAGTTGGGTTTGGGACCTAAGGGAATTGGGTTCCTAACAATAGGTACTGTATTATGTCCATAGACATGTGTAATTGGCTTTAGGCTTGACCGAAGTCGTAAAGTAGCCCTAAACCCGAAATAGGTCGTGGACACAATTTGGTAAGGGCCCTGCCTCATGCAAGAGTGGTTGTGCATGATATATCTATTTGTGAAATTAGAATATATCCAATTTCACAAATTTATATAGAGAAGTTAGTGATGTCATAAGGTAAACCTTAGAAACAATATCCGAGCAACTCAAAAAGTCAAAGGATCTATGTCAAAACAATTATAAAAAATTCAATAAACAAAAAATCTTAGCCAAATAGCATGATGCCTATAACTAGATACTGTAGCTATGCATGGAATGTAACATTCTTGAATAGAGAATCTGCATGTCATATGGAGGCTAGGATTTCAAAGAGTCTCTATACCCTCACTCCTCCCCCTTTCGACATACTATGAGTAATAAGTATGGTGGATTGCTCAAGAGTCTCATGCTCGAGCTACTATAGTATATAGTCAGGATATCGGCGGCTCGAGGGAGTCTAACCATTCATTAGACTGTTGGTTGGGTGGTTCATACCACAACCTGTACTCTTAGGTGCTTGTTTCTACTCCAAGGATTGTGTGTTGGCATAATAGTGGTATCAGAGCTACGCTTTGAGCTTGGACAAACAAAAAGCAAAGTGCTTTTTTGTGCTATTAACAATTCAACAACTTATTGAGGTCAATCTTGTATGTGATTGATGTTGCAAATGGGTGAACTTGCTGAAATTTGATTGACTATGCAAATCATGGGTTTCTAAGTTGTTAGTGTTAGAAATGGTGAACTCCTACAACTTTGTCGCAGCACGAACAAGAAGCGAAGTTCGAACGAGAACAATTCGCGACAGTCAACGTGCCTTGACTCGAAGCACGAACGATTCGCGAATCATTCGTGAATCGTAAACATACCTCCAGGACCGCAAACCGCAAAGGGACGCAAAACGAAAGATTACGAAAGAAACGAATAGAGCGAAGGCAAACGAAGGCAAACGAAGGAAACGAAACAAACGAAGGGGAATCTTTCGCGCTGCCAGCTGGCAGCTCAACGGGCTTGGATTCGTAGACTTCACGCCCAGGTGAAACGAGAGGCAACGACGGAGACTAACTGATTAGTTGATTAGCGTTAACTAGTCTTGTGATTTCTGCATTTAGCCATCTTGTAAACTCCACACTGTGGAGGTATAAACTATCCTCTTTGGATTATAAAGGTATATCTGAATAGACAGAGTTACTATAAGAGACAAAGAGAGAGACGTAGCGAGTAGAGCAGAAAGAAAATTACTAGAAACAATAGAGTTGTGCATGAAAGTCTGCCAACGAGCAGAACACAGCGAAAGAGCAGAGTGTCGTTCTGCCAACGAGCGAGACACTGACAATCTCGCTCTAAAATTAAACTGATAATACAGTCGCTCTATTTTCGTGCATCTCCTTGTCTTGTGCTGTATGTCTCGATTGCTAGAATAAAATGTATTCTGTGATGTGCAGTCGCGTGTCTAGGTTTATGTGAAGCTTCCGCGCAAAAGAAAATTCAAAGACACAAAATCGTTCACGAATACGCAGACAAAAACAAAAAAAAAACAGTTTCGCTTTCGCGACACTGAACAGTGTTTTCGCTTCCACGACATGGTATCAGAGCTCACAGGTTATCACTACTGATATCCCAGCACCGATTCTTCTAGGCAACACAATATGGCTACAACAATCCAGACAAGAGTAGCAATCAGTCTTGATGGCGCAAATTACAGAATCTGGAGATTCGAAATCAAACTGGTCGCTGACCGAACTCTCAGAGGTGCAACCTCCAGAGGGAGACCCGAGGAGAGCTGAATGGATCAGAAAAGATGAGCGCACAATGGCGATCATCGTTTCGTCCATAAATGAAGATCTACTCATGCAGATTGAAGACTGCGAAAGCAGCCATGCAGCGTGGGAAAGATTGAAACAGAAGTATGAAGTGAGGACTACAGCTTCAGTCATGCACCTTCACAATCAGCTGCAATCCATACGATGGGATGGCAACCAGTTGGATCAGCACGTTGAGAAGATCAAACGATCTTCGCTCAGCTCGCTACATCAGGACAGGAGCACCAGGTCCCAGCACCACAGGAGCTGATGTACTTCATGAAATCTCTACCGACGTCCTATCAGCCGCTGAGAATGCTCATACGATATGACATTCGACAAAGCAGTCAGTCTTGTCGCTGATGAGAGACTGATGAAAGACGAAGGAGAGGGAAGCAATGATCAAGAAAAGGCTCTCTTCACGAAAGGAAAGAAGAAGAACAAGAACAAGCCAAGATTCGAGAAGACGAAGTCCTCGAATCAACAATCTTCTTCCTGCGATCACTGCCACAAACCAGGCCATACGGCCAACAAATGCTGGTTTAATCCAACAATTCCTTGCATGCACTGCAAGAAGAAAGGGCATTCTGCATACGATTGCAAAATCAACCCAAAAAGAAAGAACAAAACTGAAAAAGCTAATGTTGCAGAGTCATCAAAGGATGCAGATAGAGGTGACGAAGCTTTCACGATACTCGATGAAGCTTCAACGAGCTACACTGAACACGACTACGATGTAGTCATTGATTCTGGAGCAACATCACACATCCCCTGCAACAAGAAGATCTTGATCGACTTCAGAGAGCTCGAAAACAACAGAGCAGTGATTCTAGGTGATGGGAGCCGACACGATGTCAAAGGCATCGGCACTCTACAGCTGCAAACACTGTCAGGCCAAGCAGAGCTGCCAGGAGCACTCTATGTGCCCTCACTCAGAAAAGATCTGCTATCTGTCTCCAAGATGGCAGATCTTGGCATTCGAGTTTTGTTCGACGACAACACATGCCGCATGATCGAGAAGACGACAAACAAGTTGCTGACGATCGGATGCAGAGAAGGAAACCTCTACCAGGCCAAGATAATCAGCAACTCTGATAGCATATTGAATGCTTCAGAAAATGAAGATCAGCTCTGGCATAGGAGAATTTAGCATCTGAACATGCGGAGCTTGTACGATCCAACCACGAAGAAGGTTGTTTCGAGCAGAGATGTGAAGTTCGATGAGTCCACATTCCTTGGACTGAAAGACGAAAGAGGCCATGAGATCTTCACGTTGCTGCCTATTCAAGAGAGAGATCGAGGAGAGACATCAAATCAGAATGCAGAGCCGCAGACTCCAGAGCAACAGGAAGCAGAGGATCAACCCCACGAACAAGAAACGTTCGAGCAGCGACAAAACGAGCCTAGAAGGTCAACAAGACAAAGAAGACCTCCAGACCGCTACTTTGACAATCTTCAATGGAGCAAAGACACGCAGTTCGAGTACTGCAGCTTCACTGAAGAGCCAGCAACATACCAAGAAGCTATCCAGAGTCCAGAGGGAGAATTCTGGAAGCAGGCAATGTCAGAGGAGATCGAGTCGATGAGGCGAAACGAGGCATGGACATTAGAGCCACAGAAAAATAGTCGACTGCAAGTGGGTATACAAGAAAAAGATAAAATCAGATGGCACCATTGGCCACTACAAAGCAAGGCTTGTCGCGAAGGGCTACACACAGAGATATGGTGTTGATTATTTCGACACATTTTGCCCATGGTCAAGATGACAAGCATAAGGCTACTCCTTGCATACGCCACACAACACAATCTGGAAATTCACCAGATTGACATGAAAACAGCCTTTCTCCACGGAGATCTAGAGGACGAAATCTTCATGAAGCAGCCTGCTGGTTTTGAAGACCCCGACAATCGACAATATGTCTGTCGGTTGCAGAGATGCGGGTCTAAAACAAGCATCACGAGCTTGGTACAAGAAGCTCGATGGTCTTTTGAAGTCTCTAGACTTCAATCCTACTCAACCAGACTGCAAAATTAAAAGGGTAGGAAAGGATTTTGTGATACTGACCATTTTCGTGGATGATTCGCTAATGATAGGAAATTCCTTGATGCTAATAAAAGACACGAAGTGTCAGATTTCTGAAAGCTACGAAATCACAGATCTTGGAGAAGCAACAAAATGCCTCGGGCTGGAGATCAGAAGAGAACAAAGGGCGAAATGCACTTGAGTCAGTCAGAATATGCCAGAAAAGTGCTAAAGCAGTACCACATGATGGACTGCAAAGAAAAGGCTACACCAATGATAGCTGGAGCCAAGCTCACGAAGCAGGATTGCCCAAAAACGGAAGAGGAAGAACAGAAGATGGCAGGTATACCCTACCAGAACTTAATCGGTAGTCTGATGTACCTGACAATTTGTACCAGACCCGATCTGGCTTTCTCTATTTACGCATTGAGCCAATTCTCTTCAAATCCTATCATGGCACATTGGCAAATGGCCAAACGAATCCTACAGTATCTAAAGGGTACCCAGAATATTGGATTAACCTACAGAGCTGAAAACAAAGAAAAAGGATTCGAGTTGCACCACTACAGTGACGCGAGCTGGGCAACCTGCAAAGATGACAGCAAGTCCCTTACTGGAGGATGTACCATAGCGTGCGGAGCTGCAATCAGCTGGATATGCAAAAAGAAAACCTTGGTGGCTCAATCCTCTTGCGAAGCTGAATACGTCGCAGCTTCAAAGGTGGCGAATGAGGTAGTGTGGCTGCAGATGATGCTGGAGGCAATAGAGATACCACAAGAAGGGCCAAGCACGATGATGATGGACTCTCAGAGGGCCATCTATCTGTCCCAGGATCTTGTCTTCCATTCAAAGACAAAACACATACCTCTGAAGTACCATCACATTCGAGATTTGATCTCGAAAGGAGAGCTCCAAGTCCAGTATATAAAATCAGAAGACATGATTGCAGATCTGCTCACAAAACTGCTCGACAAGCCACTCTTTGCCAAGCCAAGAAAGGCAATTGGATTAAACGTACAAAGCTGCAAGGTTCAAGAGGGAGTGTCAGAAATGGTGAACTCCTGCAACTTTGTCACAGCACGAACAAGAAACGAAGGTCGAACGAGAACAATTCGCGACAGTCAACATGCCTTGACTCGAAACACGAACGATTCGCAAATCATTCATGAATCGTAAACATACCTCCAGGACTGCAAACTGCAAAGGGACGCAAAAGGAAAGATTACGAAAGAAACGTATAGAGCGAAAGCAAACGAAGGAAACAAAACAAACGAAGGGAAATCTTTCGCGCTGCCAGCTAACAGCTCAACGGGCTTGGAGTCGTAGACTTTACGCCCACGTGAAACGAGAGGCAACGACGGAGACTAACTGATTAGTTGATTAGCGTTAACTAGTCTTGTGATTTCTACGTCTAGCCATCTTGTAAACTCTACACTGTGGAGGTATGAACTATCCTCTCTGGATTATAAAGATATATCTGAATAGACAGAGTTACTGTAAAAAACAGAGAGAAAGAGACGGAGCGAGTAGAGCAGAAAGAAAATTACTAGAAACAATAGAGCTGTGCATGAAAGTCTGCCAACGAGCAGAACACAACGAAAGAGCAAAGTGTCCCAACGAGCGAGACACTGACGATCTCGCTCTAAAATTAAACTGATAATAAAGTCGCTCTATTTTCGTGCATCTCCTTGTCTTGTGCTGTATGTCTTGATTGCTAGAATAAAATGTATTCTGTGATGTGCAGTCGCGTTTCTAGGACAAAAAAACAGTTTCGCTTTCGCGACACTGAACAGTGTTTTCTCTTCCGCAACAATTAGAATCATGGTTTGGTGGTATATCACTAATGAGCTGACATGCATGCCTAGATTTAGTGCTTTTGCTTTAAAAATCTTTTTTTCACCATTGTAAATAGCATGCAGTCCCTGATTTGGACTTGCAAAATTCATTGTAATGGTGCAACCAAGGTTGAGGCCTAAAAGACTTGCTAGGGAGGAAAATTTACAAGCTAAGAAGTAGTGAGCCAGTGAATTGAGCTTGTATGCTATGAATCTAAGTTGGTTACTATTCATTACGATTGCATGTGAAGGAACCGTAAAATATCAAAGTTAAAGGTAAACTTTCCTTTCTTACTGGATTAAGATAAATTACACAACCATATCCAAGAAAGAGCTTCGGATTCAGACCAAAGGTGTGTTTGTTGATTCACATTTGTAAGAAGATACATTCTATGGTATCCTAAGCATGCCATAGAGTCAAGATAGTAGCATTTATGATAACAAAGTAATTCGTTTGAAGAATTGTTATAACCCTAATCGACCATAAACTGCCACGTGTCGGTCACCTTATGAACCCAATTGCACAGATCCACCCCAATCCGAATCCGAATCAGATGAAGAGGAAGAAGAAGAAGGCGACAATGCAAATTCAGAAAATATGGCAAAGCAATCGAAGAGTTCTTGGGCCGACATGCTCAAGGGATCTATTCAAGAACATCAAAAAAGAGATCTCAAGGCCCTCAATGTCAAAGTTACGGCAAATGCTTTCATTCGTTCCACCTTTGGTCTCAAAGAGGATGTCATATCTACTGCTTGGGTGGGTAAGCTCCAATCCACCACAGCGTTTCTGCGTTTCAAGGACGCTTTGCTTCGTCAAAAGGATCTACGTAAAAGAGGTTGCCTGAAGGGATCTACTATTTTTATGGATGAAGACTTGACGCCCATTCAATGGACTGAGATAAAGGAAATTATCGCAGATGCTAAGGCCAACGGTTTCCGGGCTCTCTTAAAATTGCAGAACTTAAAATTTCAGATTCTTCTCCCTCTCCTACGTGAGAGATGTTTGAGCTACGGTCATTTATTTCCTCTCCTGCATGAGGGATGAGCTTTTGCACATAGCGAACTACGTTTTAATTTAGTTTTCTGTTGACGACATTGTTCCGTTCGAGTTCCATTTCCTATGTTGTACTCGTTTTCGTCTTACATGCCTTTTGGCATGGAAAAGACGTTAATAAAGCTTTCTTTCTTTCTTTCTTTCTCCAACACCTCATTAAATCGCTATTTTATACCCCCAGAACCTAAAAGTGTAAACCTAACCCTAAAACAGCTATAGTCCTAGATCTGACCTACTATTCAATCCCCAAGACAACATTACTTGGATCTTCCTCTGGAGGCTTTGGCTCTGTGAGATTGGTCACTGACCATATTCCTTCACCTTTCAGAAGTGTCCTTATTCTGACGAAATTTCAAATTGCACTTTCTAACAAGATTTCAGATTAATGAAACGAATCACAGATTCCACAGATTGTACATAAGATTACATTTGCACATTTTGAGAGTTTCTAACAGTAAGTTTCTGACACAACACACATTGTAACAAATAGCACACAACATTTCACATAATTTTAGCATTTCCAAGATCCACAATTGCTGATTGGTATGGCATTCCATCACCAATTCAAATGTTTGACTAAAGGAGCCTCTTTTCCTAAGCTAAAAATGAAACCTTCTCTCAAACAATAATACTGCTCTACAATATAACTTGCTTATTTGCAAACAACGAAACCTACTCTCCAAACGACTGAGAACGAAAGCTGCTCTCCAAGCTAAAAACAAAATCTGCTCTCCAAAAACACTTCAGAACGCCCAACAATCTGGCTTGAACCACGAGACTTCCGTTGCAGCAAACCTACGCACCAGCAGACCTCCATTCACACCACCATCACCGGTTTGGCATTAATGCCATCAGCGGACCTCCAGGCGAACGTTGATCAGATGACTACGGATTGGGCACCCAGGATACAAATTGGTCTGCGGAGCATGCTGTGATGGTTTGGGAACAATGGTTCTTAATGTTGATTATCACAGCTGCACATGAATTCGATGAACGCACAATTTCCTTGCTTGTGCAGGCTCTTACTGTCTTGATAAATGCTGATAGTTTTGGAAAATCAATGAGGAGTACTTAAGTACGATGCCCAAATTTCTGCATTCAAAGGTGTCAAAGAACACCATAAGGATATCGTGCACCGCTTGACAGCATACAGCCAAAACAGAGAAAGAGCTCACCAAGATTTGAGCTTATGAAAATGCTAAGCCGCAATCATTGAGACAACAAGTAGTGTACAAACCGGAAAGCGCTGTTTGGCATGTCTCGGGCGCTGCTCTGATCAAAACTCTCTCTGTTAATTCAAAACTCTCTCTAAGGAGGGTTGCTTGCTGATCGCCGCCGATCAGCAAGCTTTGGTGGTTTGCGCTGGCTGCGGCCAGGGTACTTATACTCTTTCATCTAGCTAGACATAATAATGTTGCGATATATATCAGAAGATCTCGTTGTAGACAAAAAGATTAGTAACTCATAAATCATATTCAGCATGTAACAATGCTCACTTACCAAATATATTTGAGATTCGACGATTGTTCAAAGGACTTGCCGCACCTCCAACGGCCTGAATCGTTTCACCTCTCTCTCTGTCTTTCTTGCACCTCTGCACCTCTTCTCTATTTTGCTTTCTCTGTCTTGCACGAGGACAAAATGATGGTTTATGTATGCCCTAACCCTAACCCTAAGTCATTGAAGACTATCCACTTGTCTATTCACTTGTCATTCAATGTCTATTTACTTGTCTATTGAAGCTCTCATTTTAAGGAAAGGATTATTTTTTACATTTTACGTGGGGGGGGGAAGGCCTTGCCTTGAGGGCCTTCCTTGCTGGGAGGGCCCTTGCTCGAGGGCGGGATTTTACGTGGGGGGGAAGCCCTTGCCTGAGGGCCTTCCTTGCTGGGAGGGCCCTTGCTCGAGGGCGGGAGCCCGAGGGCAGGCCCGACCAGCAAGGAAGGCCCGAGGGCTTCGGGCCTTCCCCTACGTAATGCCATTGTGCGAAGGTTCTTTTTTTTTTTTTCGTTTTTTGGCCGTACAGTACGGCCGTACACGTGGACCAGTTTTTTTTTTTTTGATTTTTTGCCATTTTTTTTTCGCAAATTTTTTTACGTTTGTGGTGGAATGTGGATGTGGACAATCAATGACGGGCTGCCACATAGCACATGCACATTCCACCAGAGAGAGGAGAGAGAACGTGCATTCCACCAGAGAGAGGAGAGAGAACGTGCATTCCACCGGAGAGAGAAGAAAGAAAGTGAATTCCATTGAAGAGAGGAGAGAGAATGACAGATTCCTTGGAGAGAGAAAATTGGATGGACATTATGCTCCTGGAGGTGGTCCCAAAATACAAAGGACACCTGAGCACAAGGCATTACGTTAAACAGTCTAATGTCGCAGTAGTTCGATATTTCGAAATTTAAAAATCTCATGCAGACTACCAAATATCTCTCTCTAGTAGACACCTCTCTATCTCCAATTTAACCGTGACCTACAAAAAAAAATGAAAGTTACAAAGATTGACAATTGCATCGAATAAGATGGGCAGTAGTGACACATGTTTACCACAGCCATAGCCAGCTCACCAATATAACAACAGTCATAGTCAATTTAATATTAACAAAATTTAAATTGCGCCAAATGAGCCTAAAGCATGCATTAAACGTACACGTGTTTTTAAGATAGCTCATACTATAGGTGCTTAAAATCATTTTTTGATTTATCTAGCTGGCTAGCATTGCTTTTTGCATTTGCTATCTTTCGGCCAATAAATATTTACGGCTGGTTATTGTCTATAAAATGAGTATTGTAAGATTTGGCTGCCATTCCAATATCAATCGCACGTACAAATTCAATTATGTACTTCTTTTATTGCATTCATTTAAATCTAATAACGACTAACATCTATATCTACCCCTTGTCAAGGCGTGATTCATCAATCCACACCATTATTGAAGAGCGGCCATGTAGGTCCTACTAATTATAAGGATGTTATGTGCATGCATGCCTTTCAAGTAGAATAGTCTATTTATTTTATTGATTGGTATGCATCACCCTGAAAATACCATATTTATTTCAATCTTGGTATCCTACATAATAGTGATTCAAGAAAGAATTCGATCTCATTTGTAGTTGTGGAATTATATTTGAGTGTCTTTCTTTTGAGATAAATTTTGATAGCAATCATGAGTACTCTTTCTAGGATGTATCATGTTGTAATTTGTACTGATCTAACTATTGATGATGAGGATAGTGTAGACGAGATTGAATGAAATGATTTTGCAACAGAAGATGTTGTGCATCTTCATGAATGGAGAATTTCAGAGCTCATTGAAACTCTTCCATTGCCAAGTAAGCTAAGAAAATTGGTTGATATGTGCGGAGTTCCACTAGAGGTGATAGAAATTCCAGATACTTATAATGGAAATCTGTCTTTTGAACTTCCACCTTCTCGATTGATATCAATGGAGGGAATGTAGAGGTCATTTGATTGCTACAACTAGGCACACTATTCTACAACCACTATTTAGGGATTTGCAGGTGTGGTTCGTGTTTCGAACTGTGGAGGAGGGTTTGTATGTATCAATGACAGTTGCAACTATCTTTCAGTTGGTGAAAGAAATCAAAAACATTTTACAGGTCGTTTAACCAGACAATGCTTTGTTGGTGCACCACCTACCACTTATGACACTTTTAATTGTAAGTATTGTGATACATTTCCATGTTGTGTGATGACATGTCAGGCAAAGATATATTATTGCATTCCTCATGATGTTAGGTACACAAGGTTGGCCATACATGTTGGTACTCATGAACACGAATATGGAAGTGGCCAATCAAGCAATGCAATTAGTAATGCAAAGAAATTTGCTAGAGGGAAATACGCTTTGCAAAACATGAAAACACCAGGCAAAATCCGTCATGAAATCACGAGGGACTTGATTGCAAACCATTGGCTAGGGAGCCAAGACATTGGAACCATAACAGAAGACAAACTGAATGATTTGTTGACTACCATTGAACCAACAACCAATAACAGAAGATACTCGAATCAAATAATGTATGTTTTGTTATTATTTGTAAGAGAAATTAACATCATATTTGTTGTGTAGGTTAAAACGATGGATTGTATCTACAAGGAAAGATTTGCAGCCAGTGGATTTTTCTCAAGACATCACTACATTTATTTACTTGAAGGAACATTGCAAATACGATTATTTTCAAGACTCAATGTTAATTTCATGACAAAAACGATAGGTGCTATGTATATAGAATGTCAACCATAGGTCCTGCTTCTGGTGTCGATCTTGTTAGGAGAATGCAGTCTGGTGGTGATTTGGAGAAGGCTTGGTGTTGTTTTGATCATGTGTATCGTGTGCGAGAGTGGGTGACGATGGCATGTCATGTATATGACACAAGGTAATATTTGTGAAAATTGTCAACATTTCCTTGTCTAGTTTTAGGCCAAAATTGCTAAAAATGGCACATAGTTTAGGAGCTGACTTTTCACACGTGTGAAACAGGTCTAGATATTTTTAGTAAGTGTATTTTTTCAGTATGAAGAAGTGTCAAACTTCAAGACCTTCGAAATGAGTCCATTTTCATGTATTTTGGACATATATGCCAATTTTACCTATATAGGGCATATTTTAGGTAAGGAGGGTCTAGAGAGAGGAGAGAGAGTCATCTCTCTCAGCTATATATAGCAGGTAGGCCGTGGAGAAACATGTTGGAGCAGATCCATTGTATTCATTTGCTTAATGAGAGATTTTTCTATTGGGTTCTCCTTCCATTGTTGGCATTGTGTAGTGATTGAGTTCAAGCTTTGTGTGTATGATCTTAGGTGCTTTCCAAAAGTGGTAGGCTGATGTATTATGGACTGTATAATGCTATTTTGGGCCGCACTTGATGTCTATGGAAGTTTCCATTTGTGATAAATGCTTTTTGATCAAGTTCTTTGCATTCTAGGTAGCATAGAATGTGTTGCCAATTCCTAGCTTATGTAGTTTGGAGTGCAAGCATTCAAGCCAATGATCTTGGAGTTTAGATCCACTTAGGATCTGTATTTTTCACATGGTATCAGAGCTGGTTGGCTTCTATTCATAGTAAGTATTCCATTTTTGGTGATATTTGGATGTTTGATCAAGTTCTAGCATGATTTTGCATTGCTTTGTTGATCAAATCTTACTAACCTTTGTTTTGTGAGTTGAACTTGTGGATCAAAAGCATATTTCAGGTCTATTGAAGATCAGAGGCTGAAAAGAAACTATTTTGGATCAGATCATAACACCTAATCATTTGTTGATTGTGAGGCTTGTGCATATTCAATACTAACAATGTTCTTTTCAATCCTATTGTTGACAATCTCCATTCTTGGATGAACACTCTCCTTAAGTGGATGAAACTTCTCCTTAAGTGGATGACAAATGCTCTTTTGAGTGAGTTGTAATTCTCCTAAAGGCTGAGCAAAGCTCCCATTTGGATGAAAGATCCCCTTTTTTGGGTGAACATATTGTAAGCTCCATTGTGAAGAGCATATTGTAAAGATTGTCATCAATTTTGGCATAAATTTTGGTGTACTTTGTTGAGCATGTAAGTAACTCTCCTTATGTAATTTGATTGGAGCATTTGCTGGAAGGTGTTAACCATTATGCAAGTGTGTTTTCAGGTTCTTAACAGGTTGAGGAACATTCTCATGTGAAGTGATCTTAGATCTACATCTAAACACCAAATTTTGACAAGATAGTGAAGCTAGTCTTGTGATTCACTAAGTGTGCTCATTCATTCACCTCTAAATCTTGTATTTATCACTTGCTGGAGTTTATAAACTTTTAGAAGTGTGGTTTACATGTGGTTTTACAGGTTGAATCAATATCTTAGTGTGGTGATCATATGTTGATCAAGTTTGTTCATTACTAGGTAATTTTGGCATCCTAGTTTTGGGTATTTTCTAAGAATGCAAGTAACTCTTCACACCATAACTTGATTTGGTCACTTGCTGGAAAGTTTGAGAGCTTAAGCAAGAGTGTGTTCAGGTTGGTTTGAGTTTGTAATCCATTCTTAGTGTGTGCAAAGTGTTGCATGTGTTTCAATCTTCCTTTCTATGCTTGAAAGCCAAATAGTTTCAAGATAGAGGTCATTTAGGGTTCTAAATCTTTTAAGATCTTCTCCTTCTTCATTTATTGAGAGAAAGGAGAGTGCTAGGTGCATTAGAACAGAGCCTAAGGACACAAGAAGATTTTAGCATCATGACATCCAATGGTGGAATCATGTTGGAAGCTAAAGAGAGGTTAAACTCTACAAACTATTCAACTTGGAAAGTGAGGATGGAGTCTTTACTAGAGTTGAATGAGCTAATGGATATAGTTGTGGGAATTGAAGAAAGACCTCTAATTCTTCAAGAGCAACTAAATTTTGATAGAAGGGCTAAAAGAGCCTTACATATCATAAAGATGAATGTTACCAATGAACTTCTTAAAGAAGTTGGTAAATGTACTTCTTCAAGTGAAGCATGGAATGCTTTGAAGAAGATCTATGAGTCCAAATCCACATCTAGGGTTCTCACCCTAAGAAGGCAAATCTTCCAAAGTTGTCAAAGAGAGGGAGAGAGTGCACATTCATTTGTCTTGAAGGTTAAATCCTTGAATGATGATCTAGCATGCATAGATGAAAGCATAAAGGATGGGGAACTAGTTCAAGTCATGTTGAATGGTTTGCTTGATGAACATTCTAACCTTGTACAATGCTTTGCTATACAAAAGTCCTTGCCAAGTGTCAATGACTTGCAAGAGATCTTGGTGGCTGAAGAGCATAGGTTGCAAGCCAAAGGTGGTGGTGCATCAACACAAGGTGGAGATGAAGAAGCTCTTTTCACAAAGGGCAAGTTCAAAGGCAAGTGGTCCAAGCAAGGTAGTTTGGAGCATGGAAAGCATTCTTCTTCTTTGCAAAGTAGGAAGCAAGATAAGTCCAAGTTCAAATGTTTTTATTGTGGAGTGAAAGGACATTTTGCAAATGAATGCCATAAGAAACAAAATGCTAGATCTAGGTTGAGATCTAATGTACTTCTTGGAGATGATAATTGTTGTGCTAACTTGGCAAGCTTTGGTGAATCTATGGTCAATTTTTTGGATCCATTGGATCTTGAAGATGGACTAGTGCTACCTACTAGTCAAATGGAGTCATGTGGTGCTAAATTAGTATCATGTTTGAACTCTTCTACTCATAGATTTTCAAGTCTTGGTGGCTCTTCAATGGAACTAGATGGCAAGTGCAAAAATGGAAAAGGTAAGGAAGGAGCTAACTTCATCAATGGAGTTGATGAAGATTCTTCTTTGGAAGTGATTGTTGCTAATGACTTGTTTGTTCATATGGAAAAAGATGGAGATGCTAAGTGTCATTCTTTGCAAGAAGATGGTTGTTCTTCTAATTCTTTTCATATTGATGTATGTAATCATGTGGGAAAAGATGATGGTGCTTTGAGCATGCTTGAAGGAAATGGTTCTTTTACATCTTTTTGTGATAAAGTCATTTGTGCAACAAGTGGTGTCACATTTCTTCATAAAAAGAGTAGATCAAAGGTTTCTATCATGAGACTTGGTGAGGGAGATCACAAGTCAAAAGGAAGAGAAGTATGTGAAGTGTTCAAAGTAGGATGTACTTTGAATGATGTTTTTATGAACGATAGTGAGGAAGAATCATTATCATATGACTCATTACCTAAATCATTGAGTAGAAGTTCATGTTTGAAAAGAGAGAGTACTTCAATCACTCTTATGTTGAAGGTACTAAGGATTCTTTTCTTGGCTTCTAATATTCAAGAGTCTTCTACTTCTTATGGTGCAACTATCAAGAGGGAGGTTTCTAACTTTTGTGGTGCTAGCATTAAGAGGGAGTCTTGTGAAGGAAAGGGCAATGGAAGAGTGGTTCTTGGGAAGATCCAAAGCATGGATCTAACATCTCTTCATCAACTCAAAGCATTCTATGATTGTGGTGGATTGTTCATTCATGGTCAAGATGGCAAAAGGTTGGTTGAAGAAGACTACATGGAGCAACTCAAGTGGCAACTTCTTCAAGGCAAGGGAGATATCATTGGTGAGCTTATTGAGGTTTGTTATGAACTCAAGAGGGCTGTTTTGATTAGGTTTGATACTCATCTTCACCTACTCTACTTCATGTTAAATGGAAATGTTGGAATCTATCTTTTGGTTTATGATGGTGGCATTGTTTTCACTAACTATAGTGAAGGGTCAAATTTGAGCATTGATGAGATCTTGTGGGATCTTAATCATGTGTTTGAGAGGGAGTATCTTCAGAGTTTCAGATCTGAAGATGTTCACATATGCAAGATCTTTGATGTCTTATTGGAAGATCAAGAGGTTGATCTTGGATTGCTTCATCAACACCAAGAGACAAGTGGCAATTCGAAGCTAGTGAAAAGCATCAAAGAAGAGACAAATGGTCAAGGCATTTTGGATCTGTTTTTACAGGTTCTTGAAGGTTCAAGTAAGGTCTTTGGAGCTGCAAGGAAGTGTCTTCTTACTCTACCTCACTTGCCTAATCTCATGTATGAACATTGTTATGTCAATGTGTTGAAATTGTCAAATTTCAATAAAACTAGTTCCATAGTTTTGCATCCTTTGGATCTTGGAGATGGAATAGTTATCATTGCTGGTTTGTATGATCAAGTACATGAATTCATTCAGATCTTGAAAGTTATTGAAGTGGTCAATATGTTTTCTTTTGAACAAAGTTCAAGATCTAGTATTCTAGTGTTGGCAAATTGGCAACTTGTTGACATTGTAGGATCAAGCGTTGTGTGCAAATCTTGTGGAGGTACTTCAAGTATTTCAAGTTCAGGTTTTGGTCATTCAAATGGAGTAGGGAACACATCTTTTTGGCATTCATTCACTCAAAGGCTTTCATGGATTGAAGATCTACAAAGGCAAGGTGGTGATGGAAGTTCATTCATGGAGATACATGTTGCATTCACTATATGTATAGTGAAATGTGGAGGAGGCATGCAAACACTTGTTGATCACTTTCATTTACAACTTGTTTGCTGCTATTTTACAGAGAAACCAGAGATGGATACATGGAGGAATTCATTAATTGAGATTCTATGTTCTTTTACATGTACCATTTTTATGATTCTATGTTTGATGTAAGAAATAGTGAAGCATCCTATCTGGACACTATTATCTATATCAATTATGTTGTGTCCTATTTTGTACATATTAGGATCCTTGAGAAGAGATCTATTCTGATGATGGAGATCATTCTTAAGTTGGAACAAAGTAGTGTTGTAAAACTAGCAAGTTAAGTTGAAGAGGGAGTGTGAAAATTGTCAACATTTCCTTGTCTAGTTTTAGGCCAAAATTGCTAAAAATGGCACATAGTTTAGGATCTGACTTTTCACACGTGTGAAACAGGTCTAGATATTCTTAGTAAGTGTATTTTTTCAGTATGAAGAAGTGTCAAACTTCAAGACCTTCGAAATGAGTCCATTTTCATGTATTTTGGACATATATGCCAATTTTACCTATATAGGGCATATTTTAGGTAAGGAGGGTCTAGAGAGAGGAGAGAGAGTCATCTCTCTCAGCTATATATAGCAGGTAGGCCGTGGAGAAACATGTTGGAGCAGATCCATTGTATTCATTTGCTTAATGAGAGATTTTTCTATTGGGTTCTCCTTCCATTGTTGGCATTGTGTAGTGATTGAGTTCAAGCTTTGTGTGTATGATCTTAGGTGCTTTCCAAAAGTGGTAGGCTGATGTATTATGGACTGTATAATGCTATTTTGGGCCGCACTTGATGTTTATGGAAGTTTCCATTTGTGATAAATGCTTTTTGATCAAGTTCTTTGCATTCTAGGTAGCATAGAATGTGTTGCCAATTCCTAGCTTATGTAGTTTGGAGTGCAAGCATTCAAGCCAATGATCTTGGAGTTTAGATCCACTTAGGATCTGTATTTTTCACAATATTTCATACAAGCATATGATATGGATTTTGATGAATGGCATTTATGAAAAACTTGTGTTTTTAACTGTAGAATACAAGCAATGCAAACAATTGCTATATGTGAAATGAAAGTCCAAGATGTCCAAGCTCAAATTTTATTTTGGGAGCTGTTGAACCGTGTCATGGCTAGCCACTGGGATAAAACAATTACATCCAGAGGATTCATGGTGGTGAGAAACCTATGGAAAGAGAGGATAATCTCATAGATCCTCCACCATTTGGTCGTATTTCTTATACTTCTCGCGAAGGAGAATATATAGTCTTATGACTGGCATAAGACCATGTTTGGGGAGTTGAAGAGAGCCGTCAAGGACACAAAGAAACAACTTGCAGTCGGCTCTCTCATCTCTTCATTGGCAACATCTTATTTGGAGAATAAAATGCATGGATTTTGGACCGACTATGTGTTAGCTATTTATGAGCTAACACAAGCCGAATCCTCGCATCAAACAAGCACATTCCATAGTCATAGACATGTATGCAGCAAGATAGTTTCACCTCACTCGCCTCTCGTGTCTCGTCGACGTACTCAGCAACCACAACTAGCTGCGCAACCATTTTCTACTACAAGCCGCTCTGAACTTCCTATTTTCCCATCCTCTACCACCACCCTCGCCACCACAGCCAGCTATGCAACTACTTCCTACCGCAAGCCGCTCTAAACTTCATATTCCCCCATCCTCTTCCACCACCCTCACCACCGACTCCTCAGTAATGCCTTCTGTGACAATTGGCTCCATGGTTCTATTGAAATTTGATGCTCAGTCTCAAATCCATTCAATAATGAGCATCCTAAAAACCATAAACAAAAGGCTTGAATTTCTGAGTAGAGGATTGAAAAATTCAGAGTTGAATTTTCTAGAATATTTCGATACTGAATCGACTCGAAAAATTCTATATTTTTTGAGGTACATTTTTTGATACTTGTAAATTTCGATACTGTCAATCTAAAATCCAACACAATGACTTCACGTTGACATGGCAAGGCTTTTTCCATGATCACTCTCAACATCAAAGACAATCAAATTAGTCACATAAGAGCTGCTAAGACTGCTAAGAATGCATGGAACATCCTATCAACATTGTACGATATTAGGGACGTCCCTTCCAAACTCCATTTGAGGAAGCAATTCTTCACCCTGAGAATGTCTGAAACAGTAAGTGTTTTGAGCCACATCAACACTTTTCAAAATCTTATGGAGCAGATGACTGCAACTGGCTCAGTCATTGAAGATACTGAAGTTGTTATGACTCTATTATCGAGTCTTTCTTAGACCTATGAGAATTGGGTCCTTGCAATTTCGATCTGGGAGAAGATTACCCTTTCAAGAGTGATTTCATTACTTCAACAAAAGGAGGCCAGAAGATCTGCAACCTCCTCAGGCACAAAGGCCTATATTCCAAAAATCAGAAGTTTAAATCCAAAAAGAAGAGCAATATGCAGTCAGGATCGAATTTTGACTCAAGCTCAAATTTTGGCTCTAGATCGAATTCGAACTCTTCATCTTTCCAACCAAAGCAGAAACTATTCTACAGATACTACAAGAGAACTGGACATGAGATCAAGGAGTGCAGAACTTTGAAATTTAACAATGAGAAGAAGAAGCAGTTCCAACAACAAGCGAATTCTATCTCAACCAGTTATTTGACTCAACAACAAGAGGAAGATGAAGCAATCTTTATGGCCAAGGTCGGAGAACAACATGATATCGATTCTAGAGCAACTCAACACATGACTCACCATCAAGACTGTTTCAAAGATTATAAATCTTTCACCCATTCTCGAGTTGTTCAACTAGGAGACAACTCATCACATTTGATTCAAGGTGAAGGAATAGTCATAATCGAATTTCAGAAACGTGAAGTTAAGTTGTTGTCCAATGTTCTCCACATTCCAAATCTGACCAAGAATTTGCTCTCAGTTAGCAGAATCATTGATTCAGGTCGGAGGGTTGAATTTGTTACAACCAGTTGCAACATCCTTGACAAATCTCGAAAAGTTTTAGCTTTCGGAAGAAGAATTGGCAATCTCTACAAACTCAGCTAGTGTTATTCTTCCAACAATCAAGCTCTTCACACCTCAACTTCCGAATCATCTGATGTGCTTTGGCATTTCAGATTAGGCCACTTGAACTTCAATAGTATTCAACAAATGTCGAATCAGAAACTAGTACAAGATTTGCCTTCTGTCAACAAGCCAAGTTCTCCATGTGAAAGCTGTATAATCAGCAAGCATGCTAGAAGTCCTTTCATTTTTTACTCAGTTCATACTTCCAAAGGGTTGCTAGATCTTGAACATAGCAACATCTGTGGCCTGATGCAGACTGCTTCCAAAGGGGGAGCTCTATACCTTCCAACCTTCATCAATGACTTCTCTCTAAGGATTGCAACCTATTTTATGAAGAACAAATCATGTTCTAGAAAATAAATGCATTTCTTATTGAGAATGGTTTCATTCCAAACCTAGTAGACTCGAATGTCTACTTCAAATCTGTATCGAATTTCTTCTTCATCATCACTCTCTATGTGGATTATATACTATTATTCAGTAACGATTCAAATCTGATGAAGGAAACGAAATGCATGCTGGCCAAGGAGTACCAAATGACTGATATGGGTCCAGTCCACTATTGTCACGGAATCAAAAAGTTTCAAATTTGACCCAGTCATCTGATTTTCATCAGCCAGCAGAGATATCTCACAAACGTACTAGAAAGGTATGGAATGGCCAACTGCAAACCGAGTATCTTTCCACTCGACCTTGGACTGAAGTTGTCAAAGGAACAATCGCCTCAAACTGAGGCAAAAAAGGAAGAGATGAAGCAATATTTGTTTCACTCCATCATTGGCTCGCTGATGTATGCAATGATCTGCACTCGACCCGACATTACATATTCGATCAGTTCACTTAGCCAATTCCTATCAAATCCAGGTCTAACCCATTGGAAAGCACTCACAAAAGTCATGAAGTACATCCAGGCAACCAAACATCTTAGCATCTGTTATGAAGGCATCAAACCTACCAACATACTTGAAGGATACATAGATGCAGATTGGGCAGGAGATATCGATACTAGAAGGTCTACTTCTGGATTTGTAATTTTATACAATCAAGGTCCAATCTCTTGGAACAACCAAAACCAGACCTCAGTAGCATTATCATCAACCAAATCACAATACATTATTGCCACGAATGCTACAAAGGAGGCAATTTGGCTGAGGCACCTGCTAGCAGAAATCGACCTTGCACAGTCACATCCAACGACCATCTTTTGTGACAACCAAAGCACCATAGCTCTCTCTCAATCCGAGATTTCATTCTCGAAGAAGCAAGCATATCAAAATCTATATCACTATTTGAGAGACAA
Source organism: Diphasiastrum complanatum (assembly GCA_029204225.1). Lineage (NCBI taxonomy): Eukaryota > Viridiplantae > Streptophyta > Lycopodiopsida > Lycopodiales > Lycopodiaceae > Diphasiastrum > Diphasiastrum complanatum. Next base: position 15,401,272 of record CM055110.1, read on the forward strand.
AGTGCAAAGCAAGGAGGTATCCTTAGTCTACTGTAGGACAGAATCAATGGCAGCAGATTACTTCACAAAGGCTCTGTCAAAGGAGCACCACCTTAGATTCAACGACATGTTGAATCTGAAAATCAAAAGTTTTTAGGATCCACATTAAGGAGGAGTGTAGGAATTCGATGCTCAGCCTTAAATCCATTCAATAATGAGCATCCTAAAAAACCAGAAACAGAAGGCTCAAATTTCTGAGTAGAGAATTGAAAAATTTTGAATTGAATTTTCTAGAATATTTTGATATTGGATCGACTAGAAAAATTCTATATTTTTCGAGTCATTGTACATTTTTAAGATACTTGTAAATTTCAATATTGTCTAAACCAACGACTTCACGTTGACAGTCTGCCCACTTTGTACATGCATTAATTGTAGTGAGGTGGTTGTAATAACGGCAACATAAGGTAGTTGTAGATATTTTGTAGGATATTATGCATTCATCAGATGATCTAGAGTATGATAGAGGGAAAAGCAGCCTTGGATAAGTGCATCTTGGAGTTGGGCTCGAAGAATACTTTGATCAGCCACAAGCTGATTCAACTCAACAAAGAACTCCAAATCACCAAGCAACATGAACAAAAGTCAGTGGTAGACCTTAAGCAGGCCCAACAACATGAAGATGCCCTTCAAGATTATGTGGGCAAGTTATAGCAAGCATTGGGGACCGCACAAGATCAAGTCGACAAAGCCATCCAAGACGCAATGCAGATTCCGCTCTTAAATGGGCAATTGGACATGGCCATGTTAGAAAAAAAATGGATCTTGAAAGAATTGGATATTGTAGCAGAGGAGTGGGACAATTTGCTCTGGTAGCAGATCGTCCAATGTCTCGAGAAGAAATCAACTACCTCCTCGGGAAAGTGGAAAGCTACAAATCCACTTTAACAAGGTTCCAACAAAGATTCGACACATTCCAAGAGAAGGCCGCAACTGAATTATCAAAGGCCAAAGAGATAATCAAGGGCTATAAACAGTCAGCTACCGCGCTTCTTCAAAAAACTCCTCAGATCCCGATACCAATCATTTCTTAATGATCTTGTCAGAATGAGCATTAGCGGTTTGTGTAGAAAATTACCTATTGATTATCGTTATCTCAAGTTTGTAAATGTTGAAGATTTTATTATAAGACAAACTTCAACATTCCATGCAACCAAGATTTTTCTTCCAAGCTATTGAATTACAATATTATAATGGAATGAGAAAAAAAGGACTTTCAGATGAATGATATAAACAAGGCTATGTTTTTTTTGTTCTAAACAAGATTTGAGAAAGATGATGAGCCCTATGGTTTTGGGAAAATGTTTGACATGGCCGATGAGAAATTTTTACCTCCACCTTTTGGGTAACACAACTATCAGAATCCATATCAACAATTGATTTTGGAGCAAGATCCACACCTCCTGTCCACCTATGAAACTCTTGGTATATCTGAAAGAGATAAAAAGAAAGAGTTCTATTTATCCATTAGGATTAGAACAGATGATGAATATTCAGATGGTAAGATAGATTATGGGTGAAATTTTTTATGAATGAAGAGTCCTCTCACCTCTAATTTTGCCTAGGAGGGAAAAGAGAGTGAGGTTTAGTTGTCTATGAACTTTATGTTTTATTTGTATTTTTGTAATGTTGTTGTCTAGTGGCCTAATTTTTTCACTTTTTTATAAAAAATATAAAAGGAATTTAAAAAAAAAAATAGATGCAATTTGAATAAATATGCATGTGTACAAAAATTAAAATACTATGTGGCCAATCTGAGTGTTTGATATATTGAGAATAATAAGTGCAAAAGTTTTACCATCCTTCGATTTCCATTTTGAGTCGGTTGTGCCTTCTTCAAGCTTCACTTCGATACCTGTAGCAACATCCCACAACTCATTGGCAATTAGCAAGGTATTCATCTTAAATTTCCACAAATAGTAATTGGATCCATTCAGCTTGTCTGCGATGAGACCGGCTTTACTTTGGTATCCATCTGGAGCTTTAGTATGTCGATAAAATGATGACTTTAAGAATGATGTTGTGCGGCGCTACTGTTGTAAAGCTGACTTAGATGCACCTAGTGTGCCCTGTAAGACTCTAAGGGGTGACGCTCCCTAAGGTCCCAGAGCAAGTTAGAATGTCAAGGACTGAGCCTCCGACCTGTGGTGAGCCAGTCAAGTAGTCACAAGTCATGAGCTAGCTCTGGAGCTCGAGTCATGGCCTAGTCAGGGCGCTATGCCAATTGGTCAGTTTGGCAACCACTATGCCTTGGGTTTCATGTGTGGCTTATCTTTGCCTTTGGTTACCTTTTGGGGACGGATTCTGAGTTGGCTTTCGGGTTGGTTGGGATTCCAGTTTTCTTAAGTCTGAATGGTTAAGCTTGTTATGTTTCTGAGTTGGCTTTTACGTAAGTACATGATGGATGAATGTTAGACTTAAGCGCATGTTGGGGAAACCGCTCAAGTCCCAGCACCCTTTGAGGCGCCGGCGCAACATGTGGTATCAGAGCCGACTAGCCGGTCAGCTACGCAAGTCTCACAGAGATGGCCACATTTTGGGATTTGTCAGGACAACCGTTGCGCAAGGTGCTGCCCACAGTGTAAGCACGGGTGCGTCCACGGTCGGGGTGGTCGGGAGAATGGGGGACTTGATGAGTCAAAGTGATGCCCTCGAGGTGTAAGCACGGTCAGTTCTCGCGGTTCGGGCCTGGCGCTGTCTGCACGTAGGACGGATGAGGCAAAGTGCTCCCTAGGTAGGTGAAAGCACGGTCTGTACCTTGTGGGGTGCGGGGCGACATATTCGAACTATACGGGTTAACCATTGATACAGAGATGCTACTCGAATTTGGGTGTAAAGCACGGGTGGTTAGCTGCCGGTGCAGGATAGCTGCCGATCGTTTAGCTATAAGGGCTATCGACCAAAAAGTGGTGGGGCATGACTGAGGCAATGTGCTGCTTAATGGTGAAAGCACGGGTGGTTGGATGGATGTTTCCCCGTGGGCTAATTCTGTGATGGATTTGTGTGGGCGCGGCTTGGCAAAGGTCCTATGTCTGGTCTCAAGGGGAATGTGACTTGAGAGGGATCCTCTGTTTAGCTTTGGTTGGTATGTTCGTTTGTGGTGTGCTTGCCTGGACCTGAATTATCCCTGACTACGTGTTTTGATCCAGGTGATCTGATCTAGTTGGGAGTTGTGAGAGGAGCTTACATTTATGAGTGGACGACACACAAGTATGGAAAGGAACTTCCATGGGGCAACCCCCAAGACTGGTTCAAGATTGTTATTCTTATCAGGAAAGATCGCGGGGAGGAAGTCAGATTTCATGATCGACTATGGAGCTTCACATAACTATATCTCAAGGAGCGTAGTGGAACAATTCAGCTTGCCGATCAGGAATGTTACATCTACTCTCAAGGTAGAAACAGCGAAGGGAGCACTAGATGCAGACAAAGCGACATTGAACATCCCGGTGCAGATTGGAAGATGGAAGGCTAAACTTAGCTTTGTGATTTTAGAGATGGATGCCTTCGATGTGATTTTGGGCCTCCCTTGGTTAAATGAACACTATATCGCAGTTTTGGGTAGGAGCTCAAACTTGGTCCTCTTGGATTACAAGGGACAAATCTGCGTGACAAAAGCCCTGCCCGGAGGAAATGCTAAGGATACCGATATTGAACAAAATCTGGTTGTAGCATTAGTGATGAAAAGAATGGCGAAAGGGAAAAGGTCAAAGTGCTTTCTTTGCATCTGCCGAGAAGTTCCAGAAGGGAAAAGCGTGCGACAAGAAAACTTGCCAAAAGAAGTGGCAGATCTGCTAGAAGAATTTAGCAATGTGTTTCTGGAGGAACTCCCAGCTAAGCTACCTCCTCGAAGACCAGTGGACCATAAAACTGAGTTGGTACCAGGAACGGAGCCAACTTCACGAGCACCCTACAGAATGTCACAAGAGGAGTTTGCGGAACTGAAACGACAACTTGGTGAATTGCTAGACAAAGGTTTTATTAGAACTAGTGCTTCACCTTTTGGAGCCCCAGTGTTGTTCGTGGAAAAGGCGGACAAAACTCTTCGAATGTGTGTGGATTATCGCATGCTTAACAAGAGTACCATCAAGAACAAGTACCCCATGCCTAGAATTGATGACCTATTCGACCAACTCAAACATGCCAAATACTTTAGCCGAATAGATCTCAGATCTGGAGATCATCAAATTCGAATAGCTAAAGGTGATGAGCACAAAACGGCGTTTCGAACGCGGTACGGGAGTCACGAGTTCCTAGTGATGCCATTCGGTCTAACAAACGCACCAGCCACTTTTTGCACGTTGATGAACAATATTTCTCAAGACTGTCTAGATGAATTTGTCATTGTGTACATTGATGACATATTAGTATTTAGCTAGAGCCTTAAAGATCACATTAAACATTTAAGGACAGTTCTCCAACGACTGAGGAGGAACTGCTTGTTCACGAAAAGAGAGAAATGTGAGTTTGTGGTGGAGAAAGTTGACTTCCTTGGACATGTTATAGGCCACGGACGGATTCGAATGGATCCTAAGAAAATCAAGGCTATCTTGGATTGGCTGGCACCTAAAACTGTTCATGGCATCAAATCCTTTGTGGGGCTATGAAATTTTTACAGGAGATTCATTGAGGCATTTAGCAAAATTGTGGCATCGTTGTTGGAGCAGACAAAGACTCATCTCAAAATGACATGGACACCGGAATGCGAAGTAGCGTTCCAAGAACTAAAGCGACGGATCACTCAAGAACCCATTCTTGCCCTACCGGACTTTAGCAAACCATTCGAAATACATACAGATGCGTCAAACTTTGCTATTGGGGCCGTGTTGATGCAAGAGGGAAAACCAATTGCATATTTTTCAAAGAAATTAAGTGATGTAGAATGACGTTGGCCAACTCACGAAAAAGAAATGGTTGCAGTCGTACATGCAGTGGAGCATTGGAGACATTATGTGGCAGGAAAGCCCTTTAAGACGTTCACCAACGTATCACTTAAGTACTTCTCATCCCAAGGTATGCTCATGCCAAAGCAGATGCGATGGCAAAACTTTCTCTCGAAATTCAATATAGACATTCTACATACGGCGGGAAAGAATAATGTGGTAGCAGATGCACTCAGTAGACAGGAGCACTTGATGGCGACGGTTTCAACCCAGGCGACCGGGCTACTCCAAGAAATCAAAGAGAACTATGGTGTGGATGCGTTGGCTAAGAAACTAATGATCGAATTCCAGCTGGGAAAGCCTTGTAAACATTTCACTTGGAAAGACCAAATGGTTGTTTATAAACAACGCAGAGTATATGTTCCAGACAACATCAACTTGAAGAAGAAAATCTTGAGGGAGCATCATGACGTACTAGCCGCCGGACATCCAGGGGTGAATCGCATGTATGAACTCCTCAAGAGAGGCTTCTATTGGCCAGATATGTGGGCAGACGTTGAATCCTATGTGCAAACATGTCCTACATGTCAACAAGTGAAGGTGGAACCGCTAGCCCCAGTAGGGCTACTCCAGCCATTACCAGTACCAGCATACCCTTGGGACTCTGTGAGCATGGATTTTATTGTTCAACTACCACGTTGCCAGGGTTTCGACTCAATTTATGTGGTGGTTGACCGTTTTTCAAAACAAGCTCACCTTGTACCAACTAAAAGTTCAGTGACAGCTGAAGAAGTGGCAAGGTTATTTTTCAAATGTGTCTTCAAATACCATGGCCTACCTAGAACGACTATTTCTGACCGAGACACCAAGTTCGTCGAAAAGTTTTGGACTTGCTTATTTCACCTCGTGGGAACTGGACTGAATTTCAGCACTGCATATAACCCTCAAACAGATGGGCAAACGGAACGAGTCAATCGATAGATTGAACAATATTTACGAAATTATGTCGCTTGGGACCAATCCGATTGGGTCAACTACTTGGATATTCTCGAGTTTGCACATAACAACCAAGTGAACAGATCTACTGGACGGGCACCCTTTCAGATAAGCAATGGTCAGCTACCGATTGTTCCAAGCTCTTTTCTTACAGGTGTGCAAGAAACCCCAGTACCCACTGTGGAGGAATTCATCAATGAGTGGCACACAAAGTTGACAGAGGTGAAGTCTTTTTTAGAGTAGTCCCAAAGAAGTATGGCAGCTGACGTGAACCCACATCGACGAGAACTGGAATTTGAGGAAGGTGATCAAGTGTGGCTGAACACAAAGAACATTGCGTTACCAAAAGGTTTCTCTCATAAGTTCGTTCGACCTTATGCGGGACCATATCATGTCACCAAGAAGATCAACCCAGTGGCTTACCGATTGGCGCTGCCATCTAGCTTGGATATACACAATGTGTTTCATATCTCATTACTCAAACAGTACAAACCAGATGAGCGATTCGATCGGCAACACGAACTTCGTCACCCACCAACGACACTTGATGATACAAAGAGGCAGCTGGTATCAGAACAAATATTGACACATAGAAAGCGAACTGGCGTGCAACATGAATATCTAGTGAAGTGGCTACGGGCTCCACTCATTGAGGCTTCTTGGGAGTACGAAGACAAACTTAAGGAGGGAGCCCCTGAAGTACTTGCAGATTATCTGCAGAAGAATCAACGCAATAGCCGTTTTCCCAAATCGGCACACAAAGCACTACCTGGCGGCATGCCTCCTGCATAAACACTCATGGCCAATTATGAAGTTCAAGGAACTTCCAGGTATCTTTCTTAAGTTTGTCAATAAATCACTTGCAGCTTTACACAGGTTTTACGTAAGTGAACTTTATCTACACTTTTCATGTGCTACTGCCAATGTATCTTTTTAATTCAAAAGTTGTTAAGGCCGATGAATTGAGCCTGTGCCATACGTCCTAGGTCTAGTTTGGCCCTGATGAGGACATCAACTTTTTCAAACGAGGGGAGGATGTTGTAAAGCTGACTCAGGTGCACCTAGTGTGCCCTGTAAGACTCTAAGGGGTGACGCTCCCTAAGGTCCCAGAGCAAGTTAGAATGTCAAGGACTGAGCCTCCGACCTGTGGTGAGCCAGTCAAGTAGTCACAAGTCATGAGCTAGCTCTGGAGCTCGAGTCATGGCCTAGTCAGGAAGCAAGTTGATTCTGCTGCCCGGACAGCTCCCAGGACCTGTCCGAGAGCCAGACTGATTCTACCAGGGTTGCCAGGCTTAATCAGCAATATAAAAACTAAGTTCCAAAAAGCGTGCTTTACCAGAAAGCACTATGTTTCAGAACAAAGGGGGTGCGCCGAATCACAGCAGAACTATAGGGGGAGTCCAACAGACAGAAACTTGGGCAGCTCAACCAGTGCCAGGAATCCAGTCGCCAGGCACAATGCCCAGCACGTGTTGGTGGCCCCGAGACCGGTCAGTCTATGTATGAATGTAACCTCTTCTGAATCTAATAAAGTTGATCCTTGGGGATGATTACCATTTCAATTTCGCCTCCGGGACTAGTCCAAGTGGAAGGACCCTTACTACAACCTTTTCGCGTCGTTGGCGCCTAAGGGTCCCTGTCATCGACATGGGACGACCACTATGCCTTGGGGTTTCATGTGTGGCTTGTCTTTGCCTTTGGTTACCTTTTGGGGACGGATTCTGAGTTGGCTTTCGGGTTGGTTGGGATTCCAGTTTTCTTAAGTCTGAATGGTTAAGCTTGTTACGTTTCTGAGTTGGCTTTTACGTAACTACATGATGGATGAATGTTAAACTTAAACGCGTGTTGGGGAAATCGCTCAAGTCCCAGCGCCCTTTGAGGCGCCGATGCAACAGCTACAATTGAATCAATTATCTGATACTGAAATTGATACCACAAATTGAAGAATAAGAGCAAATGTGCTCTGATATGATACTTATGAAAAGTATTTAATGATATCGGTTTGATATCATGAAGGATATCAAATAGAAGAGTTCGGATATAACAGTATGCTCTGATACCATGTTGGACAGAGGGAATGAAATGAGTCAGTCCAAAAGTTGAAGATTGTTAGCAACCTATTGAGCGTAGCAAAATGAGCCTTCTTTTCTAATGCACGACTATGCCTATCAATAATTGAACAAAGCTATAATGACAAAAGTCATGTTCAATCTTTAAGCGACTAACTTTGAAATCATCAGCACTAAAGTGATTTTGTAGCCAAACATTGATGTATTGAATATTGTAGTGTTGATGCATTCAACAAAATAGACAAAGCAATAAGAGATTTAGCAGTTACAAATAACAACAAAGAAGCATTCATTATGATACTGAATGCAATAAGAAGACAGATTAATTCAGTAAGATAGATTGATTCAGTAAGTAGAATGTAATTTGATGATGAGAGCACAAAGCTTTTACACTTCTAAGTGTAGTATCTACCAAAATATTGACACATATCACTATGCATGCATGATTATCCACCTACTTTCTACATGTGGCAATTTTTCAACTACAAATAGATATACTTGCATGTGTCCATTACAACTTTTTCATGCCTTGCATGTCACATTGAAAATCTTGGACATAATGTATATGTAGTACCTTGAGTTTCCACTAGCCGAATTTGGCCATTCATTATCCAAAACTACATGCATGTTACATATGACAAGCTAGACTTAATGCATGTGATGTGGCTCGAGTTTGTACTAGCAAGTTGTAACAGTACATGCACATTGTAAATCTTCATCAACCCCTAAAGTCAAGATGGATGGCTTTTTTAGTTTCAACATAGCATATACTTTCTCTCGACAAAATGAAATTGAATGTCGATGTATTTAGTCTTGAAATGAAATTTAGAATTGAGACCAAGTTGATATTAGCACAATAGATGGTAGTTAGATAATGTTGTTTGAACTTTAGATCTTGTAGAAGAAGTCTCCGCCATATGGCTTCTTTGGTTGCTTGTGTTATTGCTACATATTTGGCTTTAGTCGACTTCTGCTTTTAGTTGTGCGAAGAAACTGGTGTAGAAATAGTGTTGAATTCATTCTTATTTTCTGAAGCCTTGAAAATTTTCCGTTTGAAGTAGAATGATCTGCATGTGTAGACTCACTTTTTTGTTCAAATCTGTTTTTCTAGATGAATGATTTGCATGAGTCCATAATGTTTTGGACAGTTTAATTCAGATTTGGCAGCAAGATTTTATTGATAGATTGATGAGGAATCGATTTATCCTGTGGGAATAGATTGATTGTTGTTGGAAATCTCGAATTTATGGTTTGGATGTGAGGATTTAAGGCTTTTTTAGACTAGTCCTCTTGTGTTTCATGCAAACTAAAAACTGAAAAGATGAAATGGATTTGGAAATTGAAGATTCTCTAGAAGAACAGATTAGGAATTGGAAAAAGTGTTGCATGCAGTTGAGACCCTGTGAAACCATTTTTGGTTGGTGATTGCTGACGGATGAAAGAGTTTAGAACTGTAAAATATACAGTAACTCTTTCTCTTTCCTTTGGTTCACTGATATGGATTTTAAAAACTCTGAAAAATCGGATATTTTGAAGAGGTTTCCATCTGCTCAGTCCAAAGAGAGGTCATGAAGGTCGCAATACTGTTAGCAAACCTGCTTTGAAGAGTGGTAACCCTGTAGTTTGAACCTGAAACATGCTTTGGATCTTTTTCCAAACTCGTTCTTAACCTCTATAGATCTCTGTACAGCTGCTAATGATGTTATTCAGCTGAGGACTTCTTTTGAAGCATTATCCACTTTGTAGGATAACCTGCGGCAGATAGGAACTTATTAACAGCTATTGCAGATGATGGGTGGAACATTTGGAAGATAGCATGTAGGATTCTTAGCATTAACTCTGTTGTCAATCCTTTTGTCAAAAGCGCTAGTTTCTGTCATTGGCATCAAATCTTGTTAACAGCTGTTCTCTTTATAGGTCGTTGTTGGAGATGCCATGTGGTAGTATTGGAACGCGTTTTTTGGGTACCTGATTGGCATCTGTGGTAGAGTGAATGCTAGCCGGTTTTGTGGAACCAATTTTATGAGCATTGAAGCTGTTGGGGCAGGGAATCCCTCATTTTTCTCTGTGGCAGTTTGGTTTGAAACCTCTTCCTCTCCCTCTGTGGATCGCGTTTTGGAAACGTTGATTACGGTGAGAGGCGGCTGCAGGAGCTGTGTAGAGGGCCGAATCACCATCGCGTCGCAGGAGCTGTGTGTGGAGCCGGTGAAGACGCGATCCAGACCTTTTACCTGCCATTATCTTCTTCTCTGCCGCGCGATGTTGGCGTCTGTGGCAGCTGGCCTACTTTTTGCTTTGTAAAACCTTTTTAGGGTTTTTGCATGGGTGAGGGGTCTTTACATGCAATAAAATTTTCCATTTCTTTTTTCCTTAAAGAGGAATGGGATGCATGGTCTGTGGGGGTCATGACCCTGTCGCATGGCTATCAGTTAGTCCACTGAGTAGTGCATGCCGGTAACCTGGTGATTGCATTCATAGTTTTTTGCAAAGCGGTTTGATGCATTTGGGATAATGCATGGCTTTTTGTAATGGATTTTTGCTTACATAGCCCGGTTTTTCAAAGGCCTTTGCAAAAAAATTTAGATGTAATCACAGTGTTGGTCGATTCGAGAAGAGATTTTTTTTGTAAATCTACCTAAATCGACAGATGAGAATTGAATTACCTATTCTCCTGATCTTTACCGAGAGAATCTTTGGAGAATAATTTTATTATCCTAATTGCTTATCTATGTGATTGGATCCATGGATTAAGGATCGACAATAAAATATCGTTCTTCATGGTAATTTTCTCCAGGCAAGTGCCCTGTAAGTGGAAATTAAATTTCCTGGTACTGTGCTTTTTATCGATTTAACTCTAGAATAGAAATATTCCCAGTAAATTAAGTTAAACGATAATTTTTATGGTTCTTCCTTTTTAACTTCGGTGCCACACCGATAGGCTTATTTTAAATGATTTTGATCTTTAAGATTGGGCAAACTAAAGCTTTTCAGATATTTGTTAAAGTGAATGAATGGAATAAGGTCGTAATTTTTGGGAGGTAGCTCTATATTCGATTAAAAAAACAAATGTATCGAATATTGTGTAGAATACTCGGAACCAAATTTTATTGATTTTGCATTAATTTTGGCCACTTTAACGAAGTAATGAAAATGAACTGGTGTGGTCAAAAGGAAAGTACCTAGCATTTACTTGTGTCAATGGAATTTTCGGGGACCTTCGCTAAAGGAATTTTCGGGTGACCGAAAAATCTAAGGGAGGAAGAAAATGAGACACCTGAGTAGGTAAATGTGGTACTGTTGTGTAATTTGGGTTGGTTAAGAATCCCTGTAAGGAAATTGCATAACATCGGTTTTTTTTGAATTCATTAAGTTGAATTTATTTTGAATATCTATAGGACCATGAGTTGACCCTATTTTGTTATGGAAAATTGTGGCATGGAATGAGAATGACACTTGGTTCACATTTGTACTGTGAGCACCTTATTCCTAAGAGTTGGAACTCTCAGATGGTAGGAATTCGGGAGTATAGTACCAAGCAAATGGGTTGTTTTATGTGACAGTAAAACCATGTGCAGACTCTTGTTGCGATCCATTAAGAACAAATTTGGGGTTACTCTGGTATTTGGTGGAATAGGTATGTGCATATCCGGTATTGGAAATCCAGATGAAGTTATGAGATCTCTGGATTATCAAATAATGTGGTTAAAGATCTTTTTGAAGATCGGATCCTATATTAGGTATAGGATGGTTAGATAGTCTTTTGATTTTCTGAAGGTCGGATCTAAAAGCAAAGGACTTTTTTGGAGAGAAAACTGATGGTATGGGACATCAGTGATTTCAAAGAGAGAATTCTGGTGCGAGAATGATCTGTAGGCTAGTGGTTAGTATTTACATTAACGGTAATGCTAACAGTTGAAACCATTGGTATGGCCTATTTAGGGTATTTGGAGAGGGTATGAGATATAGATCCGGATTCCTCAATGGTATCTCATAAATTCCAAATTGGAAACCCTTAAAAACTATTTCTCTATTAATTTTAAACCTCTACTTTTTAGAAATTTCTTATATACGGGACAATTGGATTGAGATTCATATAATTCCTTCCAATGTAGAACTTGGTTCTGAAGGACTGTTTAAGTTATATGAATTCATGCTTCCACTTTAGTTTTGTGAATATAGCTCAGAATCGATTGATGTTTCAATTGATTAAGTGAAATTTAGACTTCTTGAGCCCAAATTATTATCTCTATTTGATAGTTGATTATTGAGAGTAATGTTTCTATCACTCGGGATAAAATGTTTTATGGTTTTAAGGGGAAAAGTCCAGTTTATACTCGTTACTGACTTTTTTGAATCTTTGATATCTTATATGTTGTCTCTTGGGAACTTTTTAATCAAAATTGTGAAATTTCTTTTAAAAGGGGGAGAAGAAAATAATAGGAATCAGACTTTCATGGGATCAACTTGTTGCATAGATTTCTTTTATGGAATCTAGTTTGTGTGCATTGGTGGAACTATCATGTGTGAGTAGAGGAAATCTCTAGTGATCATTTTGAATAATCTGGAACTAGAGGAGATTTGGAGGTTTGTGAGCTGTGAGATATTCATGAATATGAGAAGTAATGGTAAAGATTAAATTAGGTTCACTGATTGGCTACCAAGTACCATTTAGTTATGGATTGGATCAGTGGAATAAAGCTTTAATCTAAACCTTTTGTCCAAAGATGTTTGTATAAATCAGCCTAATCTTGGTTTGTGCACTAAGATCTGGAGTAGAAAATGAAGGAATTTTGTTGATAAAAGTATGATGGTTGGAAAACTTATGATGTGGAATTATTCACTTCAAAGATTTCTCAGATATGTTATTTACTCAAGAGAAATAGAATTTTCTATAGCTGAGTTATGAGATTCTCAGTGATATATGTGAGTAACATCTGCGGATTTTGGAGGAATCTGCCAGATAATGACATATGTGTTTATGTACTGGGTCATAGCGAGATTTTTCTCATATGTGCATGATTAATCTTGTGTGGATCTACTATGTATTCCTACTTACTAAGGTTATCTGGTGCACTTAACCTATTTGTTGAACATAGACATGTGATCAAGTATTGTGTTTGACAATTACTTGTAGAGTTAACAGATCTGTTCTGATAGATCTATTGGTTAACTTAAAGTGATTTGGATATGGGTCTAAATGTGGTGTTGTACATGTATAGTTGAGATCTGCACCTAGACATTTAAGATTTCTAAATCATGAATAATTAACTTGAGTAATTGATTTACTCCTGTGAAAGTTGATTGGTAAAACGGACAGTGTGAAGAGAATTCACCGCAAACTGTTTGTTTTGTGTGTATTACTTGTAAGACACATAATTTATGAGTCATTTTGATTCATTAAGGAATTGTGTGCATAGGATATTGATTTCTTGGATGAGTATTTCTCAGTTGAGAAATAGACTTTATTCATTGGTGATAGTATCCAAGTGAGCTCAATTGGATACTGGATCCTAATGGTGCCAAGAATGGTAAACTGAATTTTGGGAATTCAATAGAACTTTGATATCTCTAGATGTTGTTCTAGGTGATTGTATTAAAGACATGTGTTATAATGGTCTTTAATTACTTTGTTGATTGTAGAATTTTGGAACTCATAATTTGATTAAGAATCGGGTTTGGAAGAATATTCTTGGAATCTAGTGATTTTTCTTGTGAAAAAGATTTCAGAATGATTCTTATATTTCCTGAGTTATATGTCGTACATATACTCCAGTATCTTTCAATGATTAAATATGGTTTTGGAATCTTGTAAATTATGATTGACGAATCATAAGATTCTAAGCGTTTATGATTGACGGATCATAAACTGATACTTAAAGATCATTTGAAGATTATGGGAAAATGTGAAGATTCTTAAGATAATTAGTCAAGGGTTTAGATCTGTTCTTTGAACTCTAAATTTCTTTACTCTAGCACATACTTGAGGTTGTGTGGATGTCACAGGCCTTTCCATTAAGTAATTGTTTACTTATAAAGAAATGCTTCACTTATAGATTGTAGTCTATAAGTGCTTGTGTACAAAGTTCAATCTAAATCTCCAGTTTTGTAGGAGACAGAAAAATCTATTAAGATACGGATAGTTGCTGATTTCTTGCATATGATGCTAGAAATGGGGCTGTTAACTCATTAGAGTAACTGCAGTACTCTGGTTTGAGTTATGATCGTCTGAGACTTGATGGATCTCCTAGAGATTTTAGATGACTGAATTGTGGTATTTTAGAATATTTTGGATATTCTAAGAATATTTGTACCAAGAAGCCTTATTTACTGCAAGAAATTGAAATGAAATTTCTTTAGCTTTTGGATTTGATTTATGAAATAAAGTAAAATCACCCAAAATTTCATGTAATTGGGATTATATGAAGGTGATAAGTATTTATTTTGGATAAGATCTACCCATTTGAAAGATTTATAGCTTAGTGTATCTTTTGGAATTTGAATCAGTATTCATGAGTAGGGGCAAACAATTTAAATATTGTTGCATCTCTGAGTACTTATTCAAATGGAAAGATCAGACTAAAAATAATGGTTCATGGGTAAGATTTGAAAGCTTAAGGAATAGTTTCATGTTTTCTTTTTCCCGTTATGAGGACATAACCTGTTTAAGGGAGGAAGAATGTTACGGCCATATTCAGTTAAGGACCTGGAATAGTCCTAATATGGTGGACCGACCCTCCAGTATTCGAGATTATTTGTCACGCCTAGATTTTATTCCAAGTCAAGGCCTGTTGGTAACTAATAATCTTGAGAGGACCTAGACACTCAAATTGAGACATATGGAGTAGTGCATGTGCTTGTGACTGTTATAGGTAGGAGGTATGCATGTAGAGTTGTGACCTATTTATAGTTGACCTGCATGGGGATTGCATGTGCTCATGCGCTGGATCCTACTCTCTATATATTGAGGTAGAGATCATCCCGTCGACGACTTGGTCTAGGTTACCTGATGAGCTCTTCTCCTCTTGCTGTCACATTGGCATGGCTTGGGGGCTAGATCCAGGAGTATTCTCTAGGAGGGATCTAGGTTTGGTTGGGTGGTTTTGCTCCAAAGTCTCTCTTGTGTTTTCCTATCCTCATCTTAGAGGATCGTCCCTAGGGGTCTTTACAATAGTGCACCAAGAGATACATCAACCTAAGAGAACTCATGTATAAGCATGAAATGAGATGAGAGAGAGAGACGAATCCTTTCTCCCACGAGTTTACATCCTTTTATAGCAGGTCCATGCATCATTAATGAGCTTGGTTCCCCTCCATAACAAAAACCCTATCATTAATGTGGACTAGATCCAATGTCCCCAACATTCGAATTTGAATCTATTAAACTCGACCTCCTACTATTTCCCTCACTTCTAAAATTGGTATTTCAAATGCTTCTAGACTAATATAACTTTGAAAAGTCAAACTCTAAGTCAAATATGAAAATTGGCCTCAATTGCCAAATAAACAAATATGTCCAAAATAGCAACTAATTGACAAATTCCACAGTGCAACACAATTTCCTATTGAATGGGTAATTTTTTCAGCTAAGGAGAAACATTTGGAATATTCTCTAAGATTCATAAAAAAAGGACCTCTTTAAACGTATGTCATAAAAAACCATTAAGCATGTGTAAACAACTTTTCAAAATTCCTTAAAAACTATGCTTTTGCTTGCAATGTAAAAATAAATAAATATACATATTTTAAGGTTTTCTTATCCAACTCGATGTACTGCATCGGATTGGTGCTCCAACTCTACACATTATATAAGAAAATTTAATTACTCTACTCATTCTTATGCCTTTAGCACTTGGAATGGTCTAATTCTCGATACATTGTATCGATTATGGTAAATTTTGGATATAATTTCTTTCTAAATTGTCTTTTTTAACTAAATTTTCTTTCTTTTTTGTTTAAATATTTTTCAAAATTTTGCTCCAAAAATGTGTTTTTAAAGTCTAAGCTATCGGTTTTTCAGGCGTAAAAAAAAATTAAGGCTCAAGACAACTCTGCTTATGTCGAAAATTGCCCTCGTGATAGTACCGAGATTAGAAATAGCTCAGACACACAAATGTAACCCTCTCTTTGAGGGAGGGACATAGATCCACAAGCTAAACGTCAATTAGAGCTTGAAAAGTTAGCTCTACAACTCTCGGTTTGTGAAATCTTTGTCTCACAAATAATGCAGCTTCTAAAATCTGTGATAAGAAGCCTTTTTGACGAAGCAGTCAATAAATATTAGCATTAACGAACTAAGGATTTAGCATATTATGGACATTAGTTGCATTGTTATGAACATTGTTGCATTGAGAACCCATATATATAGTCCTAAAACTTCATCTTAAAAAGTTTTGGTATTTTTTATATGCATCAAAATCTTCACAGTATATGAAAATTGGGTCATTGTAATTGTATTTTTACGCAAAAACACTTGTTTTTTTTAAGCATTGATTTATTCAACTTTTAGAGGGAATCTTCTTAGGGGAAACCTTTTCCATTACCCATTCAATAGGAAATTGTGTTACACTCCCTCTTCAACTAGTTTTAGCATAGACTTTGAGAATACTCCAAGTGAAGTCCTATGCTTTGTAAACAAGTCTTTTCCCAATGCTTTGGTGAAGATATCAACTACGCATTCCTTTGAAGGTACATGTTGAAGCTCCACCTCCTTTGCCATGACTTGCTCCCTCACAAAGTGATATGCCACCTCAATATGATGATTGGGCTCTCTGAAAAATCCAGCAAGTGAAGATCCTTGATCATCCTCTTGATTCATACCATCTCTTTTGTGCAATGAGTAAGTGCTTTGTACTCGGCCTCACTAGATGACAATGAGATAGTGGCTTGTTTCTTCGACATCCATGATATAGCTCCATCAAAAATACAATGTGCACTTATGGATTTCCTATCCATTTGATCTCCATCAAAGTTCAAATCTGAATATCTAAACAAGTAAGGTGATGATCCCTCATACAATATGCCAAAATCTTGAGTTCCCATGATGAAAATAAGCACGAAATGAGATGAGAGAGAGAAGAATCCTTTCTCCCATGAGTTTACATCCTTTTATAACATGTCCATGCATCATTAATGAGCTTGATTTCCTTCCATAACAAAAAAAAACCCTATCATTAATGTGGACTAGATTCAATGTCTCCAACATTCAAATTTGAATCTACTAAACTCGACCTCCTACTATTTCCCTCACTTCTAAAAGTGGTAATTCAAATGCTTTTAGATTAATATAACTTTGAAAAGTCAAACTCTAAGTATAATATGAAAATTGGCCTCAATTGCCAAATAAACAATAGCAAACTAGTTGACAAATTCTCACAAACACCCCCACCAATAGTAGGGCAACATGTGTCGCCTTTTGACTAATTTAGAATCAAACGTTGTGTGAGTGTATGACCATTTCTTGAACACTAGGTAGAGCAGAATGTTTGTTGAAAACTTGATTCGATAGCATGTATTCCTTTGTGCACACACATTGATTTGCAAGTTGCATGTCATAGACGCCTCTATGAATGTCAAAGATTATAAAACTATGGGATGATGAGAAACCAAGTCCTCTTTTTCTATGACTCGCAATAGCAAGTTATGAAACAAGTGATACCTATTGTGTGGCTTGACTCCTATGTTTCTATGGCCTTCGATAATAGGCCATGAATGTTCCATAATGTCCATCATTATCATCTATTCGTGATATAATACTTCTAAGAGATGAGGGCATTGGAGGGTTGGTAGATTGCAAGCTATGGCACTTTGAGCTTTAGTTGAGAGTTGGGGGAGGAGTTTATTTTGCACCACAATCACAAGCCCCTCCTATCTCATTGCATGACAAATGGATGCAACTTCCAATGTCAGATGAGGCAGGTCGTAGAATAAGTTTTGTATGTGACCAGGTTCTCAACTAAGCCTACATTTTGAAGCCTTCATGACCTTCCAAGGGCCCTTTCACTTCCTAGGGATGCAAAAAAGTTTAGCCTTTTACAAAAAAAAAGGTGATTGGCTATAAAAATCTTAACATCAAGCCTCGAAAGAAATGAAATAAGGAAAAGATAAACTAAACATGATATGACATTTGTTCCTTGATTGGTTCGTAAAAGACCCTAAATCAAGGTGATGTGCATGTGACGATTTGACTAATTACCTTATTGAGTTTGACACATGCAGAGATGCTTTGTGAGATAGGACAAGAATGTGATGTAAACAAATGTCAAAATGAATTTTGGCTACATATAAGGCTCCTTGTTGATAGATGCTTGAAGAAAGCAATTCTCGCGTAAGCAAACTTGGAAACAAATTTTAACTACCTACGAAGTTGGATGTCGTCGACAATGCTTGCAAAAAGCAAATACCCAAAAAAAACAAGTGAATAATCTGGCGAGAAATTAGGGTTTATCATGCCCAAAATGGGTTTTCCAAATGGGTATAGAAGGCAAAAAGAAGAGGAGAAGAGCTTAGAATTATATCCTCAAGGGAGACAAGGTAAGGTAGTAGGTATTGAGTGACAAAAGCCCATTTTATTCTATACCTTTCTAAAAGAAAGGGTGTACACATGCCTTTTAACAAAGGGGTCTGGTCTCAGCCCCCGTGGCATTTGCCGTGCAGTCTACGCTAGGCAACCAACATCCGATTTGACTGCTTACGTGGCGTCCCGTGATTGGCGAGCCTCATCAGCTTGGCGCGTACTTAACGCCGATGCTGAGCTGGCCAGTCGTCGTCTTAGCTTTTCCTTTTTACCTTTCCTTGCTCTTTCTTCTTCTTCTTCTTCTTCTACTGTTTCTGTTTCTGTTTCTGTTTCTGCATATGTTTCTGTTTCTGGAGAGGAAAGCGTTGATGCGATTTGTGTCGAAGCTGCATACACGTCGTGGCGTTATATTTGAGCGGCAGCAGCAGCGGCAAATTTTTGATATGACGTCGGTCCTGAGAATCGTGTATCGAAATGGTGGTGTGAGCTTTCTGTCCACGTTTTTTTCCGTCATTCCCCCGTGCTCAAGAATACTGTCAAGAGCTTTTGATGTCGGAACTGCAGGTTGGGAAGAAAAGAAAGAGGAACTGAACGCGTGTGTGGACGTGACGGTAGCTGTTGTGTCGGTTTTGGTTATACGTCCTGTTGAGTGGATTTAGAAAGGTTACGGCTCGTTCAGCTAGAGGTGAGGATAATAAACTAGTTGAGATTATATATTCTCTGGAGCTTGATCAATATGATTGTAGCAATTTTAATTTTTTAATCAGAGAGGTTCAAATTAAAGAATCGGATTTTTTTCATAGCTGGTTCACTACATTTTTTGAGTGGAATTTGAAAGATTGTTGCTCATCCTGCTGTTTTTTCCCCCTCTTGTACGTCTCTTATGTAAGAGGAGAATTGGAGTTGAACTCCCGACCCTGAAGGAGAGGTAAGGAAGCCCTAAATAACTCATCACATATTGGACGATAACCTTCAGGTTGTAATAATGAACTATCGATGTATTCTTCGGATCAGCTTGATCTTTTTTATAGTAGGATTCGTATTGGGTAGAATCTGAATTTTTATATCGAAACTTATAGAAGATTATAACTCGTTTAGGTGTTTCGGATTTATTAAATTTTGTTGAGTGGATTTGGATAGATTGAAACTCATTTTTGAAGTGATAATAATGAACTATATAATTACTTCTTCGGTTATTTTGCTCGTAGTAGAATTGATATGACGTAGTATCGGAATTCATATTTTGAGAGGTATAAAAGAATTAGTTATTTTTCAGAGCTTGATCGATTATCTTGTGGTAAGATTTTTGTAACGAATAATTTGAATTTTTGTACTTAGAGGTGTAAAAGATTTCCAGATTTGTAGTTTCTGCGAGAATTAACGATTTGGTTAAGAGGCAATCAGTAGCAGTGGTTTGGCTATCAATCGTTTGTGATAAGGTAAACATTGGTGCTTATTTTTCTGCTCGCTTATGACTTGTTCATCAGGAAGTATTTACATAATGGCAATAAACGATTTAGTGGACAATCGCGGTAGCAAACCGAGAAAGAGGAGCAGAAGCGGGAATATCAATGGAACGCTTCATTTTATTCACAGTGCTACGGCCGCTGAGGCTTTGTCTCGATGGGTGGAGCATAACAAAGAAGAAGCAGATATTTCTTATGACAGAAAAGCTCCAGCCAAAGGTTCAAAGAAAGGTTGCATGAAGGGAAAGGGAGGTCCGCAGAACGCTTCTTATAAGTATAGGGGAGTAAGACAACGCACATGGGGTAAATGGGTGGCAGAAATTAGAGAGCCACGGAGAGGATCTCGTTTGTGGCTTGGAACTTATCGTACTGCGGAGATGGCGGCACTGGCTTATGACGACGCTGCAAGGATATTATATGGATCTTGCGCTACGCTCAACCTCCCCAGACGAGGTGGATGCGAATTGAACATGAGAGACTCAGCTTCTTGTAGCACAAACACATTCAATCCATCCAAGTTTGATCATCTACAGGTGAAGAAAGAGATTGGCACGGAGACCACATCTGCACTAACAAGTGAATCTACGGAGAACTCGTGTAATTCTGTCTTATTTCCGCACTATTCGACATCAACAGCAGAAAGTGAAGTACTTGTGGATGAAGCCAATGAGAATTATATAATTTCTCAAGCGACTGAAGAACGCCTTTCCGCCACTACTATTCCCATGTTTGATGCCAAGAAGGACCCCGAGAATCCAGCTGCCGACTGTGGTTTTGAATTACCTGGAGCTATTGATCCATTAGATGATCTTAATGGTTTAAATTGTGAAGAACTTGACATATTTCTGGATACAGCTGGGCTGATCGGACTGGAAAACGACTCTGTTTTTTCTGAGACAGTGAACATGGGAAGCGGAGATTTATTCACCATTCCAGAGCATTGGGAGCCTCCAGCTCAACACGTAACGTTAGATATCATGTATCCTCATTCCATGGACGTAAATTATGTACCACCCATGTCTATAGCACCAACATGTTTTTCCTGGTTCACAAGTCATGGAAGTAAAGAATATCTGCTCTGTGGTGGGGCTGGTGATCATTGGAATGCATCGACACCTCAGTTTCAGCTCTCAGAAAATAATTATCTCCCAGTGCAGGCTGATGATATTCCTGGAGCTAGGAATTCACCTGATACAAATGCTTTGGCTTTCAAATCAGAGAACGCAATGGATCCAACAACAGAACTACTGCTCGCAACAGGTATTCCACCTGTCAGTGAGGTATCATCTTGGCAGAATGTCTGCCTCTCTCTTTCAGATATGGAGCTTCGTAATTTGAGAAACTGAACTCCTTTCCTTAACGAATGTTCAATGTTCATAAAGAAACCAAGGATCGTATTCAATAATTGGAGTAACCTTCTCATGAATTCTCATGAAGCTGCAGTATTGAGACTACGAACTGAGACGTGCAAACCTGTTACATCTTTAGATGTTAGTGAATATATAAAAGCTTTTGCATCAATTTGCTTGCAGAGTTCTTGTGGATCATTGAATAAGTGTTAAAGTGACAATCAATCCCATCCAAGACAAATAAATATAAACTGTGAAGGAATCATAGGAGAGTGGCGATGTGTTTTTATTTCAACTTCGCATATTCATCTTTTGTTGTACATGCCACCTCGTTCCATTTAATAACTAATTTATTTCACCACCTTTTTTTCTATTACCAATCTATTGTGTTAATATCAAATCTATGTCTACATGACAATTATCTTCTTTATGTTGTGACCACTTGATTAGACACACTTTTAATTCACCACGTTATAAGCCAAGGTGGCCTTTTTTAAATAAATGAGAATGGTTTATGAGGCAAAATAGAGACATTGGTAAAGGTGAATTAAATGGCCCCAATGGTGGAAGGCTCTTGGTGTGGGATTGATCATCTAAGGAAAAAAAGGCAAATTGTTTGGGGGAAAAGGCAAAATGGCCTTGAGAGAGGGTCCCTTGGCCTACTGCCATGGAATGGGCAAGAGGGGCAGGCTCATTTTGCCCGTTTCCTAGTCCTTGCATTTTGGCATACCCTATTGGGCTTGCTGAAATTCATAGCTGGTATAAAATAGGCTTGCCCTTGGCCGCCGTTCCATGGTTCTTAATTGCGTAACTCCATTATGTACAATATTAGACTTGAATGTAAGACCTTAATTAGCATTATAAAACTTATCAAAACTTATAAATAAAATTATTGCATCACGAAAAGGGAAAAACTTTGAAACAATATACTAAAATGAAACCCTTTTTACATGCAAAGAAAGGAGGAAAAAACCTTTGCAACCAAGAGGTGAAATGCCAACTTCAATAATGGCTATATTTACTTAAAATTGTTGTTTTACCAAAAGGGTTGCACATGTTTCTTTGGTTCCACTCAAAACATGGATCATAAAAAAAAAGTTCAATTGCCAATCACATTGGACTACATTATAATATTGCACTCTAGCTTTTGGCCATCCAATTGTTCGTTACTTGCTAGGGTTTATATGTGGAATCTAAAAAGCATAGACCCTCCTTTCTAAGTGAAGAGTTCTTATACTTTAAGATTTGAGACTGATGGTGTAATATCCTGTTGCTCCCCTTTGTGTTTGCTCAACAGAAATCACATCATTTTATGTACTAGCATATGTTATGCACAATTTTACAAAAAATTGAACCTTAATACATGACTTAAGGCTCCAAATATGTCCATGGAGCATTAGGTAGGGTTCCAACCTATATCTACATGTCATGAATTTAGATCTTACCCAATTAGTCTTACTATTGTTGACTATTGTTCCTTTCAATGAGAAATGTAAATGTGTTTCATCCATCGTAGTGAGGTGTATGGGTAGAGTTGTTGACTGCCATCGGAAAGGTGCAGGCTCGAATCCCGACCACTATGTAGTGACATCTAAGGAGCTTAGCTCTGTAAATGACATTGCCAAGTTTTATATGTTTTATATAACAACCACTAGTTGCTTAACATGTATGCAAAAAAAAAAAAAGCGTTTCAATCTTTGTATACATGGTTGTCTTGTACTTTCAAGACTATGGCAATTTTAAAAGTTAGTAGACCCTCATATGGAGTTCATAACCCTTCAAACTAAAGGATTAGAAAAATGTTTCTAAACCAAAATTTTACTTCTCGACTTCTTGTAAAAGACAATGAAGTTTCAACACATAATAAAACTTGCATGGGCTTTGTTAATAACATTTTGTACAGGTCTATTTCAATTTAGATTCTTCTAAATAGATGTAGAAAATTTGAAATTTAAGTAGCTAGCTATATGTGTGGATCGGTCCACACGTGTGTGGTGGTGTATTATGCTTGTTGGATTAGACTTTCCACCCAATTTTGATTCCCTACTCAAGCGTGGATATGCAAATATCGTAAGAGTACTTTCAAGATCTCACCTATAAATGATTCTATATCTAACCCACTATAGTAAAATCATGGTAAAAAATTTAAGAACATTTGAAGACAATAATGATTTTTGAGGATCCAAACCTCATAAAAATACAAGAGGGCTCAAAATACGTCTGCCTAGTTTTTTTTTTACAAAGTACATTATCCAAAGAATTTTCACTAGCGCCTCTCAATTCGAAAATTGAGATATTCTCAACACTCTTTTTCAGCTGATGAAGTCAAAGATAAGTCTTTTTCATCAAGGTTAACTGGAAATTCTTCTTCAAAATTGGAATCTAATGTTGACAAAAAAAAACTTGTATATTGGCATATTTCAATTGTTGATGAGTTGACGATGATAGTTGTGCTGTAAACCTAACCAAGTCGTTTCTTAGAAATAGCTATTGTTGACTTTTGTAAATGATGAGTCATTATCAACTATAAATTAAAAGCTAAAACATCTACATCTTCTAAATCCAAATTGTTGACCCCCTTGATTGATTTTTGGCAATCATTTTCTCTTCCTTTTCAAATGTACTTGCAACATTTCCAATTTGTACCTTCCTAAAAAAGCATTCGTTGAGGTGGTGCGCAACTAATGGATCTATAATAGTTTTGTTTGGTTACTATTTTCAATAAATATAAGCACTTTCGGAATCCAAAATAGATGTCCCTTGCTATATTTCAAAGCCAAGTGTGCCACAAGACTCCTAATTTGAATCACTCAGATTACCACACTATTTCATTTTGGTAGCTTTTACAATTTGTCTAACTTTGTAAAGAATTAGATTAGTAATAACATCCATAAGCAATCATCACAAGGAGGAGAAAACAACACACACTCCCTATATTCTGATTGGTGCGATGTGTACAAAACTCTGATTGAGAGAGAGAGAGAGAGAGAGAGAGAGAGAGAGAGAGAGAGAGAGAGAGAGAGAGAGAGAGAGAGAGAGAGAGAGAGAGAGAGAGAGAGAGAGAGAGAGAGAGAGAGAGAGAGAGAGAGAGAGAGAGAGAGAGAGAGAGAGAGAGAGAGAGAGAGAGAGAGAGAGAGAGAGAGAGAGTGCGGGGTTTTCAAAATTTTATGGTTTTTTTAGTTTTGGGATGAGAAATAGTGGTAATGAGAAACTTCTAGAAAGAGAAGTTTCTCGAGGCAGACATCTATTTTTGTTTTTTTTTTCTTTATTTTGTTTTTTTTTTTTGCGTTTTATGTTTTAATTATGTCGTCCTAGTTTTTGGAAGAAAATAAAATTATTGGTTTTACATAAGCAATTATTGATCCATGCTTTTCCAAGAGCAATTACTTGTTGATAATTCTTATTTTTCGATAGATTTATTCCGCGAGGACGTTTCCCAATTTGAGGGGGAGGAGACATTATAATTTGAAATTTTTGATTATCAAAATTTAGAGCATTTGCGGATGTTGGCAAGATTTGATTATAAGTAGATTTCACATCATCTAATCTTCATTCCATATTTGTGAGGGAGTGCTAGAACTGAGATTGTAAGTCAATTTTTTGGATCAGAAATCTAATTTGAGTGAAACACTACAAGAGAGACCTTTGTGAGTTTCTAGAGTCAATCAAATCAATTTCTTGTTTGTAGAATTCACTAGTAAGATGGGATCTATTGGAGCATACCTTCTAGACATTAGAGGAGTTCCAAGGCCCAAAAGGGCTATCTAAGAAATGCCACATAAGAGAGAGAAAACCGTCGGATTTTAAAACTCTGACCGAGTTTTTGGTCTGCCCGCACAACTCCGATGACTTGACCTCACTAGTAACATGTGTAGTTAACTGGAAGTTGGGTAGCCGCAACGTGTGGGGTCCATACTTCAAGATTTTATTTTTTACCATTAACTAACATGACTTCTCGTGTAAATGCAAAGCGTGTTGCACATCACAGTTTCTTTCCATCTACTGATAGCGTTCACATCAAAGGAAAATTGGCTTATCGATCCGAATATCATGGAAAGAAACTTTGAATATTATGGATTACAATGAGCGCCAACCTGAATCTAAATTTTTGCAATTCCGAAAATATGGAGTGCGTTGGATCAAAAGGAGCGGCAAGGTTATTTCAAACTTTTTCAGTTCAAAAATTTGCAATTTCAAAACACACCTATTGAAAAAGTATTTTGCTCATAACTACAAAACTTTGATTTTGCATATAAAGCAAGAAACATGGAGTGTGTTGGATCAACAGAGAGCCAAGGTCATTTCAAACTTTTTCAGTTGAAATTTTTTTCAAGTAAAACCAGTTTTAATAGCTTGCAAGATATATAACAATTTGGCTTTCTACTAGATTAATCTATCGATGGTCAAGAAGTCTAAGTATCATCTCCATATTGATCTTCCTACAGAATATGCTCCACTGTCAAAAAAAAATCTGAAAGGATCCACCTTACCAGCTCACCAAATCGTGGATCATAGGACGGAGAACAAGAAACATTGTGATCTATGGATTGATGGAAGTTTATATTGTGAAGAATTTCCAAAAATTGGCAAATCTAGCTTGATCAAAAACCATGTAGAATAGTGTAAATTGTGTACACAAGTGGGTCCCACACATGTGAGGCCATGATGCCACATGGGAAACCCATCTATGGAGGTTAGGTCAAGTCAATAGAGTTGGTCATGTCTATTTGGTGGTCATCCCTACTTTATAGGACCTACACCTAAGTTTAAGGTGAAAATTTGACCAACTAGCTACCTACCAAGCATAACTCTAGGAAATAGACTAGGGTTTCATTTTAGGTCAAGGAGAGTGAGTTAACTTCCTTATTACATGCTGGAAATCCACCTAACTTCAAGAAGGAAGTCGAATTTGCTATGTATTCCCTCTCTCCATAGTGAGAAGATAGAAAATTTTTGGAGCTCATTGGCAATCTCAAGCTAGTTCACTATGTACATTGAGTTTTTGTGATCCAAATGAAACCAAATCAATTTCTACTTGTTTCTCAGGTTGAAGGCCGTACTACAGCCTGTAGTACACACGTGTGGGCTCGATTTTTCATGTTGATCAATGCTTTTGATTGTTAATGCTTGTTGTTTGTCAAATTGCCAATCTAGATCAACTTTTTTGTGTCTAGTTTTTTGATAGATTGTTAAGCAAGCATCCAATCACTCTTGTGGATCTTTTGTAGATCCATTTATGGTCCTAAAGTACAGTACTTTCACATATATCCAATAGATCCAAGCTCGATGCGATATCTAAATTTTAGATCAGTCACACAACTCATACTGTTTTTGTGTGAAGGACACAATGGTTTATTGGGTTATTGTGAAAGATTGAAAAGTTATGGCATTAGTAATTTAATTGAAAAAATTTATTATTTGGAAAATATGTTGAATGGTTTGCTTATTGACTACAAAGAAACTAATTGTACAAACATTGCGTACCTAGCATATTGTCAAATAAGTGTAGAAGTAAACACATTACGGAAGGAAATACTAAACAATAAGTGAAACAAAGTTATTTTAAAAGGTATTGATGAGCTTTCATTAGTGGGGTCAACGGAAAAAAAGAATATATGCTTTTAAGTAAGATTTTGTATTAAACTATTTATGTGTTTTGTTCCATCCAACACATCAATGATTGTGAATTGTTTTTTTTTCTAAATCTTATTTTTATTTTGTAGATCAGCTTTAATCACCAATCAAAATCTGAAAGACAAGGACATGATTGGAAAGTCTTTGAGTGCAGTACTTACAGCCAAGTCAACAATGAGTCTACTGGGAAATCAACGATATTCTCGAATCAAGTCCAAGATTTCAGAGGCCCTTATGGGCGAAGTTGGCATGATTATTGACCGAAAATTGATACAAGGAGCATGTGATTATTCTGGTATTAGCAAAGATGCATATGGCACAATGTTTAAAATTATCAAAGAGGCATTTGGACAGGTACATATAAAAAAATTTCCTATTCCACGACCCTTTCAAATCAAATTAGAGAGGGATGTGTTAAACAAGGGTTTGCAAAACATCATTGGTATTCCTTACCATATCAATGAAATTTATAACTCAAAACATGGCACTTTGTCATATGATTCCACCAACAATATGTTTGTTGATCTCAATCATTTACTGAGATTTATTGTAAAGTTTTATCAAATCACAAATGAAAGTGTTGAAAACTTAATATTAGTTCTCAAGTTAGATGAATCGGAAGTAATAAAGGGACAAAAGCTAGAAAGGATTATTGTTACGCTTATGAATGGAGCATTAAGCAATACGATAAACTCGAAGAGTCTTAATTTCAGTGTGCAGTCCGAAAATAATATTTGGTGGTTGGCAGCTTTCCAAGTTTAGATCTATTCTATTGAGTAATTCATTTCTAGAATTTATGGTTTTGTGTTTTAAGCTAATATTGTTTTGTTATTATAGGTCTAAGTTCAATTCTCTTAAAATAATTCATAAAATTGTGTTTCAAACAGGTTTTAAAAGAAAATCATGACATTCTATTTTGGATTTCTAGTAAAATAGAATATCCAGAGATAATTAAGAATCACATGAGCGACACACCACTCAATGTTTCTGGAATAGGTGATTTTAAGGTGGAATGGCATTTGGCTGGAGACCTGAAGTCGTTGAAGTGCATGTTCAACATCTCACATGGAGCAAATTCAAAACATCCATGCCTCTATTGCATGAAAACTACACAAGACATGTCGAAGAGCACGAGAGTTTCAAGGGATATAAAAGATCCGACTTGGAAACCAGTATTACCGATTCCGCTTAAAAATGTTCACACAGTGTACACTACATGGAGAGGTTAGAATTATCGAAAAGTTGATATACCTTCATATTTGGTTTGCTTGGAATACTGAGCCAAAGTCATTAGCCAAAAAAACAATAGCTCGATTGGAGGAAGTTTGATCAAAAGCGGAACTTCATAAAGGACATGCCAAAATACAAAAGGACGAGAAGCTTTCGGGGAAAACGGGAAACATCCCATGCAAACCAAACATAGGAGGATCCAAAGCTCGTCGTTTCTTATCAAATCATTACGAAAAACCGACTAAAATCAAATACTCAATTTGGATAGATGTACTCAATGCCACAAAGGATTTTGAAAAAAAAAGGAACAATGAGGATTAAAAAAGTTGAAGTCTGGACAAAGCTTGACAACATGGTCAAATTGCTTAAAAAAGATAAACTATCTAATATTGATGTCCTACCAATTGAGAAATCAACAATTGAGTTTGTGGATGCAGTTAAAGACGCCTGGGGTGAAAGTCATATTACGCATTATATGGTAAATCTCTTTTCAATGTAACTAACTCTTA
Organism: Diphasiastrum complanatum; assembly: GCA_029204225.1. Classification (NCBI taxonomy): domain Eukaryota; kingdom Viridiplantae; phylum Streptophyta; class Lycopodiopsida; order Lycopodiales; family Lycopodiaceae; genus Diphasiastrum; species Diphasiastrum complanatum. The sequence continues at coordinate 15,429,960 of CM055110.1, forward strand.
GAATTATAATCTCATTGCACATATACTAAATTTGGTATGATTAATATGACAATATTTGTATCTCCGATATTGCAACATATTTTACGACATCATGCATCATTTTTTGCAAAAGCTTACGACAGTCTAAATATTTGGTCATCACAAGGAATGGGAAAATCGCATTGGCAAGCCATAGCAGCATTTCATCGAAATACACAACACGATGGAACATCTAAAAAAAATAGTTACATCATCCAGCTATTTCAATGGTTCTACAGGCGTGTTCAAATCTGATATAAAATTAGATCAACAAATTATCAGAAATTCAGAAAGGCGTGCAAATTTATAGACGAAAAAGACTCAACTCATAGTAATTTTCATGATATCAGACGAAAAGAGTATATGTATTATATGGCATCATTTCAAGTACAATGCAAGGCAAAATCATTGTTTCTCCTTGTCTTTAACGATCAGCTTTGTTGTGTGGTCAAGAAGAATTTTTTTTCTATCATATGGATCTAGAAAATCAATGGTCTTCTTTTGCTCAAGTTAATGTATCCGGAGAAAATAGCTTAGGAAAAAGACCTTTTAGGAACTTCCTCAGGTACATAGCCAAATACTTTAATGACAATGTCTCTCTTCGCAAAAATAATTTTATATGTATTTTGAGGGTATATGCCCGTTCGAGAAATAGGATAACGCTTTAATTGCCATTATTATCGTCGTAGCATCTGAAGAAAATTTGCTATGATGAATGCAAATCCCTTTATTTACAAAGCGTTTCAAATAATGGGATAGGGATGAATCTCTTTGTCGTGATCCCTGGCCTTCCCTCACATATCCATGCTTTGTTGCAAAGGCATCTACCTCAACAGTAGCCTGTAAAATACGAGCAAAGGTCACATATCTTGAAAAACAAAAAAACTATATTTGAATAGAAATCACATTCAGATAAAACTAGATTTACCTACCAGATCACGCTCATTAGCTTCAATAAGTGCATCAGTATGTAGATCATGACCAACAACAATGGTCGTCGAAGCAGTGGATGGATTAGTTTCCGAAGACAGTGACACATATCTGCTCTGGATTCTCAGAAATTCCTCCTCATTGGAAAAATTTGTCTGGTATGCCCTGCTTTCAGACACAATTGACTGCAGGGCTTCAGTCCTGTCCAACCAGTCATCTCCGTATTTGTAATTAATAGAAGCAGATAGATCATCATCACCCTCGAGATCTATGAAGTCCGAGAATTCTTTGATGAAATTAGACAAAATTGATAATATTTCGTCCTCCCTCAGATCAAGAACATCTCCAACATCATTCAGAGAGAGATATGTGACACTATTCATGTAATACATCGGCAAATCGAGGACAGACTTGGTTTTGTCATATGGATTCACGTCAGATAAGGAAGGAATGGACAATGCAGGAAACTCTGCTGGGTCGTACATTGCTGCCAATCTTGCCTCCTTGTCAGCACCCAAGACATCATCAACAAAAGCTGATTCTTATATCACAGAATCAATTTATGATGAGGCACCCTCAATGCTTAGCCTCCAACCGAATGACTCTTTGACAAAAGTACAGAAGAGACAATTGATTTATAAGGCTCAACCTTATCAATTGATTGTAGGACAATTGTATCATCGTGCATCAGACAATATTCTACATAGATGTGTTTTACCGCATAGATTTAATCACGTTTTCACATGATGGCATGGGCGGAGAACACTTCTCTACATATATTACTGTTCACAAACTTTTGCAATCAGGTTGCTGGTGGCCTACGCTTCATAAGGACACAAAAAATTAAATTCAGACATGTGATGTTTGCCAGCGAGCACGGCGGCCTACTAGACAGAACTATGAACCCTTACATCCAGTTTTATCGCAAGCACCATTTGAAAAATGGGTACTGGATTATGTTGGTCCTATTCATCCTTCCACGCGAGGATCTTAAGCCCGATATATTATCGTAGCAACTAATTATATGACCAAGTGGGTTGAAGCCAAAGCTGTCAAAGTTGTTGATGTGAAATCTACGGCCGATTTTCTCTATGAAAATATTATTATTAGATTTGGATGTCCAATCGAGATTGTCAGTGACCGGGGTACACACTTTGTTAATCAAACAATAAAGTGTTTACTGGAAGATTTTTTTGTTATACACAGATTTAGTACTCCTTATTATCCTAGAGGGAATGGCCAAGCTGAATCTTCCAATAAGATTCTCTGCACTATTATGACGAAAACAGTTGAAGCGAGTCGATCTGATTGGGAACATAAACTGCATGCATCATTATGGGCATTCAGAATTGCTTACAAAAGTAGTACAAATCAAATACCCTTTCAACTAGTTTATGGTAAAGATACTGTCATGCCGATTGAATTTTTAATACCATCTTTACACATAGCAGCAACAGAGTGGTTAAATGATGATAAGTCTTTACAACTACGTCATGAAGCATTGTACAAATTGTGTGAAACAAGATTGATGGCAGTTCATGCGTTAGCAGCAGAGAAAGCCCACCGTAAGGCATGGCACGATTGTCCTTTACACAAAAAGAATCTGAAAGAAGGAGATCTAATACTGATGTATAAAACCAAGCTGATCAAGGGGAAATTGAAATTTACCGGTGAAGGCCCGTATAGAGTGAAGGAAATTTTGAACTATGGAGCAGTGATTCTTGAACACTTGGACGGAAAATGTTTTGATACTCCCGTGAATGGCAACCGGTTACACAAGTTTTGGCAGGCTGTTCCGCCGGTTCAACAAGCATGATCCAAATGATTTTTATTTTTATTTGTTTTTTAATTTTTTTGTTATCACTACTTAATTATTAATTTCCTTTTGGAAAAGACAGTAAAAAAAAAATGAAAAAAAGTGAGGAAAGACTGATGAGCAAAAGTCAGAAATGTCATCAGATAAGAAAGTAGTTAGATCTTTATGGAAAAATGACTTGGGAAATTATGTTTTTGATCATTTTTTGCACAAATTGTGTTAGAATTGTTCGCCGAATTTTCAGAAGCAAGATCCACCTCAGATATACCCATGCTGAATTGCGCAAACATTCTTTTCACCAATTACTACCTATTTTTGAGTTAGGGAATGATCAACAATATGCCATTTTGGGAACCTTCGCCAAGCACCTTACTCTCCTCATAAACCTTCGTCGACATGCTAGATGGACTTAGAATGTCAAAATTAGGTTGGCTATAGGTTCAGATCCTGAAAGTTGTATTTATGACAGTACTTGGGCAAAGGATCCACTTGGGTGAAGATTCATCCTTCGCCAGACCTGAAAAACGTTCGCCGGATAGGTTCAGAGCCTCAAAAAACTTCACCGAGATTTTATAGCCTATATTTACAGTACTAAACAAGCCTGCAAATTTTTGTTTAAAACTGATCAGCCAAACTAGTATTATGTGTAATGGACCCTCCAAATTCACCTATAAGTTGGCTGAATTCGATTCATTCCTCACTTGTGCTAGCGAAGCTCTTGCCAATTTTTCTAGTGACCAAAGCCTTCAAAACTTTCGGTACTATTTTTTGATATACATTCATGCCTATTACTTTCAGTTTCTGTTCTTTTCCATCATGTGTTCCACAGATACATCTCAGTCACTGCGTTACACTATCCATCGTGATGTCCGATCTACAACGAATATCATGATCCTTCCTAGCACAAGCATGGTCACTGAATGGATGACCCTTGTGGAGCCTATGCTTACTGCAATGGGTATTCATGAGAGAGCCTTCTCGGGGAGAATCAACATGGATTTTATAACTCTTGCCTTCAGTACTTGGAAGGAGGAGAAATCCAAATTTTACATTACTTTCCAAGGAGCCACACACAAGGTGTGCGTGACTGAGACCACCCTTGCTGCCATAGGGATAGCATCTAGTACTCAAGCCTCACCAAACCATAAGCAAGCCAAACAGGCTATTAAGCCTTATATTGACATTACCAATGATCTGCACTGGACTAATGACGACTATATTCTAGAGGCCATTACTGATCCTACCTTAAGGCTGCTGCTCAGCTCCTCAACATTTTCCTGATGATTTTCAACCTCAGGAAAGACCGTATTACTTTCCAGATTTTGCATAACATAGTTGAGTCTCACGCCAAGATAGCCAAGGCTCCTCTGGAACCATATAACTGGTTTAAGACCGTCATTGGAGAGCTCAAACGAGCCATCAAGAGCAATACCAAGCAACAATTTGTTGCTAGCCCTATGTTGTCACTCCTAGCAACCTCCAACCTTGAAAATAAAATCCATGGTTTTCGTATGGATTCCGTGGTTTCTATCTATGAAGAAGCACCATCAGAGTCATCTCAACAAGCATCCAGCTCACATAGTTGACGTCGTCCATGCAGCGAGATCGTCATTCTTGACTCCCTTCCGCGTCACGACGTCATACTAGGCAAACATCTTCAGCTGCGCTTCCACCCCCTGTTGCTATTCGCACTGAACTACCTATTCCTCCCACCTTTGATGCTTCCCTTGTCTATGCTTCCTCTCAAGGACAGTCTACACCATTGGGGCTACCATTCCCATCACAACTGCCCAGGCTGTCTCAACTGCACACACATGAGCTGTTTCCCCAATTACCCAGTATTTCATGGACATGTTCGATGATTCTGACCCCGATGGGACCTCAGAAGTTTTTGTAATGCCCCAGAGCCATGCGCCCTTTGAACTCCAATCCCCTGGAAGAGGATTCGAATAGCTCCATGATACTACAACTGGTTTTGAAGACTCTTTTCAGATCAACCAGCGAGATCAATTTGAAGCTGCATCAACCACAATTCGGGTCAAGCAAACTGTCAAATCACCAAAGCAGTTCGACGCCACAGTACCTGAGGGCTATGAAGAAGAAGACTTCTTTGAAGAAGAAGAGTTACAGGCACTTGCTCCACGCCAACTAGGGATAGTACCACCAGGTCCTTCTGCTGCTACCACCTCCACAACAATAGATTCTGGTGATGCTCTCAGTTTAGTCTCAAGTCTTGCGCAAGTGATCCAGTTTATGCTGGATAAGAAAAAAGAAATGGAGCAGCACATCTCAGATATGGGATCTGAGAATACACTCATTAGCCAGAAAGTGAATAAGTTGGACAAAGAATTAAAGATTGCCAAGCAACATGAAGCTAAGTCTGAAGATGAGAAGAAAAAGACATAACAATTGGCTGATCGCCTAGAGGATTATGTCAGTTTCCTGCAGAATGCCCTCACAATCACCCAAGACCAAGTGGACAGGGCCGTGCAGAATGCAAAGCAACAAGTGCAGCTGCCCAAGAGTCAACTGCAGATGGCTGAACAAGATCCCACATGTCTCCAAGGTGAATTAAATGCGACCACCCTTGAGCATGATGCGTATCTATAGATGCAAATACCTGATCATCCGGTAACTCCGACGAAAATCGCATATTTGTCAAAAAAGCTTGAAACCTATAAAGTTGCCCTTCAAGGATTACAAGGCCTCTTTGATAGATTCAAGGGTGCAACTTCAACTGAGTTGGCAAAGGCCAAAGCAACCATCAACGAATATGAAAAGGCTATCGCTCAGGTGTTGGAAGTCGGGCCTCAAATTGCAGTTCTGGTCATGCTGTAGTTCTCCTCTCCGCATCAAGATGACGCATCTATGGATACAGGATTGGATTTGGGCATGGACTAGGGTGGAGCCCTTGAAGTTGCAGCAAAATAGCTAGTTCCACAAGCAATGCAACCAGGTCCGTACACCATTGCTCAGAAGACCAATCAACGTCGAGGACCAGATCCAGAGCTTTTTAGCGCAATATCCTCATAAGTCCTCGTCTGGTGGTTGGGTTCTCAAGTTTAAGACCTCTGAAATAGAGGCCGACAAAGAATTGGATAAAATACCCGCATTGGGAGAGCAGCCAACTTGGAGAGTTAAAGTTTTTGAGAAAACTCCGGAATCCATCGGGAGTTATGTTGGCCAGCCCTTGCCGATTGCGAGTAGATCCATATTACGTTCCAATGCTGCATAGGAATAAGTGGAAGGATTTGGGTTGGCCATGGACAAAATTACTATCAATATGCCAAACTGGCCAATCATCTACCAACCTTACAGTTCCACCAGGCACTACAAGCATACCAGTGGGAGTATATACACTCTCTTGATCCAAAAGTGAGGCAATCGACGAATTTTGCAAAAGATTTCACTCTATTGGCGTCCGTGGCAACACAATGGGATGATTGCCTTCCTCCTTTGGCATTCGATCCGAATAAGCCAATGGCGTCAGAGAGCATTTAAAATCAGCTGTCGGTGGCCAGATTGTATTTTCGTGCAGCAATGATGGGCGGCTCTTGAGAATTTCGATTCACAGCCCACCGTTGTTTTTTACCGTACAATTTATATTTCAACACTGCCCGACTCGATTTCATGGCGAAGGTGCAGTCTCATTTAATAAAGATTCAACGTGAAGCAAATAAAAGCCCACAGGAACTACATCCCACAGGTGTCGTGGGACCGAGACCAGTTTTGGCGGGGGATACTGTTGGAGGGTTTGCAGATCCCAAGGCAACCCTAATTCTAGCTAATAAGTGAGAGAGATTTGGCACCCTATGTGTGTAAGTCCAACCCGATGATCACATAGAGATTTGATTAATTAGAAAGTTAATAAAAGGATTTTAGGCTTTTTTTTTGGGACTTTTAATGTTGCAGGGCCTAAATGTCAAGTTAGTGAATAAAGTTGAGTTTCCCTCCAATTTGGATGGTTCTTACTCTTTTTTAAATTTGAATAGTTAGGGAGGCAAAAATGGACCAATAGGATTCAGAGGCCAAGGTCCTCCTCTCTACTATGAAAAGAGACCAATTCGAGTTACCTATACATGTACATATCTTCATTTCAATAAAGCAGATTGGTTCTCTTGTGAAATGGATTTATGAATGTCCTTGCTCTCTATCACTTTTCCTCCATCTCTCATGCTTTTAGTAATGCACCAAGTTCGTTCCGATGAGTAATGCAATTTGCTTTTAAAGATTATCTATAGAAATTTCTTGAAATTTACTTGGATGACCTTGGAGTCCATCGCATAGATATAGACCACCTGGATCGATTGGAGAAAGTATTTGAAAGATGTCACAAGTATCAAATTTTTCTAAATCCAGAAAAATGCTAGATATGGGTTTCCCACGGAATTGTGCTTGGGCACGTGATATCATGGCATGGCATTGTCACAGATTACTCTAAAATCAAGGTTATTGTGGAATTGCCACCGCCAACAACAATTCGTGGAGTTTATGTGTTTATGGGTCATGCGAACTACTATCGAAATTTTATTATCTTCTTTGCGGATTTAGCAAGACCTATATACAAACTGACTATTGTTCCTATTCGGATAGTAGAGGTGTTAGAAGCCTTTGAAAAATAAAAAAAACATTAGCCTCAGCACCGATACTGCGTTCTCCAGATTGGACAATTGATTTTCATGTTCACACTGATGCCTCAAAATATGCAATTGGATCAGTTTTGACGGAGAGGTGACTATAAGAAGGACTATCCAATACAATTTGCAAGCAGACAACTTACAGATCCAGAGAAGAACTATTCAACAACAGAACGTGAAGCATTAGCCATGATTTTTTCTGTACGGAAATTTTGCCATTACCTCATGGAAATGCACTTTGCAATTAATACTGATCACCAGTCGTTACTTTACTTGGTAAACAAGACGTGCAATACCAGGCGTATTGCAAGATGGTTACTGTCATTGACTGAATTTGACTTTCAAATTGTGGTTCGTAAGGGGAAGCAACATTATCTAGCCGACCACGTTTCACGAATTGAATTTGCACCAGTTAATATTGAAGTGGATGATGAATTACTAGCTGCTGTATTATTCTATGTAGAGGCAGTCCCTGAGTGGGCAGTGAATATTGTTGAGTATCTGATGCTAGGACAATCGAATGACTCTTTGACAAAAGTACGGAAGAGGCAATTGATTCATCAGGCTCAACCTTATCAATTGATTGTAGGACAATTGTATCGTCGTGGATCAGACAATATTCTATGTAGATGTGTTTTACCACATGAAATATCAAATTTAATCACGTTTTCACATGATGGCATGGGCGGAGGACACTTCTCTATAGATATTATTGTTTGCAAACTTTTGTAATTAGGTTGTTGGTGGCCTACGCTTCATAAGGACACAGAAAATTAAATTCAGACATATGATGTACACACTTTGTTAATCAAACGATAAAGTGTTTACTGGAAGATTTTTTTATTACACACAAATTTAGTACTCCTTATTATCCTAGAGGAAATGGCCAAGTTGAATCTTCCAATAAGAATCTCTGCACTATTATGACGAAAGCAGTTGAAGCGAGTCGATCTGATTGGAAACATAAACTGCATGCAGCATTATGGGCATTTAGAATTGCTTACAAAAGTAGTACAAATCAAACACCCTTTCAACTAGTTTATGGTCAAGATACTGTCATGCCGATTGAATTTTTAATACCATCTTTATACATTACAGCAACAGAGCGGTTAAATGATGATAAGTCTTTACAACTACGTCATGAGGCATTGTACAAATTGTGTGAAACAAGATTGATGGTAGTTCATGCGTTAGCTGCAGAGAAAGCCCGTCGTAAGGCATGGCACGATTGTCCTTTACACAAAAAGAATCTAAAAGAAGGAGATCTAACACTGATGTATAAAACCAAGCCTTGCTTCAGTCACAAAAGAAGAAGCACATACAAGCAAGAAGTCTATCTCTCCCACGAGTTTCAAAGTACTGATAAACCCTCTAGGAACTTACTTTCAGCTCAAACACAGTAATATGTGTGAAATGAAAGGTCTAAGACCTCAGAACACTCACTTCTATCCAATTCTACTTGATTGATAGTGAAAATTGATGAAAATGGTGAAAAAGACAGATGTGTGCACACTTTGGCATATCCCATGAGTTGAGTAACCTCTCAAACTCTCCGATGGCCTAAAACTCTTCTAAAAACAAATCAAATTGATTTAGAAACAAAAGCAACACATTTTACTCTTTAATACCTATCCAATAAGCTATAGAACATCAAATTTGGATCATTCCTTGAGAAATAGCACTCATTAATGAGGGCTGATTTCACACGTGTGAGCTCTTTGTCCATACAGAGCTCCACTGGATCAGATCAGCCTTGATTTGATCCACTTAAGATCCACAAATTGTTTGTTTCTCAGCAAGTTTGAATCCCTCTCCAAAATCCGAGTTCCTGCAAGCAAAAACACTGATGATCTGATGTATACACCCTCACCTCTTCAAAGCATGAAGCTCTGATACCACGTGAAGTTTTTAGCATGTGTGAACTTCACCACACACCCTACAGGATCTTACTGAGGTGTTGTGATTGCACAAGATTGATCAAAGAACAGTATGCTTGAAAAATCTAAGGCAAGAGCACAATGACATACATCTAATGAAAAAATCTAACTCTTCACTATGAGAAATGAATGTCATAAATAATTCTAAGTGTTCAGTATGAGAAAAAGAGGCTGCTCTTGGGTAGAGAGAGAAAATCAGACATAGAAAACTCGAGTAGAGAGAGAATGAGTCCAAAACACCAAAATCTCAATATTCACCATATGGCAAAACATGCCCAGCTTTCCCTACATGAGAGAGACTCGAATTCCTACAGTGGAGTTGCATGGAAAGTCCACTTAACTGAACTAATTCACCTACCAGAGATCCACATGTGTAACTGCATGCATGGATGTTGCATGTACTGCATGTCAACTCATAAAACTGCCTAGACATGTGTAGATCACTGAAACTACTTTGCATGTTGCATGCACTGATTGCATGTGGCTTGCATGCATACAGTAAGACTTTGCATGCTATCTAAACATCTGCATGTCATCATAATTGAAACTATCTAACTCAAATTCGAGCTGCATTAGAAGGATATGTGTTCAATTCACACTCCTTTTATGTACAACATGAATTTTAGTGGAAATCACCATGGACATGACCCCAAACTCGAGATAGGAAGATAATATTTTAATAATCTTCACAAGATAGTGTATGCATGTGTAGAGTTATCAATGACAATTCTATGAATAGTTGGTGCATGCATAGGACTCTATTCTAGGTGAATCTATGTATAGGGAACATAGGGCTATGCATGGCTATGTGCCCAGGATGCATTAGGCTCTATATAAGGGGTCCAAAGTCGCCCTACTCCTCATCATGGTTCTTGATTCATTTCTAGGCTCTCACTCTACATTCATGCTTCTTGTTCCTTGGCTTGGGGGTGAGGTTTCTAGAGATTGATTGGATGCTTCTACTTGGTTGGGTGGTTTCTCCACAATGCGTTATCCTTTTGTGTTTAGGATCTGTAAGCAGGATCTAAGGAGCTACCTTATACTAACCCTAGTTAGTAAGTGAGAGGGATTTGGCACCTTGTGTGTAAGTCCAACCCGATGATCACATAGAGATTTGATTAATTAGAAAGTTAATAAAAGGACTTTAGGCCCTTTTGTAGGACTTTTAATGTCGTAGGGCCTAAATGTCAAGTTAGTGAATAAAGCTGGGTTTCCCTCCAATTTGGATGGTTCTCACTCTTTTTTAAATTTGAATAGTTAGGGAGGCAGAAATGGACCAATAGGATTCAGAGGCCAGGGTCCTCCTCTCTACTATAAAAAGGGACCAATTCGAGTTTATTGTGTTTGCTAATTACTAGATCTGATTGTTATTGGGATTGCATGTTTTTATACTTTTTATGAGGGAGAAAGGGAGAGAGAGAAAGAGTAAGCTATCTTCATTATGGATGTAGTGTTAATGGATGTAGTGTTAATGCTTAGGGTTAGTGGATGGTAGAGTTAGATGTGAATCTTCCATTCATGCTGAAAGCTGAACTATGCTATCGCTCTCATGGGAATAAATCTATGCGTGACAACTAACTTCATCTCCTTGATGCTAGATTGACTAGATCTTGGGTTGAGGATAGGCAAGGAAAGAAACCCACTACAAATTTGGCGCTGTTGCCAAGGAGCTATGCCAATTTTTCAGTTTGCAACATGGTTGTTGGATGGTTAGCTTGCATTAGACATCTTGTCGTGGCATGAATAGTGTTAAATCTGCATTTAGGGTTAGTTTGGGAGTGATTTTGCCAGATTTGAATGAATTTGCGTGTTTGAAATCTAATCTTGATTGTAAAACAAGGAAAGCTATTTAGATCACCAATCTTAAGATCCATTTGGATCTGAGATATCAGAAAAAAACAACAACAATTGGACAAATATGTCAGATTTAGATCAAAAGGAGACAAAAATCATCATCAATGCTGATACTTTTTTCTCTCTTTTAAGAAACGTTCAACGAGTTGTAGGCACCTTCAGGTTTGATCACAAAATCTTCAGTTTGAAGGGCGAACAATCCTTCCCAGTAGATTTCCAGAAACATCAGAAAAACCACCAAAAAATATCAAAAAATTATCAAAACCCTAAAAATACAAAAAAAGAACCTTTGTCGGATTCACTGTACATAGGTGTGATTCAGATCTATCTACTACCAGGTCAACAAAGAATAATATCAGAAATAGAAGGTTTCAAGAAGGATCAATTGTCATATTTTTTTCAAAAAAGTTTTTTTTTGACAAAAATACAAGTATTACTCTTGATTCTTCACCAGAACCTTCGTCGAGTTTTCAGATCATTCTATTTATAGTAATTTACTATTTTTGAGTTTGAAAAACATTCATTCTATCCGGATCATAGAAAATCTCTATTTTCACCCTCGTCAAACTATAGAAACTGTGCTTTTATATGCCAAAAACTACCCTAGCTTTATCTGTGTCAGATTCTGAGTCTGAGAGTTTGGCGAAGGTTATTTCCATAGAATTTGTCAGAAAAGTTTGATTAGAGAGTTTTTTTAATAAAAAATAGCACTGTTGAACCTTCGCTAGGTCAGCCTTCGCCTAAGTAATCTTTGCTAGTTCTATTTTTAGGTTCTGATTTTCCAGATCAAGTCCCTGTCAAATTTTGGGTCAAATCTGATACAGTTTGATTTTGATTCTGAGAATTTTTCATTTTTGAGAAGTATCGATTGATTGATTTTAGGAATCTTTTTCACGTTATAGAAATCTGATTCTTGTCAAGTGGAAGAGATCTAGCAGATCTGATCTGAGATAGTTTTGGTTGAAAATCTAGATCCAATCTCATTGTCTGCGTGATTTAATCTGTAAAGATGGCTGCCACTGGAGGTGCTCCTCAGAAAGTTAATCCAATCATTGTTAGGAGAGCACCTCTTTTGGATCTACCCGAATACAATGGATTAACAAATCTAGTTAGATTTCTTCAGATCTAATTTGAATCTTGTGAAGTCTATGGCAAAGTTTTTTCCCAAGATAAACTTAAGCTTTTTCCGGTGGCCTTAATAGGCGCAGCACAAGATTGTACTATAATCAAGATGAAACTGAACGTACAGATTGGGAGACTGTTTAACGAGCCCTTATCACACGGTTCAAACCTCAAAAGATTATGGAACACCCTTTTCTACTTCTAAGTAAAATCAAAATGGGAAAGCAAAAAATTGTTCAAAATTATATTGAACAGGTAAAACCTCTCAGATCTGAGTGCGAACCTGAGCTGATTAACGAAAATGCCATGATTATGTGGTTTTTGTCAGAATTACCTAGAAGGATCAAACGTGAGCTGAAATGCCATAATGAGTACACAGTCTTGCAAAATGCTATGGATGATGCAATTTAGGAGGAGGATGAAGATTCAGACGATGAAAATTCAGTATATTGTCTTATACAGCAGGGCAGACCACTACGACATCCACCACTATTGCATCAACAAATGTCAACGCTACTGTAGAAATGATGCTCAATGAGTTCAAAAAACTCGGGAAGAACCAGCAGAAGCAATTGGAAAAGTTGCAGTCACAATTTGATGAGAAGGTGAAAGCATTGGAAGATTTTTCATGGACAAGCGAACAAGGAACCTGAGAAGTTTGCAAAGACTTTTCCTGCCAGAGAAAATGTCTAGTGTTCTATTTGTACAGGAAATCACACAATGAATGAGTGTCCTCAATTGAAAAAACAAATGGAAATTAGTATATGCCAGTTGTGTAATTCGCCTAATCATGAGACTATTTTTTACAGCTTCAATCCTCGGATAATTCAGCAACGGTATGCCCAGATGGGATATCGAGAACCACACTATGGAGGAAATCTGACAGCTAGACCTCGTCAATCTACTCTTGGATACCCGGAACAGTTAGCCTTACCTGCCCCACCAAAGCACCCCGCTCCTCCTGCCAATTTGATGGAACCAGAACCTTACAAAAGTGCAGAGCAATGGAACTATGGTAATGATCAAGAAGGTGGATCTTCAGAAAAATATGCTATTTATGCTGTCGCGCAACAACAAGCATCTAGAAATTGGACCAGAGCACCACTTGGATGTTTTTCATGTGGAGAAAATCACAGAGTTGCAGAATGTCCAAATAAAAAAAAATTTGTACCATTCTGTCGTGGCTGTGGTTATGGGCATTGCTATAAGGAATGTCCAGCAAGACCGAAGCCACCACGGCTACAGCTCCTATAAATTTGATAACAATCAAGCAAAGACCAGTAGCTTAGAATAAACCAAGTGTACCCTTGATGGTGGTCACTAGAGCACAGAAGAAAGAACCGGTAGCAGACCCAGTACCTCTGCTGATTGTATACCATTAATTGATATACCAACAACATCTAGAGTCCATTGAAATCTTCATGCAGAAAGAAGAGGATATCAGGATATGAGGCAGCTGATTAAATATTTGCAAGAGGAAGAGGAGCTTGAAGCTGTTAGAGTAACAACCGAAGTTCATTCTTCACCATTGGAACCACCAAATAATTCACGTATAGATATGAATGCTCAGTTGCAGCATCATGAAGAATCCTTCAAGATGACTGAATCAAAAGCGCAGCAAATAGAACTGTTCATGAATATTTTGTCTAGTAAGATCAATATTTTGTTGGGAGAGTTCCTGAAGTTGGTTCCAAAAGCAAAATAAGTATTGGCGCAAAAGTTAACTCAAGCTAAACCAGAAGTCCATCAAGAGCCACGTTTTTGTGCCGAATTTGAAGAATCTAATGAAGTACTCCATGTCGGAGCAGCTTGAAAAAGTGAGCCAAAAAATATCACCCTGCCGATACAGCATAGACAATTTCCTAATGAAATAGCCGTGTTAGATGGCGGTTCGGGAGTTAACCTGATTTCTACAAAGCTATGTGCGAAATGCGGCCTTACAAAGACAAAGCCTGCGACTTTTGCCATTAAGCTAGCTGATCAAACGATAGTTTGTCCGTGAGGAATGGTTGAAGATATACTTGTCAAAATTGTTGGAGTACAGTTTGTCATTACTTTCGTAGTAATGGACTTACTGGAAGCACCAAATATCTTCCGAGTCCTATTGGAACACCCATGGTTACTAGTTGCACAAGTAATTCATAACTGGGGTACAAGAACAATCACTTTTGAAAATCGTGAACGTGCAGTGAAGGTTGATCCTGTAACTTGGACTATCAAACCGATGGTTCAAAAAGAGGATATTGATTCATCAACAATGAATCATACTTGTGACCAACCAATAAAAAATTTGGAAGTTCATTACGACTCTCAAATCGATACTGTCAACTAGAATCAAGCTCTTGCAACGATTGAATGTATAGCAGGTTATATGTGTCAACAACATAATCAATCAAATTTGAACGAGATTTCATTATTGGATCGAACCTTGGATACATCGATCGCTTTTTCTGTGAATGTGCTGAATGTAGCTTGGATATCAACGGAGCCTATACCAGATCCGATTGAAGATGAACTCATTCCTATGAGTCATGCCTTGACTTATGATGACAATGCAGAAGTTACTAATGAGCAGATTCTAGATCATATGGATCCGACTAGATTTGGAGTGCGTAATATTCCTGATGAACCAACAATGAAACCACCAAAAGCAATTATATTGAAGGAAGACAGGATCACAGGTTCAATGACGAAGAAACAAGCCAAGCAACATTATAATATAGTTCTAAAATGGGAAAATCCTCCTCAGATTCAAAGAATGTGCCACCCTTACTGGATAAAGGCAAAGGAAAAGTCAAGGATGATTCTACAAGTCAGAGTTCTAGCAAGACATCATCGTCTAGGAAGACTTCACTTTCAAAGAAGAGTTTATCTTCTAAAAAGTCTTCACCTCCACGATCAATTCCTGCTAAGAAGGCTAAGCGAAGATCCAAGACAATTCCTTTTGACAAAGAACAAGTAGATGTAGTCCAGCATGATATGCCCAAACATTTTACACCTATATAGTGGATGATGTGGTTGTCATGTTATTAAAAGCACATCGTGAACCCGAAGAACAAGTGTCAGAATCGAAAGATGTTTACGATGGTCCAGCTAGGACACAACCTATGAATCTTGCTGAACCAAGAGAACCACAAAATATTGTTCAAGTTGGATCACAACTTAATCCTGTAAAGTTTCAAGCGCTCCGAACGTTACTTATTAAGTATCAAGATTGCTTTGCATGGACTTATAAAGATCTCAAGGGTATTCTGACGTCAGTTATTGAACACACCATATCTTTAATACCTGATGCAGTTCCAAAGGTTACAAAGTTCTATCGTTGTAATCCTAATGTCGTGGATCTGATAAAGAAAGAGCTTCAGAGACTGCTTGACACTGATTTCTTTATAAAATCGAGCATACTGAATGGGTTTCATTGATTGTCATTGTTCCTAAGAAGAATGGAAAATTGAGAATTTGTGTGAATCTCTCAAGGCCTTGAACAAAGTGACGCAGAAGGATCACTTTCCGTTACCTTTTACATAAAGCATTTTGGACCGCCTTGCTGGAGCGGAAGCCTATATTTTTCTGGATGGATTTAGTGGTTACAACCAGGTCAAGATTGCACCTGCAGATCACCACAAAATAGCTTTTACAACAGAATGGGGCACCTATGCTTACAAAGTAATGTTGTTTGGACTCCAAGTTCGTTCCAAAGAGTAATGCAATTTGCTTTTAAAGATTATCTACAGAAATTTCTTGAAATTTACTTGGATGACGTTGGAGTCCATAGCACAGATATTTGCCAGCGAGCACGACGGCCTACTAGACAAAACTCAGGACCGATACATTATCGTAGCAATTGATTATATGACCAAGTGGGTTGAAGCCAAAGCTGTCAAAGTTGCTGATGCGAAATCTACGACCAAGTTTCTCTATGAAAATATTACTATTAGATTTGGATGTCCGATCGAGATTGTCAGTGACCGGGGTACACACTTTGTTAATCAAACAATAAAGTGTTTATTGGAAGATTTTTTTTGTTATACACAGATTTAGTACTCCTTATTATCCTAGAGGGAATGGCCAAGCTGAATCTTCTAATAAGATTCTCTGCACTATTATGACGAAAACAGTTGAAGCGAGCCAATCTGATTGGGAACATAAACTGCATGCAGCATTATGGGCATTTAGAATCGCTTACAAAAGTAGTACAAATCACACACCCTTTCAACTAGTTTATGGTCAAGATACTGTTATGTCGATTGAATTTTTAATACCATCTTTATACATAGCAGCAATAGAGCGGTTAAATGATGATAAGTCTTTACAACTACATCATGAAGCATTGCACAAATTGTGTGAAACAAGATTGATGGCAGTTCATGTGTTAGCAGCAGAGAAAGCCCGTCGTAAGGCATGGCACGATTGTCGTTTACACAAAAAAAATCTGAAAGAAAGAGATCCAACACTGACGTTTAAAACCAAGCTGATCAAGGGGAAATTGAAATTTACCAGTGAAGGCCCGTATAGAGTGAAGGAAATCTTGAACTATGGAGTAGTGATTCTTGAACACTTGGATGGAAAATGTTTTGATACTCCCATGAATGGCAGCCGATTACGTAAGTTTTGGCAGCCTGTTTTGCCGGTTCAACAAGCACGATCCAAATGATTTTTATTTTTATTTGTTTTTCAATTTTTTTGTTTTCACTACTTAATTGTTAACTTCTTTTGGAAAAGACAGTTAAAAAAAAAAACGAGAAGAAAAAATGAAAAAAAATGAGAAAAGACTAATGAGCAAAAGTCAGAAATGTCATCAGATAAGAAAGTAGTCAGATCTTTATGGAAAAATGACTTGGGAAATTATTTTTTTGATCATTTTTTGTAGAAACTATGTTAGAATTACCTCAGATATACCCATGCTGAGTTGGGTGAATGTTATTCCTCTGATGCTTCCCTCGAATCTGCTTCCTCTCAAAGACAGTCTGTGACCATTGGGGCTACCATTCCCATCACAGCTGCCCAGGCCATCTCAACCGCACACACAGGAGCTGTTTTCCCAAACACCAAGTATTTGATGGATGTGTTCGATGATTCCGACCCCTTTGGGGCCTTAGAAGTTTTTGTAATGCCCTACAGCCATGCGCCCTTTGAACTCCAATCCCCTGGAAGAGGATTTGAACAGTCCCATGATACTACTACTGGTTTTGAAGACTCTTTTCAGATCAACCAACGAGATCAAGTTGAAATTGCACCAACCACAATTCGTGTCAGACAAGCTGTCAAATCACCAAAGCAGTTCGACGCCACAGTACCTGAGGGCTATGAAGAAGAAGACCTCTATGAATAAAAAGAGTTACAGGCACCTGCTCCACGTCAACCAAAGACAATACCACCAGGTCCTTCTACTGCTACCACCTCCACAACAATAGATTCTTGTGATGCTCTCAGTTTAGTCTCAAGTCTTGCGCAAGTGATTCAGTCTATTCTGAATAAGAAAAAAGACATGGAGTAGCGCATCTCAGATATGGGATCTGAGAATACACTCATTAGCCAGAAAGTGAATAAGATGGACAAAGAATTGAAGATCGCCAAGCAGCATGAAGCTAAGTCTAAAGTTGAGAAACAGAAGACACAACAATTGGCTAATTGCCTAGAGGATTATGTCAGTTCCCTACAAAATGCCCTCATAACTGCCCAAGACCAAGTGAACAGGGCCGTGCAGAATGCAAAGCAACAAGGCAACTACAGATGGCTGAACAAGATCGCACACGTCTCCAAGAGGTGAATTGGATGCGACCACCCTTGAGCATGATGCGTATCTATAGATGCAAATATCTGATCATCCGGTACCTCCGACGGAAATCGCGTATTTGTTTAAAAAGGTTGAAATCTATAAAGTCATCCTTCAAGGATTCCAAGGCCACTTTGACAGATTCAAGGGTGCAGCTTCAACTGAATTGGCAAAGAATAAAGCAACCATCAACAAAAATCAAAAGGCTGCCGCTCAAGTGTTGGAAGCCAGGCCTCAAATTCCAGTTCCAGTCACGCCGCAGTTCTCCCCTCCACATCAAGATGACACACCTATGGATACATGGTTGGATTCGGGCATGGACCAGGGTGGAGCCCCTGAAGTTGCAGTAGAACAACTAGCTCCACAGACAATGCAACCAGGTCCATCTTCATCAAGGACCACACCATTGCTCAGAAGACCAATCAGTGTTGAGGACCAGATCCAGAGCTTTTTAGCGCAACATCTTCATGAGTCCTCGTGTGGTGGTTGGGTCCTCAAGTTTAAGACCTCTGAAATAGAGGAAGCAAAGAATCAGATAAAATACCTGCATTGGGAGAGCAGCCAACTTGGAGAGTTACAATTTTTGAGAAAACTCTGGAATCCATCAGAAGCTATGTGGCCAGCCCTCGCAAATTGCGCGTAGATCCATATTACATACCAATGCCGCGTAGGAATTAGTGGAAGGATTTGGGATTGGCCACGGACAAAATTACTATCCATACGCCGAACTAGCCAATCATTTACCAATCTTACAATTGGAAAATTTCAATGGATTTTCACTGGGCACTACAAGCATAGCAGCGGGAGTATATACACTCTCCCGATCCAACATGAGGCAATCGGTGCCCTTTGCAAAAGATTTGACTCTATTGGCTTCCGTGGCAACACGATGGAATGATTGCCTTTCTCCTTTGGCATTCGATCCGAATAAGCCAATGACGTCAAAGGGTATTAAGGATCAGCTGCTGGTGGCCAAATTGTATTTCCGTGCAGCAATGATGGGCGACTCTTTGGAATCTCGAATCACAACCCATCATTGTTTTTTGCCGCACAATTTAGATTTCAACAATGTCCAACTCGATTTCATGGAGAAAGTGTAGTATCATTTAATAAAGATTCAATGTGAAGCAAATAAAAGCCCACAGTAACTGCATCTCACAAGTGTCATTGGACCGCCACCAGTTTTGGTGGGGGATACTGTTGGAGCGTTTGCAGATCCCAAGGCAACCCTAACCCTAGTTAATAAGTGAGAGGGATTTGGCACCCTGCGTGTGTAAGTCCAACCCGATGATCACATAGTTAATTAGAAAGTTAATAAAAGGACTTTAGGTCTTTTTGCGGGACTTTTAATGTCGTAGGGCCTAAATGTCAAGTTAGTGAATAAAGTTGGGTTTCCCTCCAATTTGGATAGTTCCCACTCTTTTTTTAAATTTGAATAGCTAGGGAGGTAGAAATGGACCAATAGGATTCAGAGGCCAGGGTCCTCCTCTCTACTATAAAAAGAGACCAATTCGAGTTTCCTATACATGTACATATCTTCATTTCAATAAAGCAGATTGGTTCTTTTGTGAAATGGATTTATAAATGTCCTTGATCTCTATCACTTTTCCTCCATCTCTCATGCTTTTATTGTGTTTGCTAATTATTGGATCTGATTGTTATTGGGATTGCATGTTTTTATATTTTTTATGAGGGAGAAAGGGAGAGAGAGAATGAGTAAGCTATCTTCATTATGGATCTAGTGTTAATGTACGTAGTGTTAATGCTTAGGGTTAGTGGATGGTAGAGTTAGATGTGAATCTTCCGTTCATGCTGAAATCTGAACTATGCTATCGCTCTCATGGGAACGAATCTACGCGTGACAACTAACTTCATCTCCTTGATGCTAGGTTGACTAGATCTTGGGCTGAGGATAGGCAAAGAAAGAAACCCACTACAATTTTGGCACCGTTATCGGGGAGCTACGCCAATTTTTCAGTTTGCAGCATGGTTGTTGGATGGTTAGCTTGCATTAGGCATCTTGTCGTGGTATGAATAGTGTTAAATCTGCATTTAGGGTTAGTTTGGAGTGATTTTGCCTGATTTGAGTGGATTTGCATGTTTGAAATATAATCTGATTGTAAAACAAAAAAAACTATTCAGATCACCAATCTTAAAATCCATTTGGAACTGAGATATTAGAAAAAACAATAAAAATCGGTCAAATATGTCAAATTTTGGTCAAAAGGAGACAAATTGTAATCAGAGCTGATAATTTTTTTTTTTCCTTTTAGGAAACGTTCGCCGAGTTGCAAGCACCTTCGGTTTTGATCATAGAACCTTCAGTTTAAAGGGTGAACAATCCTTCCCAGCAGATTTCCAGAAACATCAGAACAACCATTAGAAAATATCAAAAAATCACCAAAACCCAAAAAATATAGAAAAAGAACCTTCGCCCGATTCATTGTGCATAGGTGTGATTCAGATCTATCTACTACCAGGTCGGCGAAGAATAATATCAGAAATAGAAGGTGTCTCACAATATCAGTTGTCATATTGTCATACTTTTGTCAAAAAAGTTTTTTTTTGTCATAAATACAAGTATTACTCTTGATTCTTCGCCAAAACCTTTGCCGAGTTTCCTAATCATTCTATTTATAGTAATTTACTATTTTTGAGTTTGGCAAACATTCATTATATTCGGATAATAGAAAATCTCTATTTTTACCCTCAACAAACTACAGAAACTATGCTTTTGTGTGCCAGAAACCTTCGCCAGGTCTACCCTAGTTTTATCTGTGTGAGATTCTGAGTCTAAGAGTTTGGCGGAGATTATTTTCATAGAATTTGTCAAAAAAACCTGATCAGAGATTTTTTTACCAAAAATAACACTGTTGAATCTTTGTCGAGTGAATCCTGGCCCAGGGAACTTTTGCCAATTCTATTTTTAGATTCTAATTCTCCAAATCAAGTCCCTATCAAATTTTGGGTCAAATCTGATACAATTTGATTTTGATTCTAAGAGTTTTTCATTTTTGAGAAGTATCAATCGGTTGATATTAGGAATCTTTTTCACGTTATAGGAATATGATTTTTGTCAAGTGGAAGAGATCTAGCAGATCTGATTTGAGATAGTTTTGATTGAAAATCTAGATCCAATCTCATTGTTTGCTTGATTTAATCTGTAAAGATGGCTGCCCCTGGAGGTGATCCTCAGGAAGTTAATCCAATCATTGTTAGGAGAGCACCCTGTTTGGATCTACCCAAATACAATGGATTAACAGATCTAGGTAGATTTCTTCAGATCTATTATGAATCTTGTGAAGTCTATGGCAAAGTTTTTCCACAAGATAAACTTAAGCTTTTTCCTGTGGCCTTAACAGACGCATCACAAGATTGGCACTATAATCAAGATGAAACTAAACGTACAGATTGGGAGACTGTTTAAGGAGCCCTTATCACACGGTTCAAACCTCAAAAGATTATGGAAGACCCTTTCCTACTTTTAAGTAAAATTAAAATGGGAAAGCAAAAAATTATTCAAGATTACATTGAACAGGTAAAACCTCTTAGATCTGAGTGCGAACATGAGTTGATTAACTAAAATGACATGATTATGTGGTTTTTGTCAAAATTACCTAAAAGGATCAGACGTGAGCTGAAATGCCATAATGAGTACGCAATCTTGCAAAATGTTATGGATGATGCAATTCGGGAGGAGGATGAAGATTCAGACGATGAGATAAATGTTGCCTTATACAGCAGGGTAGAGCACTACGATATCCACCACTATTGCATCAACAAATATCAACGCTACTACAGAAATGATGCTCAATGAGTTCGAGAAACTCGAGAAGAACCAGCAGGAATAGATGGAAAAGTTGGAGTCGCAATTTGATGAGAAGATCAAAGCATTGGAAGATTTTTCATGGACAAGCGAACAAGGAACCTGAGAAGTTTGCAAAGACTTTTTCTACCAGGGAAAATGTCTGGTGCTCTATTTATACATGAAATCACACAATGAATGAGTGTCCTCAGTTGAAAAAATGAATGGAAATTAGTATATGCCAGTTGTGTAATTCGTCTGATCATGAGACTGCTTTTTGCAACTTCAATCCTCGGATAATTCAGCAATGGTATGCCCAGATGGGATATCGAGAACCACATTATGGAGGAAATCCGGCAATTAGACCTCGTCAATTTGCTCTTGGATACCTGGAATGGTTAGCCTTACTTGCCCTACCAAAGCACCCCGCTCCTCCTGCCAATTTGATGGAACTAGAACCTTACAGAAGTGTCGAGCAATGGAACTATGGTAATGATCAAGAAGGTGGATCTTTAGAACAATATGCTATTTATGCTGCCGCGCAACAGGCACCTAGAAACTGGAGCAGAGGACCACTTGGATGCTTTTAATGTGGAGAAAATCACAGAGTTGCAGAATGTCCAAATAAAAAAAAAATTTATACCATTCTGTCGTGACTGTGGTTATGGCCATTGTTATAAGAAATGTCCAGCAAGACCGAAGCCACCACCGGCTACAACTCCTATAAATTTGATAACAATCAAGCAAAGACAAGTAGCTTAGAATAAACCAAGAGTACCCTTGATGGTGGTCACCAGAGCACGAAAGCAGAAAGAACCAGTAGCAGATCCAGTACCTGCTGATTCTATACCATTAACGCTATACCAACAACATCTAGAGTCTATCCAAATCTTCATGCATAAAAAAGAAGATATCAGGATATGAGGCAGTGGATTAAACATTTGTAAGAGGAAGAGGAGCTTGAAGCTGCTAGAGTAACAACCGAAGTTCATTCTTCACCATTGCAACCACCGAATAATTCATGTATAGATATGAATGCTCAGTTGCATCATCATGAAGAACCCTTCAAGATGACTGAACTGGAAGTGCCGCAGACAGAATTACTCATGAATATTTTGTCTAGTAAGATCAATATTTCATTGAAAGAGTTCTTGAAGTTGGTGCCGAAAGCAAAAGAAGTATTATTGCAAAAGTTAACTCAAGCTGGACCAGAAGTCCATCAA
Source organism: Diphasiastrum complanatum (assembly GCA_029204225.1). NCBI lineage: Eukaryota > Viridiplantae > Streptophyta > Lycopodiopsida > Lycopodiales > Lycopodiaceae > Diphasiastrum > Diphasiastrum complanatum. The sequence continues at coordinate 15,453,078 of CM055110.1, forward strand.
GAGCCACTTTTTTGTGCCGAATTTGAAGAATCTAATAAAGTACTCCATGTCAGAGCAGCTTGGAAAAGTGAACAAAAAAATATCACCCTGCTGATACAGCATAGACAATTTCCTAATGAAGCAGCCGTGATAGATGGCGGTTCGGTAGTTAACTTGATTTCTACAAAGCTATGTGCAAAATGGGGCCTTACAAAGATAAAGCCTGCGACTTTTGCCATTAAGCTGGCTGATCAAACAACAGTTCGTCCACAAGAAATGGTTGAGATATACCTGTCAAAATTGTCGGAGTACAGTTTGTCATTACTTTTGTAATAATGGACTTACCGGAAGCACCAAATGTCCTATAACCTGGACTATCAAACCAGGGGTTCAAAAAGAGGATGGTGATTCATCAACAATGGATCATACTTGTGACCGACCATTAAAAAATTTGGGAGTTCATTACAACTCTCAAACCGATATTGTCAACTGGAATCAAGCTATTGCAACGATTGACTGTATAGTAGGGATATGTGTCAACAAGATAATCAATCAGATTTGAGCAAGATTTCATTATTGGATCAAACCTTGGATACACCGATCATGCTGAATGTAGCTTGGATATCAACGGAGCCTATACCAGATCCGATTAAAGATGAACTCATTTATGTGAGTCATGACTTGATGTAGTGGGTTTCTTTCCTTGCCCAACCTGAATCCAAGTTCTAGTCAATCTAGCATCAAAGAGACGGAGTTAGTTGTCACGCGGAGGTTCGTTCCCATGAGAGCGATAGTATAGTTCAGATTTCAACATGAATGGAGGATCTAACACTAACATCCATTAACACTACATCCATTAACCCTACTTCCATTAACCCTAAATCCACAACAATGATAGAAACTTACTCTTATCTCTCTCCCTTTCTCTCTCACAAAAAGCATAAGAAATAGCAATCCCAATAATGATCAGATCCCACAACTAGCAAAATCCAAAGAAAGCATGAGAAATGGAGGAAAAGAGAGGAAGAGCAAGGACATTCATCAATCCATTTCTAAAGAGAACCAATATGCTTTATTGAAATGAGAAAATGAACATGAGGAGCAACTCGAGTTGGTCCCTTTTTATAGTAGAGAGGAGGACCCTGGCCTCTAAATCGTATTGGTCCAGTCTTGCCTCTCTTTTTATTCAAATTTAAAAACATGTGGGGACCATCAAAATTGGAGGGAAACCCAACTTTATTCACTAACTTGACATTTAGGCCCTACGACATTAAAAGTCTCGCAAAAAGGCCTAAAGTCCTTTATTAACTTTTAACTAATCAATCAAATAACTATGTGATCATTGGGTTGGACTTACACACGTAGGGTGCCAAATCCCTCTCACTTATCAACTAAGGTTAGGGTTGCCTTGGGATCCGCAAACCCTCCAACAGTATCCCCCACCAAAATTGGTGGCGGTCCCACGACACCTGCAATATGTAGTTATTGGGGACTTTTATTGGCTTCGTGCCGAATCTTAATTAAATGATACTGCACCTTCTCCATAAAGTCAAGACGTGCAGTATTGAAATCCAAATTATGCGGCAGGAAACAACGGTGGGCTTCGGCAATCCACTTGGAAGTTGTCCATGAGGTGAAGCAGGATTCCCAAGAGCCTCCCATCATAGCCACATGAAAATACAGTTGAGCAATCGGTAGCTGATCTTTGATTTGCTCTGAGGCCATCGGCTTATTTGGATCGAATGCCAGGGTAGGAAGGCAACCTTCCCATTTGGTTGCCACTGACGCCAACAGTGTTAGATCTTTTGCAAATATTGCCGATTGTTGCACCGTTGGATCTGGAGAGTGGACATACTCTCTCTGATATGCTTGTAAGGCCCGGTGGAAGTCCACTGAAATGTTCCAACTGTAAGGCTGATGGATGATTGGCCAATTGGGCGTATGGATGGTGATTATATCCATAGCCAATCCCAAATCTTTCCATTTTTGTCTTCGCGGCATTGGCACGTGATAAGGATCTACCCGCAACTGGTGAGGGCTGGCGACGTAACTCCTAATTGATTCTGGAGTTTTATCAAAAGTCGTGATTCTCTATGTCAACTGCTCTCCCAGAGCAGGTATTTTGTCCAATTCTTTGTCGGCCTCGATCTCGGAGGTCTTAAATTTGAGAACCCATCCACCATGCAAGGACTCATGTGGATGCTGCTTTAAGAAGGTCTGGATCTGGTCCTCGATGTTGATGGGCCTTTTGAATAAATGGCTTGTCCTTGATGATGATGGACCCACTTGTACTGCCGGTATAGTTGGCGGTTGATCTGCTAGATCTGGAGCTCCTCCCTGGTCCATGCTCGAATCCATTTGTACAGCTTCTTGGCGTGAAGGGGAGAATTGCGGCATGACCGGGACGAGGATTTGTGGTACGGCTTCCAACACTTGAGCGGCGGCTTTTTCATAGGCATTGATGGTCTCTTTTGCCTTTGCCAACTCGGTTGAAGTTGCTCCTTTGAACCTATCAAAGCGGCCTTGGAATCCCTGAAGGGCCACTTTGTATGTTTCCACTTTCTTGAACAAATATGCAATCTCTGTCGGTGTGACCGGATGATCGGGTATTTGTGTTTGCAGATAGACATCACGCTCAAGGGTGGTCGCATCCAATTCACCTTGAAGCCGTGTGCGATCTTGTTCGGCCATCTGTAATTGCCCCTTCAGCAGCTGCACCTGTTGCTTGGCCTCTTGCACTGCCTTATCTACCTGATCCTGTGTGGTTGTCAGGGCGTTTTGTAGGGAGCTGATGTAGGTTTCCAAGCGATCAGCTTGTTGCTGGGCCAATGTCTTTTTGCTTTCAGCCTTTTCTTCATGTTGCTTGGCTATCTTCACCTCTCGATCTAGCTGGACAATTTTCTGGCTAATGAGAGTGTTTTCAGATCCTAGATCAGAGATCCTCTGATCCATTTCCTTCTTCTTATCCAGCATAGACTGGATCACTTGCCCAAGGCTTGAAACTAACCCGAGAGCATCACCAGAATCGACGGTCGTGGAGGTGGCAGCAACAGGAAACCCTGATGGTACTGTCGTTGGTAGGCGTGGAATAGGTGCCAAGGTCTCTTCTTCTTCAAAAGTATCCTCTTCTTCAAAACCTTCAGGCACCGTGGCGTCGAACTGCTTTGGTGACTATACAGTTGTGTCGACCCGAAGTGTGGCTGGGCTACCCTGTGTGGGTAGTTGTTGACTGGCATCTTCGACACCAATAGTAGATTCACGGATATGTCCTAATCCTCTTCCAAGGGATTGCGGTTCAAAGGGCGCTGGGCTCTGGGGCATTTCAAAGATTTCGGTGGCCCCAAGGGGTCGGAATCATCGAACATATCCATGAAGAACTATGTGTTGGGTGAGGTTGCTTCGGTGTGCGGGGGTGAGGCGGCCTGGGCAGCTGTGATGGGAATGGTAGGCCCAATGGTCACAGATTGTCCTTGTAAGGGAGCAGAGGTGAGGAAAGCATTAGAGGCAAGGGGAATGGGAAGTTCAGTGCGAACAGCAACAGGGGGCAGAAGCACAGCTGACGAGGTATGCCTAGTGCGATGTCGTGACGTAGAAGGCGAGTCAGGAATTATGATCTCGCTGCATGGATGACGACGACTATGAGAACTTGAGGCCTGATGAGATGACTCGGCCGGTGCTTCTTCATGAACCGAAAGCACAGAATCCAAGTGGAAGCCATGTATTCTGTTTTCTAAGGGGCAATAGAGATCCAACGACGAACTGCTACTTTGTATTGGCCTTAATAGCTCGCTTGAACTCACCAGAAACAGTCTTGAACCAGTTATATGGTTCAAGAGGGGCTTTGGCCAACTTTGTGTGGGACTCCACTATCCTATGAAGGATTTGAGATGTGATGCGATCTTTCCTGAGGTTGCCAACCATCAGGAAATGATTCAACAACTGGGCAGCGGCGTGGATGGAAGGCTCAGTGATGGCTTTCAGAAGGTAGCCATCATTAGTCCAGTGCAGATCGCTGGTGAGGTCAATGTATGGCTTGATGGCCTGTTTGGCGTGCTTGTGATTGGGTGAGGCTTGCGTACCAGATGAGATTCCTATAGCTGCAAGTGCGGCCTCAGTGACACGCACTTTGTGTGTGGCTCCTTGGAAGGTGATATAAAACTTGGATTTCTCTTCCTTCCACGTACTGAAGGCAAGAGTGATGAAATCCATATTGATGCATCCTGAAAAGGCTCTCTCATGAATACCCACTGTGGTAAGTAGAGGCTCCGCAAGGATCATCCACTGAGTGACCATGCTTGTGCTAGGAAGAATCATGATGTCCGTTGCAGATGGGACATCACGATGGATAGTATAGCGTGGAGACTGGGAAGTATTGGTAGAAGACATGATGATTAGAAAGGAATTATAAACGCGTGAAAGTGTATCATAAGGCAATGCAGGAAATTTGGAAGGCTTTGGTCGCAAGAAAAATTCGCAAGAGCTTCGCTAGCACAAGTGAGGAATGAATCGAATTCAGCCAACTTATAGGTGAATTTGGTGGGTCCATTACACTGAATAGTAGTTGGGCTGATCAATTTTGAACAAAAATTTGCAGGCATGTACAGTACTATAAAAATAGGCTATAAAAATCTCGGCGAAGGTTTCTGGGGATCTGAACCTATCAGGCAAATGTTTTCCAAGGCTGGCGAAGGATGAACCTTCGCCCAGGAGGGTCCTTCGCCCAGGTACTGTCATAAATGTATTTTTTCACAATCTGAACTTATGGACAACCTAATTTGAACATTTTAAGATCATCTAGCATGTCGACGAAGGTTCATAATGAGGTTATGATGCTCGGTGAAGGTTTCCAAAATGGCATATCACTGAACATTCGCCTGACTCAAAAATTGAATTTTCTCTTGTCAAAAACCTTCGCCCACCTCAATTTAGATAAATCAAGGGTGGATGTACAGTCTGAGAGCTCAACGAAGGTTTCTAATACTGTATTGGCCAAATCTGCCCAAAACAGTGATTTTTTAAGGCATTTTTCATAAAAATAATGTGCTTTCTTTTCCTTATGCTGATGACTTCCTGACTTTTGCTCATCAATCTTTCCTTATTTTTTTTTAACTGTCTTTTTCCAAAAAAAGTCAGCAAATTAATTACTGAAAACAAAAAATTGAAAACAAATAAAATGAAAAAATTTATTGAGATCAGGCTTGTTGAACTGGCGGAGCAAGCTGCCAAAACTTGCGTAATCGGCTGCCATTTACCGGAGTATCAAATCATTTTCCATCCAAGTGCTCAAGAATTATTGCGCCATAGTTCAGGATTTCCTTTACTTTATACGGGCCTTCACCAGTAAACTTCAACTTCCCCTTGATCAGCTTGGTTTTGTACATCAATGCAAGATGTCCTGCTTCCAGATCTTTCTTGTGCAATCGACGATCGTGCCATGCCTTGCGACAGAATCTCTGCTGCTAAGGCATGAACTGCCATATCAAGTTTCACATAATTTGTGCAACGCTTCATGACGAAGTTGTAAAGACTGATCATCATTTAATCGTTTCGCTTCTGCTATGCGTAAAGATGAGATTAAAAATTCAATTGGCATAACAACATCTTGACCATAAACCAGTTGAAAAGGTGTTTGATTTGTACTATTTTTGTAAGCGGTTCTTAATGCCCATAATGCTGCATACAGTTTATGTTCCCAATCAGACCGATTTGCCTCAACTGTCTTTGTCATAATGGTGTAGAGAATCTTATTGGAAGATTCAGCTTGGCCATTCCCTTTGGGATAATAGGGAGTACTAAATCTGTGTATAACAAAAAAATCTTCTAGTAAACACTTTATTTTTTGATTAACAAAGTGTGTACCCCGATCACTGACAATTTCAATCGGACATCCAAATCTGATTATAATATTTTCATATAGAAACTTGACCGTAGATTTCGCATCAGCCACTTTGACAGCTTTGGCTTCAACCCGCTTGGTCATATAATCAGTTGCGACGATAATGTATCGGGCCTGAGATCCTTGCACAGTGGAATGAATAGGACCAACATAATCCACTCCCCATTTTTCAAACAGTGCTTGCGATAAAACCGGATGTAAGGGTTCATAATTCTTTCGAGTAGGCCGTCGTGCTCGCGGTCAGACATCACATGTCTGAATAAAATTTTCTGTGTCTTTATGAAGTGTAGGCCACCAACAACCGGATTGCAAAAGTTTGCGAACAATAATATCTGTAGAGAAGTGTCCTCCACCCATGCCATCATGTGAAAACATGATTAAATCTGGTACTTCATGCGATAAAACACATCTTCATAAAATATTATCTGCTCCACGATGATACAATTGTCCTGCAATTAATTGATAAGGTTGAGTCTTATGGATCAATTGTCTTTGTAGTACTTTTGTCAAAGAGTCATTCGGTTGTCCTAGCGTCAGGTACTCAACAATATTTGCCGCCCACTCAGGTACTGCTTCAACATAGAACAACGCAACATCTGGCAGTTCATCATCCACTTCAATATTAACTGGTGCGGATTCAATTCGCGAAATGTGATCGATTGGATAATGTTGCTTCCCCTTTCTGACCACAATTCAAAAGTCAAATTCAGTCAATAATAATGACCATCTTGCAATACGTCCAATATTACACGTCTTATTTACCAAGTAAAGTAACGGTTGATGATCTGTATAAAATGCAAAGTGCATTTTCCATGAGGTAGTGACGAAATTTCTGAACAAAAAAAATCATGGCTAGCGCTTCACGTTTTGTTGTTGAATAATTCTTCTCAGAATCTGTAAGCTATCTGCTTGCAAATCGTATAGGGTAATCTTTCTTATAGTCACCTGGCTGCGTCAAAACTGATCCAATGGCGTATTTTGAGGCATCCGTATGAACATGAAACTCTAATGTCCAATATGGAGAATGCAGTATTGGTGTTGAAGTTAATGCTTTTTTTAACTTTTCAAAGGCTTCTAACGCCTCTACTGTCCAAATAAGAACAATAAAAAATCTGTATATAGGCTGTGCTAAATCCGCAAAGAAGATAATAAAAATTCGATAGTAGTTCGCATGACCCATAAACACATAAACTCTTCGAATTGTTGCTGGCGGTGGCAATTCCACAATAACTTTGATCTTAGAATAATCGGTGGCAATACCATGTCTTGATATGACATGTCCAAGCACCACTCCGTGAGAAACCCATATATGGCATTTTTCTGGATTTAGAGAAATATGATATTTGCGGCATCTTTCAAAGACTTTCTCCAATCGATCCAGGTGGTCTGTATCTGTACTATGAATCCCAAGTCGTCCAAGTAAATTTCAAGAAATTTTTGCAAATAATCTTTAAAGGATATGGTATAGGTTCCGTTGATATCCAGGCTACATTCAGCACATTTAGTGGAAGCGTGATTGGCGTATCCAAAGTTCGATCTAACAAGGAAATCTCGCTCATCTTTGATTGAATATCTTGTTGACACATATATCCTGCTGTACAATCAATTGTTGCAAGGGCTTCGTTCCAATTGACAGTATCCGTTTGAGAATTGTAGTGAACTCCCAATTTTTTCTCTGGTCGATCACAAGTGTGATCCATTGTTGATGAATCATCATCCGCTTTTTGAACCACTGGCTTGATAGTCCAAGTCGTAGGATCAACTTTAACTACACATTCACGATTTTTAAAAGTGATTTTTCCGGTACCCTAGTTATGAATTACTTGCGCAACTCGTAACCATGGACGTCCTAAGAGAACTCGGTAGACATTTGGTGCTTCTGGTAAGTCCATCACGACGAAAGTAATGACAAACTATACTCCTGCAATCCTGACAGGTATATCTTCTACCATTCCTTGTGGACGAACTGTCGTTTGATCAGCTAGCTTAATAGCAAAAGTAGCAGGCTTAATCTTTGTAAGGCCCCATTTTGTACATAGCTTTGTAGAAATCAGGTTAACTCCTGAACCGCCATCTATCACGGCTGCTTCTTTAGAAAATTGTCTATGTTGTATCGGCAGAGTGATATTCTTTTGTTCACTTTCCCAAGCGGCTCCAACATGGAGTACATCGTTAGATTCTCAAATCCAGCACAAAAAAGTGGCTCCTGATGGTCTTCTGATTAGGCAAAGCTAGACGTTCCGGGTATCCAAGAGTAGGTTGTCGCAGTCTTGCTGCTGGATTGCCTCCATACTGTGGATCTCGATATCCCATCTGGGCATACCGTTGCTGAATTATCCGAGGGTTGAAGTTGCAAAAGGCAGTCTCATGGTCAGGTGAATTACACAGATGACAAATACCGATTTTCATTCATTTTTTCAATTGAGGACACTTGTTCACTGTGTGATTTCCTGTACAAATAGAACACCAGACATTTTCCCTGGTAGGAAAAGTCTTTGCAAACTTCTCAGGTTCCTTGTTTGCTTCTCCGTGGAAATTTTCCAATGCTTCGATCTTCTCATCAAATTGCAACTGCAACTTTTCCATTTGTTTCTGTTGGGTCTTTCCAAGTTTCTCGAACTCATTGAGCATCATTTCTGTAGTAGCATTGGCACTCATTGATGCAATAGTGGTGGATGTCGTAGTAGTCTGCCCTGCTGTATAACTCATCATCTGAATATTCATCCTCCTCCCGAATTGCATCGTCCATCGCATTTTGCAAAAGTGCGTACTCATTATGACGTTTTAGCTCACGTCTGATCCGTTTAGGTAGACCTAACAAAAATCACATAATCATGGCATTTTCATTAATCAGCTCAAGCTCACATTCAGATCTAAGACATTTCACCCTTTCGATGTAATCTCAAACCATTTCTCGCTTTCCCATTTTAACTTTACTTCAAAGTAGGAAAGGGTCTTCTATAAACTTCCGCGGTTTGAATCGTGTGATAAGGGCTCGTTTAACAACCTCCCAATCTGTATGCTCAGTTTCATCTTGGTTATAGTACCAATCTTGTGCTGCGTCTGTTAAGGCCATAGGAAACAGCTTAAGTTTATCTTGAGGATAAATCTCACCATAGACCTCACAGGATTCAGCATAGATCTGAAGAAATCTAACTAGATCTGTTAATCCATTGTATTTGGGTAGATCCAATCGGGGTGCTCTTCTAACAATAATTGGATTGACCTCCTGTGGAGCAGCTCCAGGGGCAGCCATCTTTACAAATTTAGATCAAATCGATAATGAGATTGGATATAGATTTTTCCAAAAACTATCAATTGACCTCCTGTGGAGCAGCTCTAGGGACAACCATCTCTACAAATTTAGATCAAATCGATAATGATATTGGATATAGATTAGATCTGCTAGCTCTATTTCACTTTTCAAGAATCAAATTCTATATGATGAAAAACTACCCAAAATTTGATCAATCGATACTTCTTAAAAATGATAAATCTCTCAGAGTCCAATTCAGAATATATCAGATTTGATCCAAATTTTGACAGAGACTTTATTTGGAAAATCAGAAACTAAAAATAGGACTGACGAAGGTTCTCTAGACGAAGGTTGTCTTGGCGAAGGTTCAACAATGCTATTTTGGGATAAAAACTCTCTGAACATTTTTCTGGCAATTTCTTGGAAAATAACCTTTGCCGACTTCTCAGACGGAAGATCTGACATAGATAAAACTATGGACAATCGGACGAAGGTTTCTGACACGAGCAAATACAGTTTTTGTAATTTGGCAAGGGTAAAAATCAAGAATTTTTGTGATCTGATCAAGAAAAATCTTCGTCGAACTCAAAAATAGTAGTTTGCTAATGATAGAATGTTCTGGAAACTTGGCGAAGGTTCTGGCAAAGGATCAAGAGTAATACTGGTAATTTTGCAAAAAGTGACTTTTTTTGGCAAAAATATGACAATATGACAATTGATCCTCTGAAAACCTTTCTATTTTTGGTATTATTCTTCGTCGATCTGGCAGCAGATAGATCTGAATCACATCTAAGCACAGTGAATCGAGCGAAGGTTCTTTTTCTGTATTTTTAGGGTTTTGATAATTTTTAGTGTTTTTTTGGTCGTTTTTCTGATGTTTCTGGAAATCTGCTGGGAATTAATCTTCGCTCTTCAAACTGAAAGTTTTGTAAACAAAACCGAAGGTTTTTGAAACTCGGAGAAGGTTTCCTGAAAGAGGGTAAAAAGTTCTAAACTCCGATGACGCTTTTTGCCTCTTTTTGACCAAATTTGACAGATTTGACCGATTTTTGTTATTTTCTCTGATATCTCAGATCCAAATGGATCTTAAGATTGGTGATCTGAATAGCTTTCCCTGTTTAATAATCATATTAGATTTCAAACAAGCAAATCCACTCAAATCTAGCAAAATCAATCCCAAACTAACCCTAAAATGTAGATTTAACACTATTCATGCCACGACAAGATGCCCAATGCAAGCTAACCATCAACCAAACACGCTGCAAACTGAAATATTGGCGTAGCTCCCCAGCAACGGCACAAAAATTGTAGTGGGTTTCTTTCCTTGCCTAACATGAATCCAAGATCTAGTCAATCTAGCATCAAAGAGACGAAGTTAGTTGTCACGCGGAGGTTCGTCCCCATGAGAGCGATAGTATAGTTCAGATTTCAACATGAATGGAGGATCTAACACTAACATTTATTTACCCTACTTCCATTAACCCTAAATCCACAACAATGATAGAAAATTACTCTTCTCTCTCTCCCTTTCTCTCTCACAAAGAGCATAAGAAATATCAATCCCAATAATGATCAGATCCAACAATTAGCAAAATCCAAAGAAAGCACGAGAAATGGAGGAAAAGAGAGGAAGAGTAAGGACATTCATCAATCCATTTCTAAAGAGAACCAATTTGCTTTATTGAAATGAGAAAATGAACATGAGGAGCAACTCGAGTTGGTCCTTTTTTATAGTAGAGAGAAGGACCCTGGCCTCTAAATCGTATTGGTCCAGTCTTGCCTCTCTTTTTATTCAAATTTAAAAAAGTGTGGGAACCATCAAAATTGGAGGGAAACCCAACTTTATTCACTAACTTGACAATTAGGCCCTGCGACATTAAAAGTCCCGCAAAAATACCTAAAGTCCTTTTATTAACTTTTAACTAATCAATCAAATAACTATGTGATCATTGGGTTGGAGTTACATATGTAGGGTGCCAAATCCCTCTCACTTATTAGCTAGAGTTAGGGTTGCCTTGGGATCCGCAAACCCTCCAACACTTGACTTATGATGACAATGCAGAACTTAATGATGAGCATATTCTAAATCATATGGATCCGACTAGATTTGGAGTGTGTAATATTCTTGATGAACCAACAATAAAATTGCCAAAAGTAGTTATATTGAAGGAAGACAAGATCACAAGTTCAATGACGAAGAAACAAGCCAAGCAACAATATAATATAGTTCTAAAATGGGAAAATCCTCCTCAAAAGATTGATTCAAAGAATGTGCCACCCTTAGTGGATAAAGGCAAAGGAAAAGTCAAGGATGATTCTACTAGTCAGAGTTCTAGCAGGACATCGTCGTCTAGGAAGTCTTCACCTTCGAAGAAGAGTTTATCTTCTAAAAAGTTTTCACCTCCATGATCAATTCCTACTAAGAAGGCTAAGCGAAGATTCAAGACAAATCCTTTTGACAAAGAACAAGAAGATGTAGTCCAGCATGATATGCTCAAACATTTTAAACGCTATACACTGGATGACGTGGTTATCATGTTATCAAAAGCACATCGTGAACCCGAAGAACAAGTGTCAGAATTGAAAGATGTTTACGATGGTCCAGCTAGGACACAGCCTATGAATCTTGCTGAACTAGGAGAACCAGAAAAGATTGTACAAGTTGGATCACAACTTAATCTTGAACAGTTTCAAGCGCTCCAAACGTTACTTATTAAGTATCAAGATTGCTTTGCATGGACTTATAAAGATCTCAAGGGTATTTCGACGTCAGTTATTGAACACACCATACCTTTAATACCTGATGCAGTTCCAAAGGTTACAAAGTTGGCATAAGTCTGTCATGATATAGCCAAGGAAAAACGTGCTAGAATCTGTGGGCTATGATAACTGTCTGTAAAGAGAGAGCAAATGAGAATCTGACATCTGGAAATGACTACCCATGAGCCAATGGAATGCTGCCAACAAATAGCCGATAGTTGGAATGCAAGGTCATTGTCTTGTGCAAGGAAAACACCCGTATGAAGGATGAATGAGGGCCGCTGGCTCAAAATTGTCTGAAAACAGCCCAACAGAGTGCTGAAGTAGGTCGCTTCCCATTGCAAATAGCCATGACACCTGCAAACAGCCGCTTGAAATGTGGTAGAAGGTCTCCAAAGAGTCTGCAAACCGTCGCTTGAGATGAAAATGCGTGGGTTGCCCAAACTGCCTTTGGAACTGTCGTTGGCTACTGGTAAACTGTCGTTAAAGAAAGAAAATGACAGTCGTTGCATATGACATCTGAAATCTATCTTTGTATATGGTTGCATCCTGGAGAATGATCATAAGATCAAGCAGCCCTAACTGCTAGTTCACGCTCCAAAAGAAGCACGATGGCTGGCTGGAGATGAAGAGCGAAGCCTACCCTACAAGAATCCGAAGAGAGAGAGAGAAAAGTGCGAAGCTACCTTTAAGAAGTGCGACAACTGTCCTTAAGAAATGCGAAGGTGGCAGTCTCTGGCTGCATGAAGGTGCTCCGAGGTAGGCACTAAAGAATGAACGAGGCTCCGAAAATCCCGAATAGTGCAAAATGTGCGACAATGGCCCTTCAGATCTGTAGTGCCTTGCCTTTGAAAATAGTAGTTTGCCTTTAGGAAATGCGAAGATGGCGGGTTATAGTCAGCCGCTAAAACTGCCATTGAAACTTGACTCTCACACAAAGCCAAATAATGCGAGAATGCCGACTGGGCTTTAGAATATGACTATAACCTTAGGAACAGCTTGACGAAGGTTCGTGCCTTCTTAAACCAATGACTTTTATAACTTAAAAGAGCAACGACTAGGCCCAGCCATATGCCAAATTCATAAGTAGTAAAAGGGCTGCCTTAATGCCACAAAACAAATTTAAGTCGTACCCCACTGAATGCAACTTATGATTACTCTATACACATTGGCAAAGCAAAGGCTTAAGATTTAGCAATAAAAAGCCAAAATAATTAACAAATTGTTGAAACCAAGTCACCACAGCTAGTTGTCACGCATAGATTTGTTCCCATGAGAGCGATAACATAGTTCAGATTTCAGCATGAATGGAAGATTCACATCTAACTCTACCATCCACTAACCCTAAGCATTAACACTATATCCATTAACACTAGATCCATAATGAAGATAGCTTTCTCTTTCTCTCTCCCCATTTCTCCCTCATAAAAAATATAAAAACATGCAATCCCAATAACAATCAGATTTAATAATTAGAAAACACAATAAAAGCATGAGAGATGGAGGAAAAGTGATAGAGAGCAAGGACATTCATAAATCCATTTCACAAGAGAACCAATCTACTTTATTGAAACGAAGATATGTACATGTATAGAAAACTCGAATTGGTCTCTTTTTATAGTAGAGAGGAGGACCCTGGCCTCTGAATCCTACTGGTCCATTTCTGCCTCCCTAACTATTCAAATTTAAATTGAAGTAAGAACCATCCAAATTGGAGGGAAACTCAACTTTATTCACTAACTTGACATTTAGGCCCTACGACATTAAAAGTCCCGCAAAAAGGCCTAAAGTCCTTCTAGTAACTTCCAAAGTAATCTATGTGATCATCGGATTGGACTTACACACGCAGGGTGTCAAATCCCTCTCACTCATTAACTAGGGTTAGGGTTGCCTTGGGATCTGCAAACCCTCCAACAGTATCCTCCACCAAAACTGGTGGCGGTCCCATGACACCTGCGAGATGCAATTATTGTGGGCTTTTATTTGTTTCACGTTGAATCTTTATTAAATGATACTACACCTTCTCCATGAAATCGAGTCGGGCAATGTTGAGATCTAAATTGTAAGGCAAAAAACAACGGTGGGCTGTGAATCGAGATTCCCAAGAGCCGCCCATCATTGCTGCATGGAAATACAATCTGGCCACCGGCAGCTGATCCTTAATGCTCTCTGACGCCATTGGCTTATTCGGATCGAATGCCAAAGAGGAAGGCAATCATCCATCGCGTTGCCACGGATGCCAATAGAGTCAAATCTTTTATAAAGAGTGTCGATTGCCTCAATGTCAGATCGAAAGAGTGTCTACAATCCCGCTGGTATGCTTGTAGTGCCCGGTGGAAATCCACTGAAATTTTACAACTGTAGCGTTGGTGGATGATTGGCCAGTTCAGTATGGAGATAATGTAAATCTGAGTGTTCTGAATCACACACAACTTGTTTCTATCGGGAATACCTTCTGTGCTTTTCATGGTGATTCATTTTGGTAATAGAAAGTTTATGGCACTGTATTGTTTGTGCCTATACACAGTGTTTGGACTGGAATTGATTAGTGAAGTGTCTCTAGCCTTCAATCTTGTGATTTGCGCATATCATAGGAGTTAGATTCATGATAAGCTACTGTCAAGATAACGGAAACACTGTGTGGCTTTCCCTTTTGCCGAAGTATTTGCTTTCTTGAGTTCACTTCCATTTGAATATGAAAACCATAATGAAGTATTCAGTATTTTCTCCTGGGTGTTTGTTTTCTTTATACGATTGTACTGGCAGCCCCTTGTGGAAACATCTGTTGATGACCAGTTTGCAATCACTTCTCCTCTCCAATCCATTCATTCTTAGTTATTTCTGGTTTTGCACTAATAATGACAACATTATCTTTTTTATTGCTCTCTAGTAGGAACGATACCCGTTTATACTACAAATATCAATCATTTTGCTGTTGGTATGCCGCGACATATACCAATTTTGGCACCGTTGCCGGGGAGCAATGCCAAATAGGATGTTCTGTCATTATTCTGATTTTTGTTTGTATTTTTTAGATTCACAGGTTACTGTTCTGGTTCTTCAAGCATTTCAGAAGAGGAACAGTGAAATCTGAGTTTCAACCACCCTAACTCGTCATTTCACTTTTGATTTTCTATTTTTGATTTTTGGTAGAGTTCTTAAAGTTGTTTACAGTTTGTAAAATGTGTTTAGTTCTTGTTATGTACATTCTGAAGATTCTGTTGTTATGTCCAACAGGATGAAGTAGACATATTCTTGATGGCATCTACATCCTCACCAACAAGCAATGGCAATTCAAGAGACACTTGGTGGATTGATAGTTGGGCTAGCTCCCACATGACTTGTGAAAGGACTTTTTCTCAACCTTACACTCATTCAATGATGCTAAAAAGTTTTTCTTTGCTGCAAGTGATGTAAATAGATCAAGCTAAATTTGAGGAGGAGTGTGAAGAATTGCCAAAATAGGCAAATCTAGCTTGATCAAAAACCATGTAGAATCATATAGAATATACATAAGTGAGTCCTACATGTGTGAGGCCATGGAGCCACGTGGTAAACCTACCCTACTATAGGTTAGATCAAGTCTAATAAGTTGGTCAAGTCAATTTGGTAGTGTTTCCTAGTTTATAGGACCTACATCCTGGATTTAAGGTGAAAATTGACCAGCTAGCTACCTACCTAGCATGACTCTAGGAAATAGTCTAGGGTACTTTCACATCATGCACATGAATTATGGATGACTTACCGGACTTCTGACCTTGTAGGGTTCATTTGTAGAACTTTGATAATTGGGCAACTTATGTATGGCCGACTAGACTATCTGCCAATTACTAAAGAAATATGCTTTTCTCACATATTGAGAAAAGGAAGTTAGTCCCAAAGAGATGACTATTTAAAATATATCAAGGATGTTACCTATCTCAAGTATAAGCATAAGTCGTTGAGACCTCGTCAAGCAGGTTTGTATGCGGGGAGATAGTAGAGATTGGACCTTGTTTTATAATTTCGAATGTGAATTTTTGTACAAGTTACACAAGTGGTGTTGCATCCATTGGAGAAATACACGTTACTCAGAAGAAAATTACTCCAAATATTTGGTGGGTGAGGGGGGTGGGGACTAGAGCTCGACATCATCATCAGAGGGCCCTGATGAATCTGAGGGTGAGGACATGTGAAGGCTCACTTAATCTTGTTTTTAGTATTTTTATCATTGTTAAGAATTAGAACATAACTTTATTGGGAGTAGTAATGCCGACTTTATTAGAGTAAATAGATTTTAATAGTTTTCTAGCTATGGTGAAATTTATAAGTGAAATTCGATATGTATCAAATTTAGGAAATTGATCTAGGACTCAAAATCTGGAATTCGATACTAGATGTAGTTAGGCAGTTACAGCAATTATCTTTTAGGAATCAGCCGCAAGGCTATAAAGAGCCGTTGTACCTACACTATCGATTGTGTGATGAAGTGAGAGCATCAACAATAAATCTGGAAGTGTCTAACTCTGATATCTTGTGAAGAAAGGTAATGATCTGAAACATAGAACCGATAGCTAGGGGAGAGAGAGAGAGAGAGAGAGAGAGAGAGAGAGAGAGAGAGAGAGAGAGAGAGAGAGAGAGAGAGAGAGAGAGAGAGAGAGAGAGAGAGAGAGAGAGAGAGAGAGAGAGAGAGAGAGAGAGAGAGAGAGAGAGAGAGAGAGAGAGAGAGAGAAGACTGCACTTAGTTCCTCTTGACAAACCAAGACTAAAGTTGTTTAAAGCCTTTATTCATAATCCAACAAGATAAAATACAGCTGAAATGTGAAGATTAGTAAAATATTATCTTCCTATCTTGAGTTTTGGGGCCATGTCCATGGTTATTTCCATTATAAATTAAGTTGTACATAAAGGTATGTGAATTGAACACATAACCTTCTAGAATAGGTCGATTTTGAGTTAGGTAGATTCAAATTTGATGACATGCAAAAGTTTAAATAGCATGCAATGTCATTCAGTATGCATGCAAGCCACATGCAATCAGTGCATGCAATGGAAAGTGATTTCTGTGATCTACACATGTCTAGGCAGTTTTATAAGTTGACATGCAGTACATGCAATATCCATGCATGCAGTTATACATGTGGATCCTTGGTAGTGGAGTTAACTGAGTTAAGTGGACTTTTCATGCAACTCCACTGTAGGAATTCAAGTCTCTTTGATGTAGGGAAATCTTGGCATGTTTTGCTATATTGTGAATAATGAGATTTTGGTGTTTTGGACTCATTTTCTCTCTACGCGAGTGTTCTAGCATTGATTTTCTCTCTCTACTCAAGAGCAGCCTGTTTTTCCCAAACTGAGCACATAGAATTATTTCTGACATTCATTCCTCATAGTAAGAAGTTAGATTTTTCAGTCAGATGTATGCCATTGTGCTCTTGCCATAGATTTTTCAAATATTCTGTTCTCTGATCAATCTTGTGCAATCACAACACTTCAGTAAGATTCTGTAAGGTGTGTGGTGAAGTTCACACGTGCTAAAAACTTCACATGGTATCAGAGCTTCATGCTTTGAAGAGGTGAGGGTGTATACATCAGATGAACAGTGCTTTTGCTTGCAGGAACTCAGATTTGGGAGAGGAATCCAAACTCACTGAGAAACAAGCTATCCGTGGATCATAAGTGGATCAAAATGAGCCTAGTCTGCGTCAGTACAGCCCTGTACGAATAGAGAGCTCACACATGTGAAATCAGCCTACTTCTCAAGGATTGATCCAAATTTGATGTTCTATACCTTGTTGGATAGGTATTGAAGAGTAGAATGTGTTGCTTGAGTTTCTAAATCAATTCGATTTGTTTTTTTTTTTGAAGATTTTTAGGCAATCGGAGAGTTTGAGAGAGTACTCAACTCGTGGGATATGCCAAAGTGAGCACACATCAGTTCTTTTCACCAATTTCATCAATTTTCACTATCAATCAAGTAGAATTGGATAGAAGTGAGTATGCTGAGGTCTTGGACTTTTCATTTCACACAAATTATTGTGTCTGAGTTGAAAGTAAGTTCCTAGAGAGTTTTTCAGTTCTTTGAAACTCGTGGGAGAGATAGACTTCTTACTTGCATGTGCTTCATTTTTGTGATTGAAGCAAGATCCAAATTCAAGATAGATTGATGTTTTGTGTTGAGAGTTTGTTCTCGCAATCTATTGCTAGATTTCATAGGTTGGATCAACATCATGTGTGTTAGATCCTAAGTTGAGATAGCAAGCAACATCTTTCAACTCCATCTTTGTCACTACTAGAATTTCTCATAGAGAAGATGTCTTCATCTGGTTCACATTTCTTGGAGCACAATGAGAGATTAACATCTTCCAATTATGCAATGTGGAAGATTAGAATGGAATCATTATTGATTCTACAAGATGTAATGGACATTGTGAGTGGAGCTAAAGAAGAACCTGTAGCACCTAATGAAGCTGTCGCATTTCATAAAAGAACCAGAATTGCCCTTCATTTCATAAAAATGAATGTAACAAATGAAGTGTTGAGAGAGATCAGTACATGCACCGCTACCAAGGAAGTTTGGGATACTCTAAAAACAATATATGAAATCAAGAATACTTCTAGATTGCTTACACTTAGAAACCAAATCTTTCTAAGTTATCAAAGAGTAGATGAGAGTGCTTCATCATATGTAATGAGAGTAAAGGATCTTCATCAAGAGTTGGCTGGTATTGGAGATGCTCTTAAGAACACTGAACTTGTTCAAGTAGTTCTTAATGGACTTAGAGATGAGTATGACAATATTGTGTAGACTTATGATGTCAAGGAGGATCTTCCATCCTTGGAGACACTGCAAGGTGTTCTCATTGCTGAAGAAAGCAGACAAGAGAACAAAATGCTGAGGATCAATAGACTTTCATTGAAAGATGGTGGAGATGACAAAGCACTCTTCATTAGAGACAAGTCAAGAGGGAAGGGCAAGGGACAACAACACTTCAAGAAGGACAAAGCCAAAGAAGGTGGTGAGGATCAGTCCTCACAAGCTGCAACATCCAGTGGCAAGAAGAAGTTGTCAAAGATCAAGTGTTTTTTTGTTGGCAAGAAAGGACACTATGCATCAAACTGTTTCAAGAAGAAGAACCAATCTAAGCAAGCTAACCTTACTAATGAGGATGAGTGTGAGGGTGTTAACCAAGAATCTCATTAGTGTAGGACAGTTGTTTGATAGTGGATTGGATGTCAAGTTTCAAGTTGACAAGTGTATAATCTCAAGAGAAAATGAAGTTATTGCTAGACGATCTAGAATTGGAAAGTTGTACAAACTAGATTCTAGGGAGAGTGCTAACATTTCAGATATTGCTTATGAGACCAAGGTTCTTCAGGAAGATCTGTGGCATAAGAGATTGGGTCATCCCAATTTCAAAGCCATGCAATCTATGGTCAAGGAAGGAAAAGTTGTTGGACTACCAAAGACACTGTCAAAGGAGCTTCAACCTTGTGAAGCTTGTGTTTTGGCAAAATCACACAGAAGGCCTTTTCCAAGATCAAGCATCAAAACTAAGCATCCATTTGAACTCGTGCACTCTGATGTTCATTTCTCTTCAACCAAAAGCAAAAGAGGAGCAAATTGCTTTGTTTCCTTTGTAGATGATTATACAAGATATTCTTGGATCTATATGCTATCTTCAAAAGCCATGGTTTATGATATTTTTCTTACTTTCAAAGCTTATCTAGAAAAGCAGTCTTCTTTCAAGTTGAAAGCTTTGAGAAGTGATAGTGGAGGAGAATACACCTCCAATAAGTTTAAAGACTTTTGTGAGAGAGAGGGAATCCAAAGAGAGTTTTCTTGTTCATATACTCCTCAACAAAATGGAGTTGTTGAGAGAAAAAATAGAACTTTGTGTGAATGTGCAAAAGCCATTAGGCTAGAAGCTTCTCTACCTAAAGAGTTTTGGGGAGAAGCAGTTGCATGTGCAAACTATCTTTGTAATAGGCTTCCTAATCTTGCAATAGGAGGAAACACACCATTTGAGATGTTTTATAAGAAAAAGCCTAAGGTAGATCATCTTAGGATTTTTGGCTGTGTATGCTTTGTGAATGTACCTCTAGAGACTAGGAAGAAGGAAGATTCTAGTGCTGTTAAAGGAATTTTTGTAGGATATGCATCTACTAAAAAAGCATACAAAGTATATCTTCCCTCTATTGACAAGAATGTTGTTAGTAGAGAATTGATCTTCCATGAGGATCATAAGTTTAACTTGGATGATGCACAGATCAAGGAGTCTCATGCAAGATCTACAATTATCAATCTTGATGCTGCTCAAGAAGTGGTGAGGCTGAGGCTTGAAGAGGAGCAACTTCAAGCAACCAAACCAAAAAGATCTACACGAGAAAGATCTGAGCCAAGGAGGCTCACATATGATGAGGAAGGAAGGCAAGTGGAAGGTGAAACTTCCTATCATGCTCTCTTCATATTAGATGAAGAGCCTAAAGATGTCCAAGAAGCACTTCAATCCAAGATGTGGGTTTAAGCAATGACCCAAGAGTTTGAAGCCTTGATGTCAAACAACACATGGGGGCTTGTGGAGCCACCAAACAACATGCATGTGATTGGATGTAAGTGGGTTTTCAAGTATAATCATGATGGATCTATCAATAAGTATAAAGCAAGACTTTGTGCCAAAGGCTACTCACAAATCAAAGGTCTTGACTATGAAGACACCTTTGCACCAGTTACAAAAATGGTAACAATCAGAATACTCATATCTCTTGCATGTTTTCACAATTGGAGTATGTTCCAGTTTGATGTTTCTAATGCATTTCTCAATGGTTACCTTGAGGAGGAGACTTACATGGAGCAATTTTGTGAAAGAAGGTGAAGAATCAAAGGTTTGTCTTTTGTTCAAAAGTCTCTACAGACTGAAACAAGCACCAAGGTCTTGGTATGCAAGGCTCAACTCCTATTTCATATCACTCGGATTTTGTTCTAAGTGAATATGGCCCTTCTATGTATTATAAGTTTGTAGATAACTTTGTAATTATTCTTCTCATCTATGTTGATGATATCATTCTTTGTGGAGATAATGAGAAGCTAGTTGAAGAAATTAAGCATGCACTTGGTAGTGAGTTTAAGATGCAGGACTTAGGAGTTCTTCACTATATTCTAGGCCTTGAAATAGATTTTTGGAAAGGTCAAGCATTTATAAATCAAAGTAGATATGCACTTTCCATGCTCAAGAAATTCCAAATGGAAATCTGTAAAGGCATAGATACACCTATGGAGCACATTGTAAAAGTTCCTACGAAAGATGATGAAAAATCCTTTGTGGACATCACTCTTTATAGGAGTCTTATTGGCTCACTTATATGGTTAACAGTGACTAGGTCTGATCTAAGCTTTAGTGTTCATAAGCTAAGTCAGCACATGCAAGATCCAAAGTTATATCACTGGAAGTTGGCTAAAAGAATCTTGAGGTATATATCTTCTACCTTAGATTATGGATTATTCTACAAAGGAGAAGATCTGACTTTGATTGCTTTTTCAGATTTAGATTTTGCAGGAGACAGGTTGGATAGAAAATCCACAAGTGCTTACACGATTTTTCTTGGAGGAAACTTAGTTTCTTGGCTATAAAAAAAGCAACCAACTATATCCTTATCATCCTGTGAAGCTGAGTACAAATCTCTTACAACCACAACAAAGGAGATTTTATGGATCAAAAGGCTTCTTTTGGAGCTAAAGTGTTATGGAGATGAAGACCTTCCAATTATCAAGAATGATAACTTTTCTGCTCAGGCTCTTGCAAATAATCCAGTGTTTCATGCAAGGAGCAGACACATCGAGTTAGATGACATACTTCTGGGCTACGATTAGAAAGTTATGGCAAGTCAAAAGTATTAGTGTTATAATATCTTAATAATATAAACTACATCTTGCACGAATTCTTAAAGGGTCTTTTTGGAGCTCAAAACTCCTCTAATTGTGCAATCACAACACCTCAGTAAGATCCTATAACGTGTGTGGTTTAGTTCACATGTGCTAACAACTTCACATGAAAAGTAAAATACAGTACTAGAAAGCACCATAAATTATAACCACTTTCGAGACATCCAACTGATACCTGCCACCATCCCACAAAACAAAACCACTCAAGTTAGTTTAGTGAGGAAGACAGGTGTCATGGTTGAACGACAGTTGTTATTCATGTCCAAAAGAAGTTATACTACTTAACAACTTTGAATAGCATTTTAAAACATAGTCCAGTCTTCTCAAACAAGCGATGTTTTAGTGATAAGCCAAGCCATTATATCACCGTATCAGGGCGAGTGCCATACTGATCAGCTTATGGGCAATTGGTCCATATCAGTTTTTTTTAAACATGGAAGAGTATGAAAAGTTTTAACTGTTAAGATTTTACTTAGCCAAAAGACCTGGTGTGGACACGTGTGCTGGTATCAGAGCAAGTCCATGCTATACTGACCCAAGTGACCCTTACAGAGTGAGGTATGCACGCACTGCTATCCATACTTTCTGAGCATATTTATGCTTTCCAGTTGTATCTCACCAAAGGTCTAAAGTGACACTTAACAGGGTGGGGTAAAGCAGTACCATGATCGTTTTAAAGGAATCACATAACTATCATGGTATGAGGACACTGTATTGGATAGACAGAGTAGGTTACTTAGTAAGTGATTTCCAACTTCTTTACTAGGTATTAGGGCAGATCCGTATCATTCTAACCCTTTTGTGAAAACAACGTATCTTACGCATTTCCATGTTGTCTAAGACCATCTTATTGGAGCCTTACCGTGAGGTTTTATTGACCAGGTTTCTTTGACAATTAGTTAGTAATAGTGTCTTTTACTTAAGTCATTTCTTTTTGAAGAAAAGAAGAAGCATATTGAAGAATCGTAACAAAGGTTTTTTTGAAACTACTTATCCCATTCATGTGTTGTAGCATTCGCATCTAAATTGATAACGAAAATTCATACTTGAATGTTTGTAGACGAGGCTTCTTGAGATGTTGCCATAGTTGTTTTTCCGTGAAAGTACTATCTAGTATATCATAGCGACAACAAATATGGTCTTTCTAGTTATGTTTTCAGAGTTGAAAGATGTTTAAATAACGTAAGCAGAATGTATTAACTATTTTGTAAAGTCTCAGTAGAGAGCATACCTTTATTTTGAATATGATAATGCTTGGTTTGAGTAAGAACCAGAGCGTAGCAGAAAAAGGTCGTAGTAAAAGATGTCGCTACATTATCACATGCACCGATAATCATTCAGTTTAGTAGGATGAGATTTGCAAAACGTAATGAAACGATATTATGAGAGTTTCAATACATTGTAAGAATAAAGAGCAAAATCATTTCTCAAAAGTAAGCCATTAGAGCTCCTTCAATCCATCTCTGGATAGTAGAAGAAATGAGTTTAAAAACCAATAAGCGATTGTAGAATATGCTTGTTATCTGTCCATCGTTGGACTGTAAGCCAAAGTTTCAAAAAACTATCAAAGTATAATGAAAAGATACCACTACTATCCATCGCTGGGCAGTAGATAAGAATTTTTAGAGAATGAAGCAATCTGTCCATCGTTGGACTTCCCACTCATATTTCTCATAAAAGTTTTGATTGGTAAGAGTTCATCATTGGCAATCCTATTCTTAATAAGAGAATCAATATTACCATGAAGCCATTAACCCTTTCTAATAAAGCTTAGTGTAGTACTTTTGCAAAAATCAGCATGCTTTATTTTTGTAGTTTCGTCTACAGAGGCATAAGAAGGTAAAAGTTTCATAAGTTTAAGCCAACCATTATAAAGTTTGGAAGCCCTCATTCACATTAGTTTGCCTTAAAGTAATATGGTTTAGGCCTTTTCCTAAAGATTTATGTAAAAACATACTTTTGATGATATTACAGTCTATACATATGACATGACCAAATTTTTTTGATATAAAGTTTTTGATTTAATGTGTAAAAGTATGACAATAATAGGAATGCAGGTTATCTATATCAAAATCACAAAAGACGTCATAAGAAAAATACCATTCACATTTTACACTTGGTAGGTACGACCAGCCAAAGGTGATATCATAAAAGAGATCGTCTACAGTACCAAAAAGTTTGTGTGAAACGTGAGAATAAAACTTCTTCACATTGATAACTTCAAAAACTCTATTCCGGTAACATAAGTGCAAAAAAAATCTCCATGTGTCGCTGCTAGTAGAAAACTGGAGACGGTCGGTCACTGAAGTACTGATTACTCTTCTAAATGTCCGATCTTCGTCCTGCACATCGATCAAGATCTGTAAAAGTTCAATATTTTGACTGGTAGATCATTCTTAATGCCGTTGTTTTGCCCTTCCTTTCCTTTGAATTCTGAGAATCGCTTTTTCTTTCCTGCTCCTGAGCCAGAGATAACTGAGTTTGGATTGTTAAGATTGAAAGATCTAAATCTTTTGTTCGAGTTCTGAAAGTATTTATCTTGGAGGGTAGAACAACTAGGTTGTTTTAGAAGGCGCTCTATTTCTCAGATATTTTCATGAAGGCTGTCCGATCTGTGCATGTAATTAAATCATGCTGCAGAACATTGCATAATTCATTCATAACCCAAAAGTAATTAATAGAAATCTGTTCATAGAGAGCCAAGGTGTTCTTGCATCACTAACTCATGTGTCTATGGTCATGCTTCTCTCTTACAATTGCTTCGTGGATGGTGTATTGATGTATGCTGAATAGTAGATTATTTAGTTTGACATGTCTTTGTTGCCCAAGTCTTGCTTGGAATGATTCAACATTGCCATTGTGGTTACCCACAAAGCAGTATCAATCTCTCTTTCCATGACACTGAAACAAAATTGGGGACGAGTTTCCCTACGTTCCAACAAGCCAACATCAGTGAAGCCGTGTTGTGGCTCCTCATCCGAGCCACTTGGCTGAAAAACGTCCCTCGGACCTCCCTGGCAGGTGACTGAGAATGCGATCAAGAGCACCCCCACATTGGGATGTATACAATTAGGCACCCTGGAAGCTATCTATACAACAGACCGCGATGAAGCAGGGCCCACCTGGGCAAGAATTTCCGGAACTCCCAGGATGACCACTGCTCCGAATCCCGATTGTTATCTTCCACAGCAACCGTTGTCCACGTAATTGTAGATGTATAAACTTTCGTTGATCTTCATTGCTGAGAAGCACCACGCGATCTTCAGTCGCATAGGCAGCACCGACGAGAAAGGGTCGGAGGAGGAAATTTGTGATATCTATATCTCTCTCATAGTGTGTCTTTCTCCACATCAGTGTGTCTCTCTCCACATGAGTTGTCATAAATCCTTTGTTGTTGTTAATATATTAATATATATATATGGCTAGCTTGCCGTACATGATCTTGGTTATACTGTTTTTGTCTTTCTGTAAACTTTGACAATGTGTCATGTGCAGCAAGGAGCAATAAATGCCAGGTGAGCATCCACCAGTTCACTCTCTCTCCTAATGTGCACCAAGGTCACTCTTTGTGACGTGATCACTCTCTCAAGTGATCACTCTCTCAACTGGTGTGCAATTGGATGCACACTTGGCATTTATTGCTCCTTGCTGCTATTTTTTTTCCCTTGAAAGGCTCTTCCCTAGAGCCAAGTAAGAACGGCACCTATGTGTTCAGGGCAGGCCTTGCCATATATGAAGATATTTTTGTTTGTGTAAACTTTGACTTAAGTGTCATATGCCATATCCCAAGAAGGAGATCATATCTTCAAGTCGAAAGACAGATAAGCTTTAGTGATGGTTTCCTAAGCATCACTAGATCCTACTCAAAGCTATCTTGAAACGTTGATGATAGCTATCAAAAATGAAAAAATGGTCTACTATAATTTGAAAATAAAGTAAACTTAATTACCTGCTAGGCTCTATGAGCCAATGCTAGACCTTTCTTGCGATCTAAGGGAGGTGCCTCTGGTGGCTGACCTAGTTGATCATTTGACAAATTCCTTTCTACATTCATAGCAATCATAAAAACCATGACCACTAACAAACGACATCAAGCAACAATCACAAAATTTATAAGTTGCAAGAAGTAAAGTTAACAAAAACATGTTTGTATAAGTAAAAAACTCATAGCACAATTAATTTTGGTAGTGAAAGACAGAGTACTTTGACGAAGAATATGCACTCCCAAAATTTGGACCTATTCTCGAGCAATGGTATCAAGGGATTATATGTTTTTCAACAACAAGGACTTTAAGCTTCCAGAACAATTAACTTCAAGAGGCTTCTGTGAAAAATTGTCAACTACTTTGGTTTTTTTTTATTTGGCAATTTTGGAGGCAAAAATAAAATCTCAAGTTAGAGATAGTTTCGTATTTGTCAATAAAGGTCTAAATAGTGGTTTTACTATTTTTGGCAAGTAGATAAGTGGATGAGATCGAGTTTGGACCCATTCTAATTGGCTAAATTTGATACATTACATCTAGACTAGAATTTCTAGGTCCTTGGTGACTTACCAAGAAATTACCATTTAGGGCAAGTTTAGGGCAATTGGCCAAATGACATTTTGGCAGCTATAAATTGTGAAAAAAGTGGATCTTGAATGGATATAAGATCCCAAATGTTCTGGCTAAGATCTTTGCACAACAAGCTACAAAAGCTAGAAATGGCAAAGCATCCGAATGCTACCTTTGATGCACAAGAACTTGAACAAGCATTCTAAGAACTCAAGAAACTATTCAAAGGTACTAAGGGCGGCCAAAAATAGCAGCATACCAGCCCTACAACAGTATCCTACCACTTTTGGAAAGCACCTAAGATCATACACAAGAGCTTGAAGAAAATACACACAACAATGCTCACAATGGAGGAAGAAACACTAACAATGATCTATTCATCTCAATGAAACAGTACATAAGTTTCTTCAACCTATTTCTCCATGAAATTCAGCCTAATATAGGTGAGATAGATGACTCTTTCTCCTCTCTCTAGAACTTAGGACCCAATTTTAGGGCACCAGTAGCCTACAATAGCCAATTTTGGCCTATATGTCCAAATAACATGATTTTGGTGTCATTTTGAAGAACTTGAAGTTTGAGACTTCTTCAATACAAAATATATACTAAAATAGAAGTATCTAGGCTTCTTCCACATGTGTGAAAGATTAGATCCAAAACTATGTGCCAAAAATACCAAATTTGGCCTAAAACTAGCTAGGAAACGTTGACAATTTTCACACTCCCTCTTCAACTTTACTTGCTAGTTTTACAACACTACTTTGAACTAACTTAAGAGTGACTTCCATCTTAAGGATAAATCTACTCTCAATGATCCTAATATGTACAAAACAATAAACTTCATAATTGATATAGATAAAAGTGTCCATATTGGATGTTTCACTATTTCTTACATCAATTTTACATTTAAAGATAAAACTAGTACATGAAGAATAACATAGAATGGAAACGGAATGATTCCTCCATGTTTTGACCTTTGAAATCTCTATAAAATAGCAGCAAACATATAACAAATGAAAGTGATGAATGCTTGCTTGCATGTCTTCTCCATATTTCACTTCTTGTGAAATGTATGTGTCAAAATTCACCATGAATGAGCCTCCATTGCCTTCTTGCCATAAAGAACCATCAAGCCTTGGAAATCCATGAGTAAAAGAGTACAACAATGATGCTAAGCCGGCTCCATAAGACTCCACATAACTAGTAGGTAGCACTAGTCCTTCTTCAAGATCCACTGGATACAAAAAGATGATCATAGATTCACCAAATTTTGACAATTTCCACTCATTGACATAACATAGCTCAAACATAAAGTTAGATGAGTAAAGTAGGTTTGAGCAAGACTTCCTTGTTGCTTCTTTTTCTTTACTTGAGTCTTCAATAACCTACAAAAATAGATCCTTAGTGCCTTGGCCATTTGATTCTTCTTTGATGCTCTTGATAGGTTTCAAATTGCCAATTTTCAATTGGTGTTGATGAAGCACATTAAGATCAACCTCTTGATCTTCCTTTTGACCATCAAAACCATTGACCAAAACCTGTTTTCCAGAACTATAAATGACATCCATTTCATGAAGGCAACCATCCATATGCATAACATTATCCACACAAGAAGATGTACCAAAACATGTGAGTAAAACCAAGTTTGTACCTTCCAAAACTTGCTTACCCTTCTCATCATATGTAAGCCTTGTTGGCTTTTTCCTTTGCCTTGAGGATCTTCTTGGAACTTGACTTGGAGAGGCATCCCACCACCATCATCCAGAGATCCATCACCATCAAGAAATTTAAGAGAAACAACATGAAGATTGTTAGTTTCATCAACATCAACTTTCTTTGGTACATTGCCTTCTTCAAAGATGACATCTTTAGAAATGCCAAACTTATCTTGTTGAAGGAATGTAAACCTTGTAAGCCTTGCTTACTTCACTATAGCCAACAAATATGCCCTTCTTTGATGAAGGATCTTCTTTAGTTCTATCATCAAGATTGGTGTTGACAAAACAAGTACAACCAAAGATCCTACAATGCTTGACACTCGGCCTTGTACCATAAAGGACCTCAAAAGGAGTTTTACCATCCAAGGAAGCACTTGCCCACCTGTTACAAGGATAGTTAGCACATGCTAGAGCTTTCCCCCAAAAAGACTTAGGAAGATTTGCATGTAGTCTCATTGCCTTGGCACATTCACAAAGGGTTCTATTCTTCCTCTCGGCCACTCCGTTTTGCTGTGGAGTCCTAGGACTAGAGTACTCTCTCTTAATCCCATGCGGTATGCAAAAATCTTTGAACTTAGTTGAAGTGTATTCCCCTCCGTTATCTGATTTTAAGCATTTGATCTTTGTATTGAATTGGTTTTCTATTTCATTTTTGTACTTGACAAATGCAGCAAACACTTCATCTTTGCTTTTAAGAAGATAGACCCAAGTATACCTACTAAAGTCATCAATGAAAGTTGCATACATCTCTACCCCACCATTGCTAGTTGTACTAAAAGAATGAATATCAGAATGCACAAGTTGAAAAACTTCTTTAGATCTAGAAGTAGATCTAGAATAAGCAAGTCTATGAGATTTGGACAAGTCACAATGTTCACAAAGACTATTGTTTGCAACAAGTAATGAAAGGCCTAATGTAACCTAGCAATGTAGCTCAACAACACAATGGAGACAGTCAAATTTTAATAAATTATTGCAAAACGTTACTTACATTGTGCCCAGCCTGCTTTGTGCCAAATTTGTCAATGCTTCTCAAGCCTCCACGATAGTGGACTGTGAACATGCGTCGCCCAATTTGAATCTCAACTTGCAGTCTATTCCTCGGAGGACTTATAAGCACCACCCAACCATGGTCATCCAAGACAATATTGCTAATATCTAAGCAAGCTTCAAGGGTATCATCTGACCATTTGTTCTAGGTAGACTCAGCACCAAGAAGACCATCAACATTATATCTCATAGGTAAGCCAACCAGAATGAAATCAACCCTATAAGTCGTGTTCTTACCTTTTCGCATTCTCTTGAAAGTATTGTTGTTTTCCATGAAGTGTTTCATGCTATTAAATTCAGGCAATGATTCACCTCTAGAGATTCCCTCTTGTAAAACCGTCAAATTAGCAACAATCACCTCAATAGATGAAGTGAAACCTGTACTCACATTGACCATGTCCACTTTCATGAACTCATATTCCTCACGTCTCTTTTTGACTGGTGTGTAAGTGACTGGCTCCTGCATGTCAATAAAAGAAAAATTTTACAATTCAAGAAACGACTATTCAAATACTAGTTTGCAGAAAGAGAAAGAAAGATACTTCAATCCAAGGTAAAATAAGTTTATGTTTTACCTCTTGTCAGTCCTACATGACATCAACTTTATGTTTCCCTTTCTTCTCAATGATAGTTATTGGCTTCTCTAGAGCGGCCTGAAGAACTAACTTCATGGCCATTTGTGTGGCTGGCTCAACATCATTATCGTCCACACATAAACGACTAAAAGCATGGTTTGGCGGTACAACATGGAAAGTCAAGAATAGTACCTTTTTTGGGTAGAAATACAATACCTTTTTATTGGAGGAGAGAGAGTAGGCCTACCACTTACCCCCCCCCCCCCCCCCTCCCCCCCCCCCCATACTCCAAGAGGGTAGGCCCATCATTACCAGGGACACCGTCATTAACTCGCGAGTAGCATCTATCATGACCCCTCCCAAATTCCCAAAAATGTGAAATGTACTACCAAAAGGTACAATGAAAAATGGGGTTTTTTTTTGTACCACCAAACCATGATTTTAGCCAAATGCCCTTTCTCATGTAAGTCATACTGGGCTCTCTCTGATGGAGGACATTGTCCTTCCTTAAAGTCCATCCACCATGGACAATATTTTATCTCCCACTCGCTCAAGCCATTGTTTCTAATCAAATTTGTTGTGGCTGAGTACATACTGACCTCCCTCTTTGTGGAGATTTGATTCCACAAGTACATAACTTAGGCATGTCAAGCGATCCGTTCTTTGCTTTGAGTTGAGTAGTACCTAAATGCCACAATATTTTTCAAGAATACAGACATGTGACATAATGATACAACATTGTGAAAAATACAAACAATAAATCTACCTCCACATTATCCTCTTTGCAGCTAGCTTTGCTTCCTCCTTAAACTCTATGGTCAAGATGGGATCCATCAGTCCAAACAAGGGATGAAATAGTTGATCTCCAGACTCAATTTGATAGATGTAAAGTACCTCATGAATGCCTTCGAAGCTATGTCCAAAGACTCTTCAACAACAAAAGAAGAAAAACGTAAATAATGCTTCAATACATTAAACTAATGTTCAAGTTTAAAAGAGTTACAAAATAAAAAACATACCTCCAACATTCTCACATAACTCGAGAATCGCACAACATTCTAGTCGAACTGTCTAGTAAAAAACCTCCTTGCCCACCCACAAGTGAAAAGCCTTGTCACCCTAGGGTATTGCATACTTTGGGCCACTCCTCCACCCAAGCATAGAGATAACCACTGGCATCTTGTTTCATTAGTAACCTCAGCCAAATGCAACATATTGAGCTTTTCAATACCCATTGCAAAATTCTTAACTTCAAGTATTTTGGCGGTAATTAACTTGAACCACTCTTCTCCATGCTTAGGATCAACTATTCCAAGAAATTTGGTCATACGATTCTCATATTTATTTCGTAAACGCATTTCCATATCGCTATACCTCTTCGGATCAGATGCCAACTTTGACCTCTTTTCTGTAAGCTCTTTAAGCTCTTTTTGAAGATCATGCTAACATTATGTTTACGTAGAAGTAATCAACAAATGAAGGTGGCAAGTCATTTGAAACCAATACATACATTATAGACAATTTAGCTAGCATGAATCTCGTCAATGGGTACCAAGGTTCAACCCCCTTCTTCTTCTCCAAATCTCGAACCAATTGGACCTTTGCTAGATCCTCAAAGGAAAATTTACTTTGAAAGTACGAAGCATCACACTCCCCTAGCTTTCATACTAAAGCCAAAACATCTTTAAGTTCAGTTTTCACCACAACCACTTCGTTCACAACCTACAATAACCCAATAATGCGATTAGCAACAACAATAAAATAGGAATCAAATTAAAAATCTACCATTAGAAGCAAGAGCTTGAGTAAACACTTACTTATTGATTTTATTCAATGCTGTCAACAAAGGGCATGAAATCAGAGGGAGAAATGTGTATGAATGAAGCCTTAATACAAATATGCTTTTCCCTGTCATACCAAAAACTCTCGTTGATCTCTTCAAGCCAAGTTATCGTCCCAGCATAGGAACATTTTATTTGATCGCATCCGGGACATCCAGGCCAAATACCCAGATAGTCCCATAAGCATGTTTAAGCTTAGGCCCACCACTCTTTCCATATATGGAAGTGGATTTGGGCCTCCAACAACACTTGTATTAGCTTGTGATGATAAAGACACCTTTAGATATCTTATGCATGCTATTTGTGTTCCCAATGAAATTAGAATACCTTGTGGTAGGTGCTTGAGCCCCACTAGGCTTTTTCCATTGGTTGATTTTTGTCGCCAATGATGAGTAGTCATGATGCCAAACTGCACTTTCGTCGTCAAAATTAGCTTTCTCCACACAATTCCGCTATCATTCACTCCCATACTGCATTTACTACTTCCAAACACCCTTTTATCCTATCAAGAGTAAGTAGTAATGATTGAGAAGTGATTATTGCTCATGGTACCGCCTTGTAACAGGTTTCACTAGCCAAAAATTGCCCCAAATTTGGCCCTACAGTACCCAAATGGTGAATGCAGCCCATCACTAGATCACCCACACTCCGCTCGATGGAATGGTGATAAAAACTCCCTAAAATGTATTTCTCCCTACTTTATGATGCCGCTCTTCTGCTAGCTCTAAGCAGCTAGTTTCAGGGGTCATTTTGGCCCAAGGATGGCCAGAATAGGTGCCCTCTAGCTATAGTTAGCCACAAAACCATTTTGCCTTGCAAAAATGAACTGTATCTTCATTTTGAAGATTTTTAATAAAGTGAAGTCCAATTTGAACTTCGGGTCCTTTCATTGAATTTCCAAATAAATTTTTTTAATGAAAATGAAATGCAGGTTGTACTTATATGCCCTTCGGTTCCACTTCAAGTCCAATCCAATGGCTGACTTCAATCTTGTGGCCCAGATTTCTCCCCGAGAAATCAATCTCAGCCATCGATCTCCATAGGGACCGATCCAACGATTTTTAGATTTTGTGTGCATTAAAACACACACTTAGATGCATGGACCCCTTTGGAATGCTACGATCTCACAGCTCTCTTCACCCATTAGAGAAACTTAGAGCCCGCCGAGGGCCTTTGAAAAAGATGCTTTTTTATTTTTTTTCTTATTTTTGTTGCCATGTGGACCAATTGAAACCTTAGCTTCGGGGTTCTATGTAATGTAGAGTTTTTCAAATATAAATAAAATAAAAACTTTTTAAATATATTGTTGTTTCGTCGGGCAGCATGTGGAAATGCTATTGGTTGATGAGGCCTGCCCTTCCAGCTCATCACTGCCCGAAGAGACCCAAAAATATTGAAAATGAATATGACAGATGGTTGAGATGAGAAAATCGATGTACCATTAATGTATATGCATTGTCAAACCATGGTTAACAGGGATAACCAGAGTTAATTTGTGGTGTCAAATAGATCAGTGTTTCAAATTTTCGCCAACACTTTTTCTCAGATTCATGGCTTTTTGTCTATGCAAATTTTCAGATTCATAGTTCATTGTTTCAGATTTTTGCATGCAAATTATGAATGGTGCCATCAAGGAAACCGTGCTCCTCAATCAACTATGTGCTTCTATTCAACGAGAGAGATGATAATGGATTATGGGTGCCAAAAAAATATTCAAAAAACTCTTGGGTTTTGATGCATCCATCATCAAGAGGAGCATTTCAAAAAAGGAAAAAGTCAAAACTATCATTTTGATCTTATTGGAAGGCCAGAATTTTGGATTTTAGAACATCATCAGGAGGAAAATCTATTTTTGAAATTCTAGTCCAACATGTATATATGCATTCAGAGATAAATGTGCAAGGATTCAACCGTCAGGATCACAAAAAAAATAACTGTGAGTATTGATATTTTTGATACTTTGATTTTTGTCATTCATAAATATCTAATAGTAGACTTGCCAATCCGATCATTTTTCTCTTGCAGATTTATATCCATCCAACATAAATGAATGGGAGCCGAGTGGATCTTTAGCAGGTGTGTTAGATGTTATTCACACTAATATTGGACAACTGCAATATCGAGGTAGAACTGCAAAAGATCTAGCTGATAGTGGATCCTTTTTTATGAATCAATGTACATTCTTGATACAAAAGAAAATTTTGGACAAATAGTACCAATTCCATTACCTAGTTTTGTAAGTGATGAATGGATTGCACCAGATGCTACAGTTTCAGAATCATTTCGTTGCAAGATATATAATGATGTAAAAATTCATTAAAAATGAGCACGAGATAAAAAACAGTCAGATTGAATTGGTTTATTTCCTTGAATATATTTGTGGATCTCTTTTCAAGTGTCAATGTACACAAATTCCCAACGATGTTTGTATGCAAAAATTTAAAAGATAGTTTATTATCTGAACTTATGGATGAAGGGTGGGACAAAAGATCAGATGGAGAAATAGAATGCAGAATTAAAATGTATTCCATGTGCTTCCGTTATCAAATTGAAAAACAAATGTTGAGCTTATGTTTCCTTTATCAAAGATGGAAAAAAAAATAAAGGTAAATGGGTGCCACTTGATCAAGACTTGCCAATGGACATTCAAAACGAAAAAATATTGAAATTATATACAATGATGCCATTTTGACATGTGTTGAGGTGGAAGAAGATTGGAGTCTAAACTACATCCGGCGGGAACTATTGCTCCTACAAGATGATGTACTTTCAAACTTCAGATTCATTTTCAATGGTAAACTCGTAAGTAACTGTAAACACTCGCTCTTTTATGAATAGTTTCAATCAAAACTTTCTAATACAAACTCTGTACTAATTCTAACTAACTTTGTATTAGTTTTATGCAGGTACATAAAAGACATGAGCTCGAGATCAAATGCAGAGATATTGGCGAAACAATCCAACTTATGGAAGAACATTGAGATTCACTATCAGCAAATACATGCCAATGTCTTTTTATCATTATAGAAAAATTACATTCCGTTATTAGACTATGGACACAAGCTGATTGTAAGAATCTATTGTGATATCAATAAAAAAAACCCATAAATGGGTTGTTCACAAGTAAAATGATTGTATCTTTTTTTTTATGTCTCTCTATTTACAAATAGATCTCTATTCAATCAATTTTTCTATATTTTCTATATCAGTATTAGGAACTGATAAAGCAACAGCTCCTTCTATAATCTCATCCTCCTCTGTTTCGGAAAGGGCCTCAATGTCTTTTAAGACAAGATGAATATCTGCTACAAAATTGTCTTCCTCTGTATTAGGAAGGACTTTTATTCTTTTTTTATCATATAAAATAAGATCTGCATCCTGAACAACCTGAAAGGCTGTTAAGGCAGGAGCAGCTTCCTTTTGAGGGCCCTCGATTGCAGGTGCAACGCTTATACCGCACTGGGCAAAGGTTCTGATCAACTCTTGCCGAAATCTATATACATCATCAAGAGTATACAACTCAAGAGTGAACTGTCATCACAAAACACGAGAATCAGCAAATTACAAACAATGATAGTAATAAAATATGAATCAGAATGAAATGAACTACAAATGAATAGAATATTACCTCTTCAATATCTACATCTGTTTGTAAATTATACCATTCAAAAAATAGCTTCGTATTGTACAGGATGAACCATGCACAACTAAAAGCGTCATTTTGCTGTACACATTGCATATATAGAACGAAAATTAGTAATATTATGATAGAAATTTTATTCATGTTATGACGATACATTTGAATTAAAAAACAAATACATGCATATTAGAGATAAACTGAATATACCTTGAGAGATTTAATGGTTATATCTCCAATTGAAGTTGCTGTTGTCGGTATTTCCCGAACGACATCTTGAAGTAGAGAATCAAATTCTCTATGTGTATTTGCCGCTGAGTTTAATTTTACGCATAGAAAATTTGATACTCCCTCCTTATTTATCTTTACAAAAAGAATGTTTAGGCTCCAATGCCGACTGCAACAACCAAGATACAAATATCGTACCAAGATTCATATTAATGAAAAAATTTCGTTCTTATTAAAGCAATGAGGCATGCAACAATCCCGATTAAAGCAACAAAAACAAAAGAGCAATCCTTACATATTTTCATATGGAATCAAATAAAATTTGATTCCTCTTTCAAATAATGTATTCTTTGCATTGAATGTGCATTCCCATAGAGCATCAAATTCTCACAGTAACCCAAAAGGCCATTTTTACCATGACACATATAGATTATTAACTGACTCACTGAATGAAAATCTGGATGCTGCAATGAACATGGATCAAAAGGATACAATGTTCCTAATGACCATAAATCTACATGTTTTAGTTTTTCCTCCCTGTATCAGACCATATCAGAAGTTGACAATTTCGGTTGCTTTGAATTTCTCGTCCTGAGCGGAGCATATTCTGGTGACAGATCCACATGAAGATGATAAAGCTTTGTCATCAGTATAGTAACAAACAACACAATGACAATAACAAAGCTGGAGATGGCGCTAATGACTCTGCTGGAGATAGAGATGGTGTAGGTTTTTTTTTAGAAATGTCACTCCTAATTCAAATTTTTGAGTGTTCCCAACTATTGGGAGGGAATATTTCAGCATTTTGAAAAATTATATTTTAACTGTGGTTAAACACCAGTGAAGTTTGATGTGACTAAACTAAGGTGCATTCATTTACATGGAAAGTAGTGTGGGCAGATGTATAAAGAAGTTAAAAAATGATATTATAATTACTTTATAGTTATTTTTCTCTCTCCTACATGGCATTTTTTTTAGGGCCCTCTTTGGGCCCATATTTTCTCTAATGATAGCTTATAAGGGTTTTTCACACATTGCTATGGCTGGATCTTCTCTTCAATCTCCCTCTTCTTGGGCCGCGGCCTTCTACGGCCAGCTAGCTGCTACTTCGTGTTGCTAGGGTGCCCTAGATTAACCTCTTACAGATCAAAAATCTGTCTTCAATTGAAAGAGAACTGTGGTTTTCTGCCTACAAACCATGGCTGTGAGAAGAATGAGGATACTTGGGCTTCACTCAGTCTTACACTGAGTTTCAACTTGCAGGTTTTTGCTCCTCTGAGGTTGCCCTACCCCAAGGCATCTGATACAATTTATGGCTCTCTGATTTGTGCCCAATTGATTGCAAATAGTCCTCTTTTCTGAGAAGGCCTTCAACAGCTCCTAGAATTTGAAAATTCCACAATTTTCTCATATTTCCAACAAATTTGACCTTGTAAATTGCCATGGCTCTCTATCATTGCTCTTTGCAAATCCCTTGCAAGCCCCGTTGCGCCAAACGGCTGTCCCCACAGTGAATAACGTAGCCATCATCGATGATTTCCCAGAAATCACCGAACTTCAAGTTTATCCATGAATTCTCTTTGAAATTCACCTACAACGATCGTTCTGACTTTCCCCGAAGCTCTGATTAAAGGAACTTTGTTGTCTCCAGCCATCCGGTGGACTGTCGATACCCCGTATGGAGTCCTCTCTCCTGAGATGCTTTGAGTGCTATTTTTCCTGGTGAAAGACGCTATTCCATAGCTCCATTGGATCATGCATAACTGCATCACCCTGCCGCTCTGATACCATGTTAAAATACTGTTAGGATCCAGTGCAATATGCAGATCACATCAATCCATCACCATAGACACTCCTCACAAGCTCTCAAAGATGGCATAGCAAAAGCTTTAGATTACAAAGAGAAAACTGTACATATGCCAAAAGCCCCAACATGCATAGGCTTGACAAGTGTCAACACACTAAAAAGGCACCTGTCTAACTAATAGGTCCAACATGGGCTAAAATACTGACAAACCTAGGACATGCCCCTGAGTATAGCATAACGAAAGCAAAATATGTTATACATGCTAATTTTCCTACGTATGGCTACTCGACTAATCCAAGTAGCCATCTACGAGATTAGTGCCCGATCGATATATCAATAATAGGTCACGTCCCGAACAACCAAATACATTAAAGCTAATTAACTGTATAATAATTACAGTATCACATTTAGAGCTTACATAAATGAATCAGATCAAAACTGATTTCTAACAATCGGATGATGTCCGATATGTCGGAGCCACCTGTGAGCTATTCTCGAGTATTTTCGTAGACTATGTTGAAACACGAAGAGAATTGTAGAACTGGATAATAGAGTGGATGAAGATTCAAGATTGAATATTCGGTTGAGTCACTTCAAGAGTAATCCAACAAATAATAGAATAATCTAACACAAAGATTTACCACCAGATCACTCAATCCATTAGAAGTCATTCATTTTGATGTGTATAGCTTTTCTCAAGTTTCAAATGGTGATGCAACGATGTATGTAAAATTCATTAAGTATGTATCTATTGCAAGTATGTCCAAGCATTCTTTAGTTCTTGATTTTGATTATCAAACTACCTCCAGTCTGCCAAATTTATATCACAGAAAAGCAAACTAGCAGGCCTTTTACGTCAAATCAAGAACATGTATCTAGAAATCTCTTAGACATAATCCATTCGAATATATATATGGCATGATGTAGACACCATCATTGCTTGGTGCTAAATTCTTTATTACATTTATTGACAATTATTCGAGAAAGTTTGTTCTTTATTTTATAAAGCCCAAATCTAAAGCTTTTCATTTCTTAAAAGTTTATAAAGAGCACGTTGATGAGCTGTAGATAGGAAGAAAGATAAAAGCTTTAAGAACTGACAATGGCAGTGAATATATATCAAATGCATTCAAGGAGTATTGTTTGCAAAAAATGGTATCGAACATCAATATGTTGCTTCCTATTCTCCTCAGTCCAATGGACTTATAAAGAGAAAGAACAATACCTTAGTCGAATCCACCAAATGCATGATCACTCATGCGCCTAGCCTAAATTCTTTTGGCAACATTATGTTTCAAAAGTAGTCTATTTGCAGAATTGATGTACAACTAAATGTTTATCGAACAACAAAACTCCTTATGAAGTTTGGATTGGATCCAAAACTTTATTAAAGCATCTAAGATTTTCGATTGCAATGCCTATGC
The DNA here is from genome assembly GCA_029204225.1 of Diphasiastrum complanatum. Classification (NCBI taxonomy): domain Eukaryota; kingdom Viridiplantae; phylum Streptophyta; class Lycopodiopsida; order Lycopodiales; family Lycopodiaceae; genus Diphasiastrum; species Diphasiastrum complanatum. The sequence goes on from CM055110.1 coordinate 15,491,724, forward strand.
TCATGTCCCGAAGGACACCAGAAAGAACTAGACGAGCATTCTATAAAAACTATTTTTGTCGGTTATTCTTCTTTGAATGGCATTTATCCACTGTAAAATCCTACAATTTATAAAATTTTAACTAGAATGGATGATACATTTATCGAATATCAGTTTATTGATTTTAAGGGCAAGAACCAAATATCGAAATACAGTTTCAATACCTTCGAGCAGTCAGACTATACAGTCAAATTCAAAAGAAGATCAAGAAGTTGCAACTCAAGAGCATCCGACATAGAATCAAATTTCGTAGCCAAAAGCACCTCCCAAAAGGTCGACAAAGATTCGAACATAGGTTGTTTAATTCATTGATGAGTATGCCCACTATGTTTCATAGGAGCCAGCCATAGTCGGAGAAGCACTATCACAAGCTGATTCAGATCTCTAGAAGGAAGCTATGGACAAAGAATACAACTTGTTGATCAAGAACAACACTTGGACTGTCACTAAGCTGTTTGTTGGCAAAAAGGTTATTGATTGCAAGTGGATCTTCAAGATCAAGTACAAAGTAGATGGCAGTATCAGTAGTCAAGCACTTTCTATCCGATTACTACTATCATATGCTGTTGTAGGTTTCATCGAATCAACTCTTTCCTTATCGAACAAGGATTCGAACCAAGCTCTACAACTTGTATGTACGACGACTCAAGATGAGAGACTCCAGTACTCTCAAAACCAGGAAGTGCAATGGGCATGCATGCATGTCACTATAATTTATAAGTGATGCATTCATTGAGGCTTGTGTACAATGGCTCAAGTGACAAAATATAAGAGCAACATTTTCATATTGGCATGAATGCATTGAACTCACTTTATGATGGATGTATTTATTATAATAGTATGTAGTATCTCAAAGTTGGTAACAATTATAAGCTAAGTTGACATGACAAGGTATTAGAGCTCTTGTGGTTTAGGTTATAAAAGGAGCAACCGCATTTACCAAAGATTTGGAGGAGTTACCAATTCTAGAGCGTGCTAGATTGATTTCTACTAAAAAATCAAGCATTTTTTCATCAAAAACTAAATGTCTATCATATGAAAAAAAAGAAGCAAAAAGCATGTTGCAACTTGGGATATACAACACACCACTATGTTAATACTAGTAGTGTTTATGTTTATTCATTTGCAACTTGGGATATACAACACACCACTATGTTAATATTAGTAGTGTTTATGTTTATTCATAAATACTTAGATTTAGGTTGCTTGACCTCATGCCTCACTTTGCATGAATTATTATTTACATATATATGTTTACAAGAATTGAAAGTTCTTATCAACTTATTATATATGGCCAACCTTTACAAACCCGAACACATAGTATTGGGCAAGGCCAACACGCTGCAGGCTAAGCATCCTTATGAATAGTCTCAGCTTCAGTCTAGCTAATGAGATTGATTCATCTTATAACTATGGAAATTCTGATGACGAGCTTATTACTTGGCATTTGCTTCAATGATCACGACTGATTGAGGCAACTCGAAAATCTTAATCTCGGTAAATCCAGCCGCAGCAAGCAAATTTCGCCACTGATTTTCTGATCTAGTCGTGCCTCCATCGGTGAAGGCAAGCATGCTGACATCCAAAACTTCTGAGATTTTCTCAAAGAAGCCCTTCTTTGTGCAGGATTTGGGGGTATTTGCACAGGACTTGACAATGGTCTCCACGACCATGATCTTTCCGCTCCTGGGCAACAACGTCTTGTAACAATTTTGCAGAATTTTGATGCACTTCTCATCATCCCAATCGACGAGTATATTCTATCAAAAGAAGCAGCATATTTACCACAGTCAGATGCTAATGAACTCAGTAATATTCAAAACCACGTCTAGCACAGTAGAGTCTGAGCGAAGATAATCTGGAATTCTAAGAGAGAGCAGTGTCTTGTGGTTAGGCAAATTCTTATATTTGTTTTAATTATTACATAACTTCACTAATTAGCACTGACAGCCTTTTCTCTCCATTCACTCATATTATGTAGAGAAAAAACTGGTGTAAGCATCTTAGCGCCTTACAGACCTTAATAAAGACTCCATCCGCTGATGGCACGTTGTCGAACATATCTCCTCCTACATGCTCCACTCCTAAGCAGGCAAGAAATAAAAGTTAAGCATTAGTAAGAGCATAATTTTGATGATCTGTAAACGATTTAGACCTCGTATTGATACTTTGCAGGTTAACCAAAAAAACAGTAGTGACCAATGTATATGCTTAACGAACTAAACTTGAAACCTCCAACCGGCGGCAGCTTCTGGAGAACCATTCCAAGTTCTTACCAGATATTCTAGGAGCATTCGCCACAACATGCGGCTGATCAAAATTGATAGCCTTCAGATGCGGATAAACACGCAGAATTTCACTCAAAGCTGTGCCAACATTACCACCCACATCAACTATTGACTTCAGATCATCGAATCCCTTGTAGTGTTCGAGTACTACTGACATCATACCCTTAGAATAGCACATCATAAAATCATTGATAGTCTTGCTGTAATCTGGATGTTCCCTAGCATATTCGAACGCGGGCTTCCCAGTAAGTCGCTCAAACGCGACGCAGTTCTCTAACACGGCTTCGTGCAGGTGATTCCAGGCCGCCATGTGCACTTCATGAGTATGAAGAAGCAGAATTGGAGACACATTCCCAACGTTCCCAACAAGCCAACGCGAAACATCATTCAAGCCATACTGTGGCTCCTCATCCGAGCCAATCAGCTGAAAAACGTTCCTCCTTGCCATATATTTAAGGATACAATCAAGAGCACCGACATTGGGATGTGCACAATTAGGCAGCCTAGCAGCAATCTGCGCAGCAGAGAGCGATGCACCAGGACCTTGCCGAGCAAGAATTTCCGGAACTCCCAGCACGACCACTGCTCTGAGGATGAGGGAAGTGATACCCCCGAAGGTTATCTCCCACAGTAACTCCTGCCCATCAGTTGTCGCAGGTTGAGGTCGATATTTTTCGTCGCTAAGAAGCGTAATGGGACGTTCAGGTGCTAATGTCGCCATAGGCAGCAGCCGCAGCACCGACGAGGAGGGGGAGGAGGAGGAGCCTCGTGACTGTTCTATCTTTCTGTCTCTCTTGCTCTGGAGCACTGACCGCGCAAAGCCTGTATTTCATATAGGGCGCTCGCACTCTCTGTGTCTCACTCGACTCGATTGATAGACGGTCGCTGTCGAATATCTGCGAAGATTTTATTGAACCTTACAATTTCTTCATTATGGTCCCTATCAATATGGTCCTTATCTAGTGCAATTTCTTTGAGGTCCGTACAAGCACCTTTAAACTAGGGCAATTTCTTCATTGTGGTCCCTACCAAAAAGTTTTATTAATTCGGAGGAATACGTTTTATTGTGGTTGTCTTCACAAGAAATTTAATGATTTTTTATTTTTATGTGCGGAGCTTATGGTGAAATGCCAAGGACAAAGCATTACCTTACCATCCGTCATTGTTTCTTTCTATCATCAACGTATTTCTGTTGCATTACAACGTTCACAGACGCTTTCAATTCTTTGACGAGCTCAGTTTGCAGGAGCGGCTTCTTCAAAGCTTCCTGCATTACCTATTACTGGATCTATTTTAGTAAGTGATTTACATCAGCAAGCGTCGATTTGATATCTGATTGTAGTGGTCACTGGAGTTCAAGTGACTGAAGATCTCCCCACTACTATTTTAAATTTTACTTAGCTATTGGGTAGCTTGATTCATTTTTGTCGTTCTACGGTATTATTTTAAATACTTTAATCTTTTTGTATGATCATGGATTTTCCCATCATTTTTAATAAAAGCAGGGATATTATATTTCGGAGGTGCCCAAAGACAAGAATTTAATGAACAGATTTTATTTTAGATATTTGTAATACAAATTTTGATTTGTGATCTAGTAAGAGGCCATGAAATGCATCTTGCTTTCCAAAATTCAAATTCCAAGGGTGACTTGAACTTGGGATCAAAGAAACTTTTGATGCCAAGCTAATCAAATGAGCTAATCATGTTGAATAAAAGATCCATAAAAAAGATTTTTTTATTGTTATAGTTATGCCAAACTTTAGAATTAGGGCGCCGATAAATTAGCCTTTTTTAAAAAAATTCTTCAAAGTGTTAACCATAGATTAAGAACTTTATACAAAAGTATAATAAAAAAGACAATTGTCTCGAAGGGCAACTAATCTGGTAGTCTCTTTAAGAAGCGGGGAAGATGCAAAAATCATCGTTTTTAAATTCGCTGCTATTTATGTCAAGCCAAACATTCCATAAAGAGATCACTATCGACATTGCCAAAAAGTCATTAACATGAGATTCAATATAAACAATAATATTGTTAAGCAGCAGATCAAAGTGGTTGAATCTACTTTTGTGTTTGGAATAAATAGGCAGAGAATGTTGTAGAATCCTGAGAGAGAACATGTTGAACTTGGGAAGCTTAACCTTGCTTGTATAAGGAATTTGGCTTTCCAACTAGATGGAGGGTCATTGGTATTCTACTTAGAGTTGAACCAACAAATAATGACATTTGGTTCCTTGGCTACAAACACCGATGAGTAGGAAAACTTTTCAAAGTACTCACAAGCTTTGAATAGCATTGCAATCATCAATAGAGGACATTCAGAGTTTACAAGGATCACAGTGGAAAAAGTTGTGATATAAGAAGTTAGCCTCTATTATAAGACCAAGTTCTTTTTTGAAATGGTTGAAACTAAGCGAATAGACAAAGTCCATTATGTGTTTCCAAGAAGTATATCCTTTGCGGAAAAGGCTTCTGTAAAATCTTTTCTCGATATTTTCAGAGGTTTGGTGTTGGTGGTGATAATCAAGGAAAACCAAAGTAGTTCAAGAGGAGAAATAGAACTACCTCCAATCGAATGAGCACCCACATGTAAAATAAGAACTCTATAGATAGCATAAAAAAAAGGGGAAGAGATTTAGAAGAAAGACGAGAAAGGAGTGAACACAAGAAGAGAGAAAAGACTAGATAGACTAGGGGTAGTAGAAACGAGAAGCCATACTAAGTGCCCGAGGTTGAAAACTAATAAAATAAAATGGATATGTCTAAAGAGAAGAGTAAGAGATGAAATAGAAGGGTCAAAAAGACCAAAACCACCAAAATTAGAGGGAGCAGAGCAGATATCCTAATTCAAAAGGCAAGGACCATTGCTCCATAGAAATTTCCTAAAAAATTTGGTAATCGACATAAAGTATGAGGGAGAAAGAGGCTAGAGAAACAAAAACTAAGTAAAATAGGAGGAAATATATGCTTAAGGATGATAAGGCGAGTTGGGAAAGACATGTATGCATAGTTTCACCTATGAATTTTGATTAGAACGTGGGAAAAATCTAGTTAAAATGATTATGAATGGACAAGGAGGTGCCTAAAAAATGTTGGATTTCTCTTTATCTCTCTCTCTCTCTCTCTCTCTCTCTCTCTCTCTCTCTCTCTCTCTCTCTCTCTCTCTCTCTCTCTCTCTCTCTCTCTCTCTCTCTCTCTCTCTCCTTAATCCAATAGCTAATCTAGATCCATTTATTGTTGTATATAATTACTTGTACAATTCCACAGTGTGCAGAAATACACAGGATTGTCAAACAGTTTATAGAAATACACAAGAATCACCAACACGTGTCTGCACAATGAAGTATCGAATCGACAACGATGAAGTGTTGAATTGAAAATTGTTGAAGCCAATTATTCAAGCTAACTATCACAACCTTTGACTTTTATGATGGAACAAAGGTCAACACTATTCAATTCTGGCACTCCAAATTTGAGTCCAAGTCAAAAAACCATCATTGGCTATCATCTACCGTCATTTTTGAAGCCTATTCGACAATAAGCTATCGACATCGATTCAACTATTCAATTTGATTCGATTTGACCATCTTTCAACACTGAGTGATTTCCAACCTTATCTTTCACAATCAAACAGAATTTTCAACAAAATAAGATTCTATCAGATGGCGATTACATAGTGCCTTAATCCATCTTGTAAATGCATTAATTAAGCATACATTTAATTGTATGGCTACATGAAATTTCTAGGCAGTTACAAGAACTTCTTAGGATGGGCAAAAAAATGGTGGCACACATTTGTGTGGTGACTTTAAAAAGTTAAATGATTTAACCATCAAGAACATATATCCCTTACCTAGGATGGATGATCTTATAGATTGTTTGAATGGAGCTAAATATTTCTCCAAGATTGATCTTAGATCAGGATACCATCAGATAAGGATTAGGAATGAAAGTGTTCTTAAGAATGGATTGCAATCCAGGTACAGCCATTATGAGTTTTTAGTGTTACCTTTTGGACTCACAAATGCAACTCCCAATTTCCAGCATATGATGAACGATATTCTTTGTCCAAATCTGGGAAAGTTTGTGGTCATGGTCTTGGTCCGAGTTTTTGAAAAATGAGAGTGTATTTTTGATCGTTTCCGCTCTCTTTGACTCTTCTTGAAAACTGGGAAAAGTCCTACTCTCAAAAGTTAGGCTTTTTCGCATTTTGTTCTGCACCTTTGAAGGGTTGAAGTTCGTGTTTCTCATCACTTGTCAGGTGCAAACCTAGATGACATAAGACTAGGATAGCTGATGGCATGACAATCCTCATATGCCCTTTTCTTGGCACACGTAGTAGCATTGACATAGCTAGTTCACATGGCTAGTTCACATGCGAAGTCTCTTATTAGCACGGGATAAGCTATTTGTAGGATGTTTTTCACGGCAATGTCTTACGTAGGATATCAGCCAGAGCCCATCATGATGTTGCTTTGAACTATTGGCATGTTACTCTAAGGATGGTTTCACATGGAGAGGGGGGTAAGTCCAAAAGGCTCAAATCCTTTAGTTTGATTGGTGGAGCCACTTCAAGTGTCCTCACCCCTTTTCACAAGCCTTAGGAGTGAGAGTTGCCCCTAGTGGCATCCTAGGTGGCATTGAAAGGTGCCAAGCTGGGGTAAGTCAAGTTACTAGGGGAGTACCTTGGACCACTAATTTGAATTTGGATAATAAATGCTTTGCCCTCCAAATGAAAAGGGGCTTTCACATGGAATGACTTGGAAGGACCTGGGCTTTCAAACTGGAGGTAAGTGCAAATTTTAAAATGTCCCTGAACTCTTCCATGTGAAACCACCCTAACATATATTAACCATCAATCGTGTGGTCTCTTTCTTGTTGAACAAAGACAGCTCGTGTGCATTCTTCATATGCTCTCTCTCTCTCTCTCTCTCTCTCTCTCTCTCTCTCTCTCTCTCTCTCTCTCTCTCTCTCTCTCTCTCTCTCTCTCTCTCTCTCTCTCTCTCTCTTGAATAGATATGTTTTTGAATACAACGTGTCTCAAAAAACAAATTCACTTCTCAAGCCATTGACTCATTTTTTGAACGTTTTTGGACATAACTCTCACAATTCACATCCATAATGCAAAGCTAACCCTAGCATGGCAAGAGCATCTCAATTCCTAAAAACTTGCATTGGATTTATCTAAAAGCTGACTAACGACTAAGACCACACACCACATTTGTTTTTTCTTTTGTCAATAATAAATATTCCTCTCTTTCTTTCACATTTTTTTTTTATAGATGATTTGAGAGGCATTGATATCTCTCTCTCTCTCTCTCTCTCTCTCTCTCTCTCTCTCTCTCTCTCTCTCTCTCTCTCTCTCTCTCTCTCTCTCTCACACACACACACACACACACACACACACACACACACACACACACACAATTGTTCAATGGAGGTATTGAGGGACTAGAAGTAGAGAAGAAGCAAACCTTTTTCAATGGCCATGATTATGATGATGATGAACGTATTGAAGTCATTGCAATATTATCACAGTCTTCGGCTGATGTTGGTAATCATCATATCATGCTCTAACCATTATTTAGCTGCTGATAGCAACAACAACAACAATGTCATATTGAAGGTGGTTAACAATGCATATAATACAACTGGAGGCCAAGATTTTGATCGAATCATCGGTGTGCAGAAAGGCCTAGCTTATCTTTCTAAAGCTAGTAGATTTGCTCATTCTTTGTTGTACAATGATGTCGGGAGTGAACCTACTGGCAGAAATGTATCAGATATCTGGCTCATCGTGGACCCGTTCAATTATACGAAAACTCTTTTTAAATCTAATGGTAGTCGGTATTTGATGTTGTTTTGTGGAATCTCCTTTGGACCAATCTCGAATCAAACTACAAAAGCAAAAATCCTCTACTAGTTCAAAGCTCACATAGAATTCCAAATGGCTTGGGTATGGATGAATCTGCCAAAGGGACATTCCAGTGATGAATCAACATTGTTTTGGGGCATTCCTTTCTACGTAAGGGTGAAAGCAAACTTGTCTAATCGATGGCCAAAGGATGTGGCCAAGGCCAAAACATGAAAAGTTCATGAAAATGTAACCGGCAATTTTCTCAGCTATCTTGTAACAAGACAAGCAGATTTTGTAAAGAACTTAAATACCATATTGGGATCAGAAACTCCCTTTAGCATGAGCTTCTTCAAACAAGAGCTCAAAGAGAATGAGCATCAATTGTGGGAGGAGTGTAAAGCATCATTGCATGTGTCCAACTGATATTATGTCTTAGTTTAGGTTAGTTCTTTCTTAAAACTATGGTTAAGAATTGGCTCTCAAGGTTACTTCTTCTTGTTGAGCGCATTGCATTATGGAGATCTTGCCATTGTGAAGAATTCATATCTTAAATTCATGTTTCTCAAAATACATGCATAAGACCCTTTAACACTTTGGTTGGCATATTATGGAAAGTTGGAATGACCTAGCCTACTTTATTAGCACATTATGAAATCTTAATGCAACTTGAAAATGACGTCACCTAAGTTTTGGCATATTATGAGATTTTAAGAGAGGGGGGGAGGGCCTTCCATGGGCGAAGGGCTAAGGAGCCGATTCTTCCGCGACATGAAATCACTTTTTACATTTTTTTTTCATTATAATTTTTTTTACACGCACCTTCTGCCCTGACCCTTCCACGACGTAAAATCACTTTTTACATCACCAGAAGGTGCGTGTAAAAAAAAGTAAATCTTTTTATGGGCACCTTCCGGCAACACATCATCACACTGTCGATTAAGCACAAGAGATACGAGGAGGCACGCTGTAGTGGTAGATGGAGGATCAGGCGTCAATTTGATCTCCACTACTTTATATCAAAAGAGGGCCAGCACGATTTGCTATCAAACTAGCAGATCAGTCTTGTGTGAAACCCAAGGGTGTAGTTGAGATATTCCGATAAAGATAGTGAGAATGCAATTCGTTATCACTTTCGTGGTGATAAATATTCCAGGGTCTCCTTCCGCCTATCATGTTGTGAAGAATTGAAAAAGATTATCTATGTTAGATATAGGGGTCTCACGTTTTTTATATCAAGCATCTAGGTGTAAGATGTTGATAGGAACAAATTTGGCATAGATGGCAAATTATCCATTTCCACTTGTAATGCCACTATTGAGCCAAAATAGAGTAAGAGGCTAAACTCGTGCCAATTAGAGTATAGACAAGTGTAATGCTTTTGTTTGATGAAATTTAAGAGGTCCAATAGGATTTAGAGGTGGAACCTTGAGGGGTCCAAGAGTATTTGAGGTTTGCTTGAAAATGGTCCAATAGAATTTAGAGGTGAATGGATCAATGGTCCAATAGGATTAAGAGGTGGCAAAAGTGTGGTCCAATCATAGTTAAGAATTGTGATAGCTCGTGGATCTACTAGTATCATAGTACTTTTCATTTGGATCTAATTGATTCTGAGATTGAGTGGATGTTGTGAGTAATTGGTTTTCTAGCTTTCTCTCTCTACCCAAGAGCTCATGATGATTTTCTCTCTCTACCCGAGGAGAGCAGCTTGTTTTACTTAGAATAATTTTTTAATACTTCCCACACATGTGAGTGAGAGTTGGAAGTGATTGAATGCATGTAGTAGTGTGTTTTTGCAATAGATTCTAAGATAGATCTTGAATCTCAATCTAGTCTTGATCTTGGTGCATCTACACACCTTAGGAGATCACAAGTACATGTTGTGGACAGCCCACACATGTGAAATTAACATGGTATCAGAGCCTACCTAAGGTTACCATGCATTTTGATCCATCTGAGTAAAAACTATTCATCAATCTTGAGCTAGAAATTGTCAAGATCCATTTTCCTAGCTATCTTGTCCAATTTTGGATCAAAAGAGATCAATAGGACATTGATTGGGTCTGACCTGGTACTGTACAGAATCAGGTGCTCAGAAACGTGTGAGGAACATCCAATTTCAGTTTGGGAGTTCTCTCTCATGCTTGATCCATTTATCTTGCTTGATAGCTTGTTTTGAAGCTATTTTTGTCTAGTTTCTGATGCAATTAGTTTCATTCTAAGTTATAAGCTTTTGAAGAAGGTTAGGTAGGGCACCTAGACCTGGGTGGACACATTTGGTTTGATCAAGAGGTTGCTTGTTTGATCTCTATTCACAGTTGTTTGGTTACCAATCTCATCTATAAGTGATCTAGACATTGTTTTGAGATCATAGCCAATTTGTTTCATGCAATACCATTGAGTTTGAGTCAAATTTGGTTACTTAGTGTATTTCACACGTGCTAAGAGTAAATGATCCTAACCTTGTCTATAGTCCATCATTTGATGTGAGATAGATCTTGTTTTAGAGAGATTTGAGTAGCTAGTGAGAATCAATTAACAAATAGTTGCAAGATCATAATAGGAGATAGTATTACGTTATTGGATCCTATTGAGAGTGTGTAGCAACATTTATTGTTCATCATTTAAGTTTTCTTCACTTCAAATGTCTTCAATGGGTTCATCCTTGTTGGAACCAAGCGAAAGATTGACCACTTCAAACTATTCAATTTGGAAGATGAGGATGGAGTCCATCTTGATCCTTCAAGATGTGATGGACATAGTTCTTGGCCTTGAAGAAGAACCACAAGTTCTTCAAGAGGTTCAAAAATACAAAAAAAGAGCTAGGATGGCTCTCCACTACATTAAGATGAATGTCTCTAATGAGATATTGAGGGAGATAGGTACTTGAACAACAGCCAAAGAAGCTTGGGATTGTCTCAAGACTATCTATGAGGCTAAGAACACCTCTAGACTTCTCACTCTTAGAAGTCAAATATTTCAAAGTAGCCAAAAGAGTGATGAGAGTGCATCTAGTTATGTTTTGAGAGTAAAAGATATTCATAGAGAGCTTTCTTGAATTGGTGATTCCATCAATCAAAATGAGCTAGTTCAACCCATGATAATCAAGTCATCAACATAAAGAGCAATCAAAGCAATCATACCATCAAAGCATAAGACATATAGATTTGGATCAGAATGTGTTCTCACCATCCCGTTTGAACAAAAATAGGCATCAATCCTGCTATACCACACACGTGGTGCTTGTTTAAGACCATAAAGCGCTTTCTTCAAGCGACATACTTTATTTTCTTGTCCCTTCGTTTCAAAGCCTTTTGCTTGATCCATGAACACTTCTTCTTCTAACTCACCATTTAGAAAAGCAGATTTCACCAAAATGTAAAGGCCAACCAAAATGTAAAGCTAAAGCAATAAGTAGATGTAGAGTTTTCCACTTACAAACCGGCGCAAAGGTCTCCTCATAGTCGATGTCTTTATTTTGTGCGTACCCTTTGATCACCAATCTTGCTTTGTGCTTTGCTATACTTCCATCTACATGGTACTTAGTCCTGTATATCCATTTGCAACCAATGGGTTTCTTGCCAACTGGTGGTTCTACTAAGTCCCATGTGCTATGCTTAACAATCGACTCCATCTCCTCTCCCATGGCCTTGACCCAAATGTCATCATCCTTCGCTTCACCATAAGGCAAAGGTTCTTTGCTTTGAATAATGCTCGATAAGAGAGCATAATCTGTTTCATACCTTTCAGGTAGTATCTTCTCTCTTGTTGATCTTCGTAGCTCTCCCTGGTTAGATGATCCTGGAAAGTCATCTATGTCGTGGCTCTCCAACAAATCCTCTCGATGCTGCTTCCCATATACACAAGATTCGCACATCGATTTCAAGTGATCTTTTATGGTAGGCAATCCTGTTACCATCTCCAAATTTCTCATCAAACTGAGGCTTCCCAAGTTCAAGTGACCAAGCCTCTTATGCCACAACTCAGTTTGCGATGGAATGGACGATACAAGTTCATGTTGCCCCTTAATTGTAGCATTCAACCTGTACAATTTTGTATTGGGCTCTCTTACTCCATCCTCAATAACTTTGAACTTTTAGTTCACATCCTTCACAAAGCAACGATTATGGGCGAATTCTACTTTCAACTTTTGATCAGTAATGACTCCAACAGAATGTAGATTTTTCTTCAAATCTGGTACGTAAAGTACTTCCCTAATCATTCTGCTTTTGCCATTAGGTAGTTGGATTGAAACGGTGCCTATCCCCTTGATCTTGCACACCTCACCATTTGCTTGTGAAACAAACGGTCCATTATCCAACACCTTCAAACTACTGAACCAATTATTGTTACCTGTCATGTGTCTTGTGGCTCTTGAGTCAATATACCATGCTTGATCATCTTGATTAGATGACAATGCAGATATGAAGATGCTAGAGTCCTCAAACTCACCCTCATCGACAAAGTTACCTGCTTGTTTTGGTTTTCCCTTGTCTTGTTCCGCCAGGAATTTACGACATTCACTCTTCCAATGGCCCTTTTTACCACAATGGAAGCACTTGCCTTTCTTCTTAGTTTTATTGGAAGATCCTTCATCCTCTTGAGACTTGACAAATTGCTGCTTAGACTTCTTCTTGCCCTTGTCCTTGCCTTGTTTTTGGCATGTCGCAAGTGCCTGTTCGTCAGTGTTTTGACGTCTAGCTTTCACCATTTCTTGCCATTGCTCTTCCTACATCAAGATTCCTGTGAGCTCGTCAAAGGTTCGTAATCTTTCTCTTGATGCTATTCCGCTCACAAACATCTGATAGGGCTCTACAATGCCACACAATGCATTGTGCACCAGCTCCACATCACGTATGGGCTCACCAATAGAATGTTGTTCATCTCTCATTGTCTTGATTCTGGTCATGTACATCTGAATGTGCTCTCCTTGCTCCATGTGGGCACTATTCAACTTTGACTTCAGAAACATGATTCTTGATGGATTTGACGTCTTGAACTGCTCCTTTAGCACATCCCATGCCACCTTGAAGAAATTTCACTCTTCACTTGTGAAGGGACCCAACTAAACTTTCAGTTTGAAAATTTTTAATGATGTTGAAGGCCAGAATGCACTTCACTTCTTCAGGACCCTGTTCAAAGCCCATCCAATGGCTGAACCAAATCTTGTGGTCCAAGTTTCTCTCCCATCACAAATTCTGGACGTTGATGCATTTGACACCTCATCCAAAGGTCCAAACTACATCTGGGCGTTGAACCGCACTCCTACAGTCGCTATGGCCTTCAAGACACTATAGTATCCATCGCGTTGGGTGCGCGAACAGCCCGCGTCCTCCCTGTCTGCGGCCGCGCCTCCCCACACGAAAAACTGCTTGATCTTACTCGCCTGTGGATCGATTTGAGCACGATCTCAGGCCTGGAGCAGGCTTGCCCTACTGATTCCAAGACTGTAGAGTGTTCAGTTAAGAAATTCCGTGGAGAAACGGTGATTTTAGCTCAACTTGACAAAGTGGCTTTTTTCACCTTTTCACCGCAAATCTGCTAGGTTAACTATATGGAGACAAATCTCTGACATAAACCTCAGAATCCTTACGGCATCCAAAACGGTGCACAAACAGCGAAGAAATCACCAGTTATGTATAAAAACCGTAACCCCAAGTCCGGTTTCAATTTTCAGCTGGCTTTAAAATTGTCAATTTTTCACCAAATTTTTCCCTGTCTGATGCTATGCATAGGCTAATAAATCCCTCTGCTGAGCTTAGCAAGCCTCTATAAATTAGAAATTGTGCACCAGTGCTTCTCTTTCCATCTTCAACCCACCGTAAACCCTGAACTCTCAGAAGACAGTTCTCCCGAAGCTCTCTTCAACAACGATGTTGTATTGTGTATACTCCCTATACGGCACTGATACCAACTTAGAATTTGCTTTGCACAGGAACACAGATCATGCTACACAGTAACACAGACATAAAACACTCTCCACAGTAAGCTCACATAGCAACTGTATTTCTCAAAATGAAATTACACTGTACATATAGTTGTTCACTCAGGATACCCATGCATGACCCAGGTTGTTGTTGGCGGGATGCGTGTCCCGCGACTTGCCTCATGGCGAGGCCAACTGATCCTTATCCACTGATAGGACCCACAGTACAGTAACATAATGATTCTACTTTAATTCTAACTGTAACTTTCTAGTCTGGAAAGTTAAGACATCATTGATACTCAAGGGTGAAGGACTCTTCCCCTGGGTAGATGGCACAGAAGAAATGCCTACAACAACAGGCAAGGAGCTATGCGAATGGAGGGAGAAAAATGACAAGGCCGTAGCCTTGCTATCATCTTCCATCGAAGATAGCCTTACACTTGACCTGACTACACTCTCCAAAGCCAAGGAGATGTGGGATGCACTGCTCACAAGATTTCAGACGAAATCGAAAAGTCAGATTATGATGCTGGAAGATCAACTGACGAATCTGCAGTGGGATGGAAAAGACCTCACCTTTTTCGTGAGAAAGATGAAGGATCTGTTTTTGTCACTACACAACTCAGGAGCAAAAAATGCAGTGTCAGCTGAGAAGTTGCTCACATATTTATTGAGAGCCCTGCCCAGATCATTCTAGACTACACGAACCCTGCTCACGAAGGATCTTACCATGAACCTCAAAAAGGCAATTGTTGAGATTCGAGAGAAAGTCGAGGCCTGAGAACACCTCGATCACAAAGATGGCTCTGACCAGACACTCTACGACAACAAAGAAGGATCCAAGAAACAATTCAAGCCTAAGAGGGAGTCGAATCAGAGACAGGATCGCGACCAGCAAGCAGGGGGGACCAGCAAGAGCAACTGGAAGACGAAAGAGAGGTCGAAATGACAAGATGCAGGCAAGAAGACCTGCACGAGATGCAGAAGAGACGGGCATACAGTAGACACCTGCTGGCTCAATCCCAAGATTGAGTGTATCCATTTCTACATGCCAGACACGAACACTGTGAAAATTGTGAGAGATGTCAAATTCGACGAGAGCAGGATAATGGCCAACAAAGATCCTGTCAGCTACGAAGTTCTAGAGAGACAATACTATGACCCGCCAACGCCAGAGGAGCAGGGGACGAACACGAAAATGAAGATTTTCGAGTTGTCTCCCATTCGAACGACAAATCAGATGAAGAAAAATTTGAGAGGCAACCTGTCGCCGCAGTTCCTGTAAACCAAGATGGTTCCGGACCGAGCATAGCAGACAAGGGCAAAGGCATAGCTATTCCGAGAGGATTGCCCAGAAGGTCGACAAAACCACAAAGAGCACCAACAAGATATGTGCCAGACAGCTCAGCTTCCACATCAAAAAAATTTTGTGGGTTCAGTGACGAATCACAAACATTCGAGGAGGTGATAGAAGGTCAAAAAAAGACAAATGGATCCAAGCCATGAATGAAGAGATGGAATCCATGAGGAAGAACCAAGTATGGACGTTGGAGCCGTTACCTCGTAAGCGGAAGACTGTCAAGTGCAAATGGGTTTTCAAACTCAAATATGGACCAGACGGGAGTGTGACGAAATACAAGGCGAGACTGGTAGCGAAGGGTTTCTCTTTGAGATACGGTATCGATTACTCTGAAACCTTCTCTCCTGTCGTCATGCATTCATCCCTACATCTGTTGTTTGAATATGCAGCAGCTTATGACCTCAGAATCCACATTGTGGATGAGAAGACAGCCTTCTTGCATGGCGAATTAGACAAAGAGGTCTACATGGATCAACCCCCAAGATTTGTCTCGAATTCACTTCCTAACTATGTATGCAGAATGCACAGAAGCATCTAAGGTCTGAAGCAATCAGCCCGACAATGGTACAAGAAAAAGGATCAAGCCCTAAAATCGGTGGGATTCAAGCCTCTATTGGCTGACTCCAATGTGTATGTCAGAATTACAGATGGGCAGATCATCATAGTGGTTGTTTATGTGGACGACACTTTGATACTGTGTAGGAGTGAACAACTAATTGCTGAGGTGAAGACAGACATATTGAAACATTTCGAGATAGTGGATCTGGGAAAAACCAGGTGTTACTTGGGCTTACAAGTTGAAAGGGACTATGAGGGATGTAAGCTATACCTTCACCAGTCCAGATACACCCAGAAGATCCTACAAGACTTTGGGATGATGAACTGCAAAGGACCGAACACTCCAATGTTCACAAGGACGGTTTTGACGAATGAAGACTGTCCAAGGACTGAGGAAGAAAGAGAATAGATGCAACTCACACCTTACAAGAAGCTGATAGGTTCACTGATGTACCTTGCAGACAACACACGTCCTGATATTGCTTATGCAGTATTCAGGATGGGCCAATTTTGCACAAATCTAGGCTTGACACATTGGAAGATTGCAAAACAAATTTTCCAATATCTTCAATTAACGAGGGATTACGGCTTGTGTTATTGTCACGGTGCAAGTCTCAAGATACTATCCTACAGTGATGCTAGTTGAGCATCTCTCAAGGACGATTGTAAAAGCGTCTCAGGGGGATGCACCATTGCATCAGGAGCGACAGTTCTCAAGGTCAGCAAGAAGCAGACCGTTGTAGCCCCATCATCCTGTGAAGCAGAATATGTAGCAGCAACAAAGATGGCCAATGAAATAATTTGGCTAATGCAGTTCCTGGACAAATTGAGAGAAACAAGGAACGAGCCACTGGTCTTACAGATGGACAACACCTCTGCAATACACCTGACGAAAGATCTCGTGTTCCATTCCAGGACGAAGCACATCGCGATCTGATCGAGAAAAAGATGATGCAGACCACCTTCATAGGAACAAAAGATATGGTCGCAGACATCTTTACTAAAGCTCTGGACAAAGGACTCTTTGAGAGGCAAAGGAGCAGTCTTGGGATCATAAAACTATCACGCTTTGAGGGGGAGCTGAAGGAACAAAATGTTCCTGATTACAAAGCTTTGCTAACTTTCAGCCCTTCGCCTGACGAAGATGTTCGCAAACTCAAACATCTGAAGATACGAAACACGAAGAGTTTCGTGAACATGAAAGTCAATGGAGACGAAGACCAACGGTTCACAAACAGTTCGCGAACTCGAAAGATCTATGAAGAGATTCCATTACGGTCCTATACGAGAGAAAGGCGGACGAGGCAAAAGAAACCCGTCCAGTCCTCATGCTCCAGGGAGTACTACTGGAGATTACTCAAATACCCAGAAGTACAGGGATCTGACCTGATGGCATGACGTCAGTAGATACTCCCTTAGGTCATGGCTAAACTACCACTCTTGTAATTTCTTTGGTTAGTTGTAGATGGTTAATCACAATAATCTTAGATTTGCATAGAGAGACTATACTTACTGAATCATGCTTGACATATATCATATAGGATACACAGAGTGTAACGAAGTGAAGAAGTCTGATGCTAGTAAGCAATCAAGACGAACACAAACAGAAGCTCCATCTGCGTGCAAGAAGACAATCCTATCTAGGACCAGAAGATCCATTGTCCGCTAGTAAAGCGAGACTGATACTCGTGAGAGAATTGCGTTTTCTCTCACGCCAGCGCACTGCGTTTTCTCTCATGCCAGCGCACTGTGTGGATTCGCATGTAGTGCCTTGAAGAAATCAGAAAGAATCAATATAGATTACTTTCTTGTGTGCATGATCTCAAATGTTGAATGCTTATGTTGATATGCTTATGTCTGAATTTTCTTGTTCACTTTGAATTTTGCACCTTGGTTGAAATTTGTAGAATGTTGTATTAATTGTATAAATGTAAATCAGTTGTATCTGGCTACACTCTGGATGATTGTAAGAGTGATTTAGTTGGCAGTTCCCATTGATCGTATCTGAACTCCATCCAAGTCTTGCAAGAGAGTCGTGACCATTTCGCCTTCGCGAAAGTTTTGTGATCGCGATCATTCCGCGAATTCTTCTTCCTCCAACTCTCTTCAGTGGTATCAGAGCATATCACATTCCTTCAGTGGTATATCAAATTCGTTCAAAAACTCCTTTTGAGGTCCTTTATGGTACAAGGCCAAGTGTCAAGCATTGTAGGATCTTTGGTTGTACTTGTTTTGTCAACATCAATCTTGATGATTGAACTAAAGAAGATCCTTCATCAAGGAAGGGCATATTTGTTGGCTATACTGAAGTAAGCAGCTTACAAGGTTTACATTCCTTCAACAAGAAAAGTTTGGCATTTCTAGAGATGCCATCTTTGAAGAAGGCAATGTACCAAAGAAAGTTGATGTTGATGAATCTAACAATCTTCATGTTGTTTCTCCTAACTTTCTTGATGGTGATGGATCTATGGATGATGATGGTGGAGATGCCTTTCCAATTCAAGTTCCAAGAAGATCCTCAAGTCAAAGGGAAAAGCCAACAAGGCTTACACATGATGAGAAGGGTAAACAAGTTTTGGAAGGTACAAACTTGGCTTTACTCACATGTTTTGGTACATCTTCTTATGTGGATGATGTTATGCATATGGATGGTTGTCTTCATGAAATGGATGTCATTTATGTTTCTGGAAAACAGGTTTTGGTCAATGGTTTTGATGGTCAAAAGGAAGATCAAGAGGTTGATCTTAATGTGCTTCATCAACTACAATTGAAAATTGGCAATTTGAAACCTATCCAGAGCATCAAAGAAGAATCAAATGGCCAAGGCACTAAGGATCTGTTTTCGCGGGTTATTGAAGACTCAAGTAAAGGCAAAGGAGCAGCAAGGAAGTCTTGTTCAAACCTACTTAACTCATCTAACTTTATGTTTGAGCTATGTTGTTGAAAATTCTCACTTCTCACTTGTCATTGTTTACTGTAAATAAAGATCAATAATTGGAACAACGTTCATGATCTGATTTCACACGTGTGGAGCCTGTTCCCACGTGTGAAAGAAAGTACTTTTCATACTTGTATATATCTATTTTGATTTTGTATCAATCAAGTTAGTGTGAACATGATATGACTAGATTTTAGTCAAGTTGACTAGTCACCTAGAAATTAGCTTTTCCTTGCATGTGCATGAGTAAATGCTCCCACATGGCAAGTGGATGTTCACACACATGTGTATAGAGTTCTAAAAGATTAGAGTTGACCATTTTCCTTAGATCCTATTTTGTAGGAAATATTCCTTTATTTTAGGAGACTAGCTCTTTGGATTTTAGCCATATTTTAGAAGGTCAACTCTGGATGAGGATCAAGGATGGATCAAATGGATAGATCTGAGTGATGTGGCACTCTTCACACGTGTGAAGATCTGTTGGACAGTACCAGACTCGTGGATGTACTTGATCCATAAAAGGATCATCATTTTGCTAATGAGATTGATGAGACTTTTGCATTCTACACTTTTGTAATATTTCTAGTCACAGTGAATGATTGCTATCAAGAACCAAAGTACTTGTTGTTTCAGGTGCAGGCCGTACTGTGGAAAATACTCCCCATGTGTGAGGCCGCTTTCACTAATTTATGAAGTTTTGATCCATTGCTCTTGCTTAAATCTAAGTGTAGTGAATCTAGATCAAGATCTAAAGTGTAGAACTTGATAGATCCATTGATTAAGCAACCAATACCTCTCTATGATTGTTAAGTAAAATCATTATTGTCCTCTAAACTGAAATTTTATTATGGTATCAGAGCTAAGTATGAGAGTGATCATTTGAATCATAAAACTTACAAAGGTCATTGGCAAAATTTGTTTTTGGCGAATACTAGTGAGGGCGAGTTCATCTAGAGTGATAGCTTGTTTCTATTTGGATCAAATTGACTTGGAGGCTGTGCATGTACTTTTCACACATGTGAAACCATACATCAACTTTCATTTCATGTTACTTTGTGTTTTTTGGTCCTATAATCTCAATTCTAGTTCATTTTTAGTGCTTTTTGAAGCATATTCATTCTAGCTAATGCTTATGACCAAATAAAGTTTTGGATCATTGAAGCATTTTCTTTTCAGAGTTTAAAATTAGATCTAAGAGGCTGATTTGTTCAGATCCTTAGATGAAGTGAAACCTCTGAGAAAAGTGTAAAGCAAAATGTTTTGTGAGAGTGAAAGCTAGGAATTTTTTGTCAAGATCTAATTGTGTATCATTCAAGCTTGTGTGCTAGTTTGAGGCTATAGGCAGTCTTGTGAGCTATAGGCCTTTTCATAGATCTTTAAAAATTCAGAAATATTTGTGATTTTAGAAGAGCATTCATTCCACAATGTCATCCCTGGGTGGATATTTGTTGGAATCAAGTGAGAGACTCGCTTCCACAAATTATTCCATTTGGAAAGTGAGGATGAAATCAGTCCTAGTGATCCATGATCTCTTTGACATAGTTCTAGGAGTTGAGGAAGAGCCTCAAGCTCCCCAAGAACAAACCAAATACAAGAAGAGAGGAAGATTAGCTCTACATTGCATAAAGTTGAATGTATGCAATGACCTCTTGAAGGAGGTGTCTTCTTGTGCCTCATCAAAAGAGGCTTTGGATTTATTAAAGAGTATCTATGAGTCCAATAACACTTCAAGAATCCTCATGCTAAGAAATCAAGTTTTCCAAATCATGAAAGGAAGTGGAGAGAGTGGACAAGAGTATGTCCTTAGGATCAAATCTCTTAACAAGGAATTGAGTGCTATAGGAGAGAAGATCCAAGATCAAGAGCTAGTACAAATCATATTGAATGGCCTAGGTGATGAATTCACCAGCTTGGTCCAATCATTTGCTATTCAAGATACTCTTCCATCTATTGAAAAGTTACACAATGTTCTTGTGGCCGAGGAGAGTTGACTCCTACACCTCAAGACAAGAATGGAAGGCATGTCACTTAATGGAGGAGAGGAGAAAGCAAACTTTACATCCAAAGGCAAGAAGAACAACATCCATTCAAGAAGGATCAAGGCAAGGAGGCCGAGATGAAGAATGGAGGATCTACTTCCAAAGGCAAGGTGAAGAACGAGGCAAAGCTCAAGTGTTTCTTTTGTGAGA
The DNA here is from genome assembly GCA_029204225.1 of Diphasiastrum complanatum. NCBI lineage: Eukaryota > Viridiplantae > Streptophyta > Lycopodiopsida > Lycopodiales > Lycopodiaceae > Diphasiastrum > Diphasiastrum complanatum. The sequence continues at coordinate 15,512,877 of CM055110.1, forward strand.
AGAAAGGACACTTTGTCTCGAAATGTTACTTGAAGAAGAATCAACAAGCAAATGAAGATCAAGGGAACATTGCTCAAGAGGAAGAAGATGAGGATGGATTCAACACATCCTTAATGGTTGCATTTACACCAACTTCAAGTCAAGACACATGGTGGATAGATAGTGGGGCTAGTTCCCACATGTCTTTTAACAAGCATTATTTTTCTACTCTTCTCTCTTGTAATGACTCTAAGAAGTCAATATACACTACTAGTGATCAAGAATGCAAGATAGATGGCATAGGATGTATTCCTCTTTGCTTAGGCACATCTAAAAGGATAGACCTAGATAATGTTTTGTATGTTTGCAGTGGGTTGCATTAGAAGAAAATCATACTTGGAATCTTGTAAATCTTACAAGAGAGAAAAAGCCACTTGCATGTAAGTGGATTTATAGAGTAAAGTACAATCAAGATGGATCTATTAGTAAGTACAAGGCTAGGCTTGTTGCTAAAGGATTTCTTCAAGTAAAAGGATTGGATTATGAAGAAATATTTGCACCTGTAGCTAAGCTTGTAGCTATTAGATTAATCATTTGCATTGCTACTTTGTTCAAGTGGGATCTCTACCAAATGGATGTGACAAATGCTTTCTTGAATGGCTTCTTAGAAGAGGAAATCTACATGATGCAACCCGAGGGCTTCATCAAGGTTGGTGAGGAGCAAAAAGTGTGCTACTTAAGGAAGAGCCTATGTGGCTTGAAGCAAGCACCTAGAGCTTGGTACTCTAGGTTGTATGATTTTCTCTATTCCCTTGGCTTTGTACTAAATGCTTATGAACCTTCTTTATATTTCAAATGTAATGAAGGAAAGATCATCATTTTGGTGCTTTATGTTGATGACATCATTATGATAGGAAATGATGATGAAGGCATAAGCAAAGTAAAAGTTGATTTATCTAGTGAGTTCAAGATGGTAGATCTAGGCTTCCTAAAGCTTATGCTTGGGATAGAAGTGTCTAGAAGTAGCAATTGTACTTTTATAATTCAATCGAAGTATGCTACTTCCATTCTTGAAATGTTTGGTATGAAAGATTGTAAGGGGATTGACACCCCTATGGAGCATGGATCTACTTCTTGAAGAAGAAATCAGATGCATTTGACAATTTCAAGAGCTTCAAAGCATTGGTCGAAAATTAGACAGGTAGAAAGATCAAAGTCCTAAGATCAGATAGTGGAGGTGAGTACAAGTCTAATGACTTCAATGATCTTTGTGATCAATGTAGGATTAAAAGACAATTTATGCAAGCTCATACTCTTGCTCTCAATGGTGTAGCTGAGCGCAAGAATCATAGATTGTGGAAAGTGCCAGATCTATGCTAGCTGAGACGAAACTACCAAAAGATTTTTGGTCAGAAGCATGCAATACGGCAGTCTATCTTCAAAATAGAAGTCCTACCATTGCCATACCAAAGATAACACCTGAGGAAGCATTCACGAAGAAGAAGCCAAAGGCGAACCACTTGCAAATCTTTGGATGTAAGGTCTTTGTACACATTCCAAATTAAGAGAGACGTAAACTTGATGTAAAAGTTATCAAGTGTATATTTCTAGGATATGATGATCGTGTGAAGGGCTATAGATGTTTTGATCCAGTGAAAAACAAAATCCATGTAAGCCGTGATGTTATCTTTGATGAATCCAAGATGTATGAAGACGAGGATGCTGAGTACAGCACATGAAGCTATATGGCTGAGATAAATCTTGGAAGAAATTGGCATGAAGCAGAAAAATCCCACAACTTTACGTAACGTTAGTCATAGTGGCATTCAGCTAGCAAAGAATCCAGTGTTCCATGCGAGAACTAAACACATTGAGATTCAGTATCACTTTATACGTGAGAGGCTGCTGAGTCGTGAAATTCATGTTGTTCATTGTAGTACAGAAAAACAACTAGCTGACATTTTCACTAAGCCACTTGTTGGAGAAAAGTTTGATAAGTTTAGATCAAAGCTTTCTATACTTAAAGTTTGTTGACTTTAAAGCTATGTATATGACTGTATAAAAAGTAGACTCTACTTTAAGAAAGAGAGTCAAAATTAAAGTAGAATCATTGTGCTACTGTACCGTGGGTCTTATCAATTGGCCTTGCCACGAGGCAAGTCGACGGGACACGTGTCCCATCAACGGCAACTTGGGTCATGCATGGGTTGTCTGAGTGAACAACTATATGTAAAGTATAATTTCATTTTGAGAAATACAGTTGCTATGTGACTTTGCTGTGGAGAGTGTTTTCTGTCTGTGTTACTGTGTAGCATGATCTGTGTTCCTGTTTGAAGCAAATTCTAAGTCACATTACTCTTGATGATAGGACGTATATCATGGAAACTCAAGATTTTGGCATATTGTATGAGGGATCATCATCTAACACTTAGAATTTGCTTTGCACAGGAACACAGATCATGCTACATAGTAACAAAGATAGAAAACACTCTCCACAACAAGCTCACATAGCAGCTGTATTTCACAAAACGAAATTACACTGTACATATAGTTTTTCACTCAGGCAACCCATGCATGACCCAGGTTGTCATTGGCGGGACGCGTGTCCCGTCGACTTGCCTCGTGGCTAGGTCAACTGATCCTTATCCACTGATAGGACCCACAGTACAGTAGCACAGTGATTCTACTTTGATTCTAACTCTCTCCCTTAAAGTAGAGTCTACTTTATATATAGTCATATACATAGCTTTAAAGTCAACAAACTTTAAGTATAGAAAGCTTTGATCTAAACTTATCAAACTTTTCTCCAACAAGTGGCTTAGTGAAAATATCAGCTAGTTGTTCTTCTGTACTACAATGAACAACATGAATTTCACGACTCAGTAGCCTCTCACGTATAAAGTGATACTGAATCTCAATGTGTTTAGTTCTCGCATGGAACACTAGATTCTTTGCTAGCTGAATGCCACTCTGACTGTCGCTATGTAGTGTCGTGGGATTTTTCTACTTCATGCCAACTTCTTCCAAGATTTGTCTTAACCATATAGCTTCCTGTGCTCCACTACACATTGCCTTATATTCTGCTTCTGTGGTGGAAAGAGCAATTGTACTTTGCTTCTCACTAGACTAGGAAAAGCAACTACCACAAAACTGGAATACATATCCTGTGTGGATCTACGATCATCATAGTCACCTCTCCAATCCGCATCCACATAGCCACACAACTCAGGTAAACCATCATGCTTCCTGTAAATCAAGCCATAATCTGAAGTGCTTTTCACATAACGCAAAATGCGTTTAGCTATCTTCCAATGCATTTCCGTAGGTGCTGCCATAAACTGACTTACAATGCCAACAACATAGCATATATCTGGTCTAGTTGTAGTAAGGTAAATCAAGCTCCCTACTAACTGTCTATACAGCGTAACATCAAATGACTGTGACTCATCAAGCTTAGAAAGCTTTTTACCTGGTTCAATAGGAGTATTTACTGGTTTGCAATCCTGCAACCTAAATCTGTGCAGCAACTCTTTGACATACTTCACCTGTGTTAAACCCACATCGTGTCATTTTTGCCAGACCTCTACTCCAAGGCAATAATGCATCAGGTTGAGATCTGTCATCTTGAATTGTTCCATGAGGTCTTTCTTGATCATGTCTATTATCTCTTGATTATTTCCCATACTAATCAAGTCATCAACCTAAAGAGCAATCAAAGCAACCATACCATCAAAGCATAAGACATATAGATTTGGATCAGAGTGTGTTCTCACCATTCCCTTTTAATGAAAGTAGGCATCAATCCTGCTATACGACGCACGTGGTGCCTGTTTAAGACCATAAAGTGCTTTCTTCAAGCGACATACTTTATTTTCCTGTCCCTTCGCTACAAAGCCTTCAGGTTGATCCACGAACACCACTTCTTCTAACTTGCCATTCAGAAAAGTAGATTTCACATCCATTTGATGCAAAGGCCAACCAAAATGTGAAGCTAAAGCAACAAGCAGAAGTAGAGTATTCCACTTACATATCGGCGCAAAGGTCTCCTCATAGTCGATGCCTTTGCTTTGTGCATACCCTTTGATCACCAATCTTGCCTTGTGCTTTGCTATTCTTCCATCTGCATGGTACTTAGTCCTGTATACCCATTTGCAACCAATGGATTTCTTGCCAACTGGTGGTTCTACTAAGTCCCATGTGCTATGCTTAGCAATTGACTCCATCTCCTCGCCCATGGCCTTGACCCAAATGTCATCATCCTTCGCTTCACCATAAGTCAAAGGTTCTTTGCTTTGAATAATGCTAGATAAGAGAGCATAATTTGCTTCATACCTTTGATCTTTGTAGCTCTCCTTGGCTAGATGATCTTGGAAAGTCATCCATGTCGCGGTTCTCCAACAATCTCTCAAACCACTTAGGGAGCTTCTTGTCAGGTGATCGGCTTCTTGGTGAAAATGTATCCCATGGTACATCCTTCTCCTTGCATTTATCACCTGCAACTTTAATCCTTCTTGCACCAAAAGGTTTGTCCCTACCTCTCCAACCTGTCTCTTGAGGTTGAGTAGTAGTATCTTGAGATGTATCCTCATGTTCATCACTTGGAAGGTCAATGAATGGATCATCATCAGGTGGTATCATCACTATACGATCTTTCCCACTGGATGTCTCTATCTTCTCAACATCCTTGTCTTCATACATCTTGGACTCATCAAAGATAACATCACGGCCTATATGGACTTTGTTTTCCACTGGATCAAAACATCTATAGCCCTTCACACGATCATCATATCCTAGGAATATACACTTGATAGCTTTTACATCAAGTTTATGTCTCTCTTCCTTAGGAACGTGTACAAAGGCCTTACATCCAAAGATTCACAAGTGGTTCACCTTTGGCTTCTTCTTCGTGAATGCTTCCTCAGGTGTTATCTTTGGTATGGCAATGGTAGGACTTCTATTTAGCTACACCATTGAGAGCAGGAGTATGAGCTTGCGTAAATTGCCTTTTAATCCCACATTGATCACAAAGATCATTGAAGTCATTAGACTTGTACCCACCTCCACTATATGATCTTAGGACTTTGATCTTCCTACCTGTCTGATTTTCAACCAATGCTTTGAAGCTCTTGAAGTTGTCAAATGCATCTGATTTCTTTTTCAAGAAGTAGATCCATGTGTTTCGTGACATATCATCAATAAAGGTCATAAAATAGAAGGCTTTACCTAGGGACATGGTCCTCATTGGCCCACATAAATCTGTGTGGATCAAATCCAGGATGTTCTTTGCCCTTGCAACACCCCCTTTATTGAACTTCTCTTGATGCTGCTTCCCATATACACATGATTCGCACATTGGTGGTCTTCTATGGTAGGCAATCCTGTTACCATCTCCAATTTCCTCATCAAACGGAGGCTTCCCAAGTTCAAGTGACCAAGTCTCTTATGCCACAACTCAATTTGCAATGGAATGAACGATACAAGTCCATGTTGCTCCTTAATTGTGGCATTCAACCTGTACAATTTTGTATTGGGCACTTTTACTCCATCCGCAATAACTTTGAACTTTTGGTTCACAACCTTCACAAAGCAACGATCATGGGCAAATTCTATTTTCAATTTCTGATCAGTAATGAATCCAACAGAAAGTAGATTTCTCTTTAAACCTGGTATGTAAAGCAGCTCCCTGATCATCCTACTTTTGCCATCAGGTAGTTGGATTGCCTTGCCATTTGCTTGTGAAACAGATGTTCCATTATCCAACACTTTCATGCTATTGAACCAATTCTTGTTACCTGTCATGTGTCTTGTGGCTCCCGAGTGAATATACCACACTTGATCATCTTGATTAGATGACAATGCAGATATGAAGATGCTAGAGTCTTCAATCTCACCCTTATCAACAAGGTTACCTGCTTGCTTTGGTTTCCCCTTGCCTTGTTCCGTCTAGAATTTGCTACATCCACTTTTCCAATGGCCCTTCTTACCACAATAGAAGCACTTGCCTTTCTTCTTGGTCTTACTGGAAGATCCCTCATCCTCCTGAGACTTGGCAAATTGGTGCTTAGACTTCTTCTTGCCTTGCCCTTGCCTTGTTTTTGGCATGTCGCAAGTGCCTGATCGTCAGTATGTTGACGTCTAGCTTTCACCATTTCTCACCGTTGCTCTTCTTGCTTCAAGATTCCTATGAGCTCGTCAAAGGTTGGCAATCTTTCTCTTGATGGTATTCCGCTCACAAACATCTAACAGGGTTCTACAATGCCACACAATGCATTGTGCACCAGCTCCACATCAGATATGCGCTCACCAATAGAATGCAGTTCATCCCTCATTGTCTTGATTCTGGTCATGTATGTCTGAATGTGCTCTCCTTGTTCCATGTGGGCACTATTCAAATTTGACTTCAGAAACATGATTCTTGACGGATTTGACGTCTCAAACTACTCCTTTAGCACATCCCATGCCTGTCTAGGTGTAACAGCATCACAAATGTGGGTAATGATGTGATCCTTCACTGACAAGTTAATGAAGGTTAAGGCTTTTCTCATCTTTTTGTCGAACACTTTGATATCCGCTTCATTTGGCGGCCTTCTCTCATCACCTGTGACGACTTTCCACACATCTTTCTCCATCAGTATGTTCTTCATTTTGAATTTCCACACTGCATAGTTGGAAATTCCGTCCAATTTGCTACTTTCACTCAAAATGGACTCTCCCATGTTTGCCATCGCAAAACTGCTTGAAACTTCTGCCGTAGGCTAAAAGCAGTATGTCGAGGCCAACAATGATGTCAGAAGTTAAAAATAATGACCTGCACCATTTTCCTTATCAGGCCACTCGCCGCTTTTCCACCAATTTGAAAGCCAAATAGGCATCGCCTTCCGAAATGCACTCAGTCGTCAACTCCCAACGACGTGCCCAGTAGAATGGTGAAATCACTTATGGCACACTCCAAACACTTTCTCCGCTGCAATCACTCTGTTTTATTGTACTATACTTGTAGGTACAGTCCGGGTGCCCTTCGTTTGGAGGTTATAGCCTTTCGTTAGGGTCAAAACGGGCAAAGGACCCAAAAATAGGGATTTTCCTTGATTTTGAACTGTTTCTTCACCTTGAAAAAACTTCACTCTTCACTTGTGAAGGAACCAAACTCCCATTTTAGTATGAAATTTTTTAATGAAGTTGAAGGCCAAAATACACTTCAATTCTTCAGGGCCCTTTTCTACAACATCTAATGGCTTATAGCAATCCAACGGCCCACATGAAGCTCATCTCTACGATTGATTATCTTGTATCTAGATCCAACGATCTAGATTTCATTTGGGCATTAAACCAAATCCTTGGAGCTAATACACACTCCTATACACTGAGTCGCCACACTCCTTCATGTCGCACGATCTGTTTGCGGGCTCTTCACGGCCTCTTCTCTTCTTGCTTATCAGCTATGGCTTTACAAAGATTTTCACTTGCCTTGCAAAACGCAATTCAGCACCTTCTCTAATGCGCGGCAGCCCACGGCCTTCTGTGATTTTGATTAGCTGAGCAGGGCGCCCTCCTTCAAACTTTTACATCTCCAAAAAGAGTTCAGAATGGAGAGAAATCTTTGATTTTGTGCTCCCAAACCCCAGACCAGGGTTTCTCTCACAAATCTCTTCTTGGCTTCCAATTCACAATGTTCCGATAGGCCTATCCTCTTGCTCTAAGGTCGCCCTATTGCTAGAACTCTGATGCTTCAATCCGTTTGTCAAACGGTGTTCGATTGATTGCACACTGACTACAAACACCAAATAGCCTGCCTCGGAATTTCAAAATTCCGTAGGTTGAGGTTCTGATTCAGCCGACAACCCTTGTCTTTGAATCGTCACACAGTCTCAAGCTCACCAAGCTTATGTGTGCTAAACTCTCTGCATCAGTGTTTCTCTTTCCGTCTTCAACCCGCCGTAAACCCCAAACTCTTAGAAGACAGTTCTCCCGAAGCTCTCTTCAACGACGATGCTGTACTGTGTACACTCCCTGTACGACTCTGATACCAAATTAGAATTTGCTTTGCACAAGAACACAGATCATGCTACACAGTAACACAGACATGAAACACTCTCCACAACAAGCTCACATAGCAACTGTATTTCACAAAACGCAATTACACTATACATATAGTTGTTCACTCAAGCAACCCATGCATGACCCAGGTTGTCGTTGGCGGGACGCGTGTCCCGTCGACTTGCCTCGTGGAGAGGCCAACTGATCCTTATCCACTGATAGGACCCACAGTACAGTAGCACAGTGATTCTATTTTAATTCTAACTCTAACTTGTTTGGATTTTCAGATTTGGACTATGTTGGAGATGAAATGGATAAGAAATCCATAAGTGCGTATTGTATTTTCATAGGTGATGGAGCTATATCATGGATGTCAAATAGACAAGCCACTATCTCATTGTCATCTAGTGACGCCGAGTACAAAGCACTTACACATTGCACAAAGGAGATGGTATGGGTCAAGAGGATGATCAGGGATTTTCACTTGCTAGATTTTCCAGAGAGCCCAATCATCTTTCGTGACAACCTATCAGCCCAAAAGTTGGCAACCAATCCTATCTTTCATGCTAGGAGCAAGCATATTGAGGTGGCATATCACTTTGTGAGGGAGCAAGTTATGGCAAAGCATGTGGAGCTAAAACATGTGTAGCTGATATCTTCACCAAAGCATTGGGAAAGGATTTGTTTATGAAACATAGGACATCACTTGGAGTGTTATCAAAGTCCATGCTAAAGCTAGTTGAAGAGGGAGTGTGAGAGATTTCAACTGGTTTAGTGAAAATTGCTACATTTGTTTATATGGCAATTGAGGCCAATTTCATATTAGACTTAGAGTTTGACTTTTCAAAGTTATTTTAATGTAAAAGCATTTGAATAAACACTTTTGGAAAGTGTGGGAAAGTGTAGAACACGAGTTTTGGAAGGATTCAATTTGAGTAGTAGAAACATTGAGTCTAGTCACAATAATAGTAGGGTTTTTCATTATGGAGGGAAACCAAAGTTTAATCTTAGGTTTGGACCTGCTATAAAAGGTTGTAATTCATGGGAAGAGAGATCACTAATGATCAGGAAGGTGGATCTTCAGAACAGTATGCCATTTATGCTGCCGCTTAACAACAAGCCTCGAGAAATTGGGCCAGAGCACCACTTGGATGCTTTGCATGTGGAAAAAATCACAGAGTTGTAGAATGCCCAAATAAAGAAAAATTTGTACCATTCTGTTGTGATTGTGGATATGGGCATTGCTATAAAGTCTGTCCAGCAAGACCGAAGCCACCACCAGCTACAACACCTGTAAATTTGATAACAATCAAGCAAGGATCGGTAGCTCATAATAAACCAAGTGCACCCTTGATGGTGGTCACTAGAGCACAAAAACAAAAAGAACCAGTAGTGGATTCAGTACCTACTGATTCTATACCATTGAACGATACACCAACAACATCGAAAGTCTATCCAAATCTTAATGCAAAAAAACAAAGATATCAGAATATGAGACAGTGGATTAAACATCTACAAGAAGAAGAGGAACTTGAAGCTGCTAAAGTAACAGCTGAAGTTCGGTCTTCACCATTGCAGCCTCCAAAAGATTTACGTACGGATATGAATGATCAATTACATCATCACGAAGAACCCTTCAAGATGACTGATATTTTGTCTAGCAAGATCAATATTTCATTGGGAGAGTTTGTAAAGTTGGTGCCAAAAGCAAAAGAAGTCTTAGCGCAAAAGTTAGCTCAAGAAAAATCTGAAAACCATCATGAGCCTCTGTTTTGTGCTGGATTTGAAGAATCTAACGATGTACTCCATGTTGGAGCCGCTTGGGAAAGTGAACAAAAGAATATCACTCTGCCGATACAACATAGACAATTTTCTAAAGAAGCAGCCGTGATAGATGGCGGTTCAGAAGTTAACCTGATTTCTACAAAGCTATGTACAAAATGGGACCTTACAAAGATTAAGCCTGCTACTTTTGCTATTAAGCTAGCTGATCAAACGACGGTTTGTCCACGAGGAATGGTGGAAGATATACTTTTCAGGACTGCAGGAGTATAGTTCGTCATTACTTTCGTCGTGATGGACTTACCAGAAGCACCAAATGTCAACCGAGTTCTCTTAGGACGTCCATGATTACGAGTTGCGCAAGTAATTCATAACTGGGGTACCGGCAAAATTACTTTTAAAAATCGTGAACGTGCAGTTAAAATTGATCCTACGACTTGGACTATCAAGCCAGTGGTTCAAAAAGCGGATGACGATTCATCAACAACGGATCACACTTGTGATCGACCAGAGAAAAAATTGGGAGTTTATTATGATTCTCAAACGGATACTGTCAATTGGAACGAAGTTCTTGCAACAATTGATTGTATAGCAGGATATATGTGTCAACAAGATATTCAATCAGAGATGAGCGAGATTTCCTTGTTAGATCGAACTTTGGATATGCCAATCACAATGTGCTGAATGTAGCCTGGATATCAATGGAACCTATGCCAGATCCAATTGAGGATGATCTCATACCAATGAGCCATTCCTTAACTTATGATGGCAATGCAGAACTTACGGATGAACAGATTCTACATCATATGGATCCGACCAGATTTGGAGTGCATAATGTTCCTGATTGTAAAAATTACAGCAAATAAGGATCCTAAAACACTTGAAATGATGAGGAAAACAATAGATTATGATTTCATAAGATTAGCACAAGTTGAACCATCAAAATCCATCAAAAATCTATGCTTGAACCTCACTAAATGGCCCAAATCCTTGAAGAAGGCTTCACACGTGTGAAAGTACGGCCTCCCACAGTCTGAGTACTGTACACCAGACCTACATTCAATCCTATAATCATTAGTAATCACAAGTACTCAAACAATTATGAACATAGAGAGCAATTGCACCATTATGAGAGAAAAAACATGAAATTGCTTGATTGATTTTGGTGAGATATCATCACCTATATATACATGATCCATCACGGTTTTGGGCAGGTATGAGTAGCCCTAAACCTATCCCTAATGCTAATTTTGGTGGATCTTTCATCCCTACCAAGTTAGGGTTGGAATCTTGGAGATCCCTCAACAATGCAAAAATTACCAAAAATAGCTCCTATTTTTTCTCCCTTGTATCTAAGCATAATTTGGACTCATTCCAAAGGTTCTAATACTTAGGTCTACTTGAGAACATCCTTATGAATGGAATCCTATGCTATTTGGCACGTGTGACAAGCCACATCATGACCATCTAACTATTTACAAGTCATATGACCTAAACTAGTCAAGCTAGAATTGTGAATTTTTAACACTGATGAACCAACAATCAAATCGCCTAATGCAGTTATATATTGAAGGGAGACAGGATGACAGGTTCGATGACGAAGAAACAAGCAAAGCAACATTATAATACGGTCCTGAAATGGAAAAATCTCCCTCAAAAGATCGATTTTAAGGAAGTGCCACCTCTACTGGATAAAGGCAAAGGGAAAGTCAAGAATGATTCTTCAAGTCAGATCTCCAACTGTCTAGGAAGTCTTCACCTGTGAAGAAAGGTTTATCATCTCGAAAGTCATCACCTCCATGATCAATTCCTGCTAAGAAGACTAAACAAGGAGCCAAGACAAGTCCTTTCGAAAAAGAACAAGAAAATGTAGTCCATCATGATATGCTAGAGCATTTTAAACGTTATACACTGGATGATGTGGTTATCATGTTACCTAAAGCAATCGTGAACCTGAAGAACACGTGCCAGAATCTAAAGAGGTTTACGATGGCCCAGCTAGGATGCAGCCAATGAATCTTGCAGAACCAAAAGACCCGGAAAAGATTGTACAAGTGGTATCACAACTTACTCCTGAACAGTATCAAGCACTCCGTTTGCTACTTAGTAAGTATCAAGATTGTTTTGCATGGACTTATCAAGATTTTAAGGGTATTCCGACATCAGTCATTGAACATACCATACCTTTAGTACCTGATGCAGTACCAAAGGTTACAAAGTTCTATCATTGTAATCCTAATGTGGCAGATCTGATAAAGAAAGAACTTCAAAGACTGCTTGACGCCGATTTCATTTATGGGATCGAGCATACCAAAATGAATTTCACCGGTTGTCATTGTTCCTAAGAAAAATGGGAAATTGCGAATCTGTGTGAATATCAAAGCATTGAATAAAGTGACACGGAAGGATCACTTTCCGTTACCTTTTACTGAAAGCATTTTGGATCGCCTTACTGGAGCGAGAGCTTATAGTTTCCTGGATGGATTTAGTGGTTACAATCAGGTTAAGATTGCACCTGCCGATTGCCACAAAACTGCTTTTGCAACAGAATGGGGCACCTATGCTTACAAAGTAATGTCGTTTGGACTCTGTAATGCACCAAGTTCATTCCAAAGAGTAATGCAATTTGCCTTTAAAGATTATCTGCAGAAATTCCTTGAAATTTACTTGGATGACTTGGGAGTTCATAGTACAGATACAGACCACCTGGATCAATTGGAGAAAGTCTTTGAAAGATGCCACAAATATCAGATTTCTCTAAATCCAGGAAAATGCCAGATATGGGTTTCTCACGGAGTGGTGCTTGGACATGTGATATCAAGATATGGTATTGCCACCGACTACTCTAAGATCAAAGTTATTGTGGAATTGCCACCGCCAGCAACAATTCGAGGAGTTTATGTGTTTATGGGTCATGAGAACTACTATCAAATTTTTATTATCTTCTTTGCGGATTTAGCACGATCTATATGCAAATTAACTATTGTTCCTATTTGGACAGTATAGGCATTAGAAGCCTTTGAAAAGTTAAAACAAGCATTATCTTCAGCACCAATACTGCGTTCTCCAGATTGGACATTAGAGTTTAATGTTCATATGGATGCCTCAAAATATGCCATTGGATCTGTTTTGATGCAGCCAGGTGACTATAAGAAGGATTATCCTATACGATTTGCAAGCAGACAGCTTACAGATCCAGAGAAGAATTATTCAACAACAGAACGTGAAGCGCTAGCCATGATTTTTTTTGTTCAAAAATTTCGTCACTACCTCATGGAAACGCACTTTGCATTTTATACGGATCATCAACCGTTACTTTACTTAGTAAATAAGACGTGTAATACTGGACGTATTGCAAGATGGTTATTATTATTGACTGAATTTGACTTTCAAATTGTGGTCAGAAAGGGAAAGCAACATTATCTAGCCGATCACGTTTTGCGAATTGAATCCGCACCAGTTAATACTGAAGTGGATGATGAACTGCCAGATGCTACGTTGTTCTATGTTGAAGCAGTACCTGAGTGGGCGATAGATATTGTTGAGTACATGATGCTAGGACAACCGAATGACTCTTTGACAAAAATATAGAAAAGACAATTGATTCATAAGGCTCAACCTTATCAATTAATTGCAGGACAATTGTATCATCGTGGAGCAGATGATATTTTACGAAGATGTGTTTTACCGCATGAAGTACCAGATCTAATCATGTTTTCACATGATGCCATGGATGAAGGACACTTCTCTACAGATATTACTGTTCGCAAACTTTTGCAATCCGGTTGTTGGTGGCCTATGCTTCATAAGGACACAGAAAATTTTATTCAGACATGTAATTTCTGTCAGCGAGCACGATGGCCTACTCGCCAGAATTATGAACCCTTACATCCAGTTTTATTGCAAGCACCATTTGAAAAATGGGGACTGGATTATGTTGGTCCTATTCATCCCGCCGCTCAAGGATCTCAAGCCTGCTACATTATCGTTGCAACTGATTATATGACCAAGTGGGTTGAAGCCAAAGCTGTCAAAGTGGCTGATGCGAAATCTACAGCCAAGTTTCTATATGAAAATATTATAATCAAGTTTGGATGTCCGATCGAAATTGTCAGTGATTGGGGTACACACTTTGTTAATCAAACAATAAAGTATTTACTGGAAGATTTTTTTGTTATACACAGATTTAGTACTCCCTATTATCCCAGAGGGAATGGCCAAGCTGAATCTTCCAATAAGGTTCTCTGCACCACTATTACAAAGACAATTGAAGCGAGTCGCTCTGATTGGGAACATAAACTGTATGCAGTATTATGGGCATTCAGAATCGCTTACAAAAATAGTACAAATCAAACACCTTTTCAACTGGTTTATGGTGAAGATGTTGTTATGCCAATTGCATTTTTAATCCCATCTTTACGCATAGCAGCAACGGAACGATTAAATGATGATCAGTCTTTACAACTTCGTCATGAAGCGTTGCACAAATTATGTGAAACCCGATTGATGGCAGTTCATGCCTTAGCAGCAGAGAAAGTCCGCCGCAAGGCATAGCACGATCGTCGATTGCACAAGAAAGATATGGAAGCAGGAGATCTTGCATTGATGTACAAAACCAAGCTGATCAAGGGTAAGTTGAAGTTTACTGGGGAAGGCCCGTATAAAGTGAAGGAAATCCTGAACTATGGCACAGTAATTCTTGAGCACTTGGATGGAAAACGATTTGATACTCCGGTAAATGGCAGCCGATTACGCAAGTTTCGGTAGTTTGCTCCGCCAGTTCAGCAAGCCTGATCTGAATATATTTTTCATTTTATGTGTTTTTAGTTTTTTGTTTCCAGTAATTGATTTGTTGACTTTTTTTTTGAAAAAAGACAGTTAAAATATATATATATATATATATATATATATATATATATATATAAGGAAGGACTGATGAGCAAAAGTCAGGAAGTCATCAGCATAAGGGAAAGGAAGCACAATATTTTAATGGAAAATGACTTAGAAAACCATTGTTTTGGACAGATTTGGCCAATACAATTTCAGATACCTTCGTTGAGCTCTCAGACTGTACATCCCCTTGATTTATCTAAATTGAGGTGGGCAAAGGTTTCTTACAAGAGAAAATTCAATTTTTGAGTTAGGCAAATGTTCAGTGATATGCCATTTTGAAAACCTTCGCCGACCTACTAGATGATCTTAAAATGTCAAAATTAGATTGTCCATAGGTTCAGATTTGAAAAAAAAACTTTTATGACAGTACCTGGGTGAAGGACCCTCATGGGCAAAGGTTCATCCTTCGCCAGCTTTGAAAAATGTTCGCCTGATAGGTTCAGATCTCTAGAAACCTTTTCCGAGATTTTTATAGCCTATTTTTACAGGGTTGTACATGCTTGCAAATTTTTGTTCGGAACTAATCAGCCCAACTACTATTCAGTGTAATGGACCCACCAAATTCACCTATAAGTTGGCTAAATTCGATTCATTCCTCACTTGTGCTAGCGAAGTTCTTGCGAATTTTTCTTGCGACCAAAGCCTTCCAAATTTCCTACATTGCCTTCTGATACACTCTCATGCGGTTATAATCCCTTTCTGATCATTATGTCGTCTACTGATACTTCCCAGTCTCCGCGCTATACCATCCATCGTGATGTCCCATCTGCAACAGACATCATGATTCTTCCTAGCACAAGCATGGTCACTCAATGAATGACCCTTGCGGAGCCTCTACTTACTGTAATGGGTATTCATGAGAGAGCCTTTTCGGGATGCATCAATATGGATTTCATCACTCCTGCTTTCAGTACGTGGAAGGAAGAGAAATCCAAGTTTTACATCACCTTCCAATAAGCCACACACAAGGTGCGTGTCACTGAGGCCGCATTTGCAGCTATAGGAATCTCATCCGGTACGCAAGCCTCACCCAATCACAAGAACGCCAAACAGGCCATCAAGCCATACATCGACCTCACCAACGATCTGCACTGGACTAATGATGGCTACCATCTAGAAGCCGTCACTGAGCCTTCCATCCACGCCGCTGCCCAGTTGTTGAATCATTTCCTGATGGTTGGCAACCTCAGGAAAGACCGCATCACATCTCAAATCCTTCAAGGATAGTGGAGTCCCACATAAAGTTGGCCAAAGCCCCTCTTGAACCATATAACTGGTTCAAGACTGTTTCTGGTGAGCTCAAGCGAGCTATTAAGGCCAATACAAAGTAGCAGTTCGCCGTTGGCTCTCTATTGTCCCTCTTAGTCGCTTCTCACTTAGAAAACAGAATCCATGACTTCCACCTGAATTCTGTGCTTTTAGTTTACGAAGAAGCACCAGCCGAGTCATCTCACTAGGCCTCAAGTTCTCATAGTCGTCGTCGTCCACGCAGCGAGATCGTAGTTCCTGACTTGCCTTCCGCGTCATGACAACGTACTAGGCATACCTCATCAGCTACGCTTCCACCCCCTGTTGCTGTTCGCACTGAACTTCCCATTTCCCTTGCCTCTGATGCTTCCCTCGCCTCTGCTCCCATACAAGGACAGTCTGTGACCATTGGGCCTACCATTTCCATCACGGCTGCCCAGGCCACCTCACCCCCGCTGTTGTAAAGCTACCTTTACAGGCTTTACTTCCGGCGCCATCGGCGCCAGCAGCGCCCCTGCTGCTCCTGGCACCAACGGAGCCAGTGCCGCTCCCGACGCCACTCTGACTAGAATCCAGCCGGCGCCAAGTTCCTATGGCTGAAAATCTTTGATCGGTTCTAGCGGAGTCCAGAGAGCTCAGATCGATGTGCAATCACCTCACACGACCTAGGCATGATTAAAGAAAGCCTGGGGATCAATAAAATCTAGAGAGAGAAAATGACTTTCTAGAAAGAGAAAATTCTAGAGAGAGAAAAACGTGCTTTACCAGCTTGGGTAGAGTGCTTAATATGAGGGGGGGTGCCGAATCACACCAATACTATAGGGGAGTGCGAGTTGCGACTCAGGGCGAGCTCCAACCAAGTCTCAGCCTCCCTTGCTGGAATGTTGTCATGGCTCTCGCCTTGGCATGCTAGCGCCCCGGAGACTAGGATCGGTCACACACTTGAAATGTAACCTTCTCAGATTTATCAATAAAGTGGGATCTTTCTCAAATTGACTCTGATTACCTTCTGGGTTTCAATGTTCGGTAAAAGCGCCAGTTGTAAGGCCGCTTTCAAATTTTTTTAACTTGGCATATAGCTGAGGGTCGTATCCCAGGATGCCGCGGTATGCCGTCGGGACCATTCGGTCCGTGGCGCCAGCGGTATGCTGTCGGGACCATTTGGTCCAGGAACTAGTTGTTTCCATATCTGTCGTGGCTTGTGGTTCTGAGTGTTCTTTGGATGAACGTGAATGGGTTAAGCTCTTGGGGAACGGGCTCTAACCTGTCAGCTGAGTTGGATAGCTTGCTTGGGTGGATGTTACATGTTTATGGCTGTCTAGCCTGGCGTGGCGCCAGGTTGGCTTCCAGCGCTCGTGACGAAGCTTTCAGCTGGTTAAGTCTGATGTAAGTCAGATCGCTTGCTTGGAATGGATGTTACTCGTTTGTAACAAAGCTTCGAGCTGGTTAAGTTTGATGTATGTCGGGTGGCTTGCTTGGAGGGAAGTCACCCACATCGGGACCCCCGATCTGGCATGGCGCCAGGTTGGATCTCAATGTTGGTTTTCAGAACTTCAAGTTGGTTAAGTCTGATCGTTGTTGGCGAGTTGGCTGCTTGTATGTCAAGTGGGTTTGGATGGCAAGAGTTGAAGGCTGGGAAGCTAAGTCGTGGTTCCCGAATCCCTTTGGGATGCCTACGCTACATGTGGTATCAGAGCCGACTGGCCAGTCAGCTATGCGGATCTCACGGAAATGGCCACGGTTTGGGGTTCATCAAGACAACTGTTGTGCAAGGTGTTGCCCACAGTGTAAGCACGGGTGCGTCCACGGTCGGGGTGGTCGGCAGAACGGGGGACTTGATGAGTCAAGGTGCTGCCCTTGAGGTGTAAGCACGGTCAGTTCTCGCGGTTCGGGCCTGGCGCTGTCTGCACGTAGGACGGATGAGGCAAAGTGCTGCGTAGGGAGGTGAAAGCACGGTCTGTACCTTGTGGGGTGCGGGGCGACATATTCGAACTGTACGGGTTAACCATTGATACAAAGATGCTGTTCGAATTCGGGTGTAAAGCACGGGTGGTTAGCTGCTGGTGCGGGATAGCTGCTGATTGTTTAGCTATAAGGGCTATCGACCAAAAAGTGGTGGGGCGTGACTGAGGCAATGTGCTGCTTAATGGTGAAAGCACGGATAGTTGGAGGGGTGTCCTATGTGGGCTGATTCCGTGATCGATTTGTATGGGCGCGGCCAGGCAAAGGTCCGTTGGCAGGACCATCTCAAAGGGGGACCTTGTCTTTGTTACTTGTTAGTAAACCTGCCTGAGTGTCTTACTTGTATGTATTCGTGGTGAGTCTTAGTACTCGTGCTTTGCCTGGTTTGCATGATTGCTTGTGATACAAGGAGCTGATGGCTCGAGAAGGAACCTTTTCTTTTGAAGACTGATACCATCAAACAAAGAGGACTACAGAATCTGTGGGGCGGATTTGCAGTTCAAGTACTCACACGTGAACGACAACGAAACGACTCAATGTTTGCAAAGGATGTGTGAAAATTGTCAACATTTCCTAGCTAGTTTGAGGCCTAAATTGGCTAAAATTGTAAATAGTTTTGGTTCTGGAGTTTCACACGTGTGAACCAGGCCACAATGTTTTTATTTACTGTATTTTTTCAGTATGATGAAGTGTCAAACTTCATACCCTTCAAAATGAGACCATTTTGATGTATTTTGGTCATATAAGCCATTTTTAGCTATTTTTCCTATATAGGGAATATCTAGGGTCAAGTACCTTCTAGAGAGAGGAGAGAGAGTCATCTTCCTCATCCATAAATAGTAGGGAAGTCGTGGAGAACAGGTTGGAGAAACCTTTTGTATGCCTCATTGAGATCAATAGATCATTGTCATTGTTTCTTCCTCCATTGAGAGCATTGTTGTGTGTATTGTCTTCAAGCTATTGTGTATGATCTTAGGTGCTTTCCAAAAGTGATAGGCTGATGTATTATGGACTGTATAATGCTATTTTGGGCCGCACTTGATGTTTATGGAAGTTTCCATTTGTGATAAATGCTTTTTGATCAAGTTCTTTGCATTCTAGGTAGCATAGAATGTGTTGCCAATTCCTAGCTTATGTAGTTTGGAGTGCAAGCATTCAAGCCAATGATCTTGGAGTTTAGATCCACTTAGGATCTGTATTTTTCACATGGTATCAGAGCTGGTTGGCTTCTATTTATAGTAAGTATTCCATTTTTGGTGATATTTGGATGTTTGATCAAGTTCTAGCATGATTTTGCATTGCTTTGTTGATCAAATCTTACTAACCTTTGTTTTGTGAGTTGAACTTGTGGATCAAAAGCATATTTCAGGTCTATTGAAGATCAGAGGCTGAAAAGAAACTATTTTGGATCAGATCATAACACCTAATCATTTGTGATTGTGAGGCTTGTGCATATTCAATACTAACAATGTTCTTTTCAATCCTACTGTTGACAATCTCCATTCTTGGATGAACACTCTCCTTAAGTGGATGAAACTTCTCCTTAAGTGGATGACAAATGCTCTTTTGAGTGAGTTGTAATTCTCCTAAAGGCTGAGCAAAGCTCCCATTTGGATGAAAGATCCCCTTTTTTGGGTGAACATATTGTAAGCTCCATTGTGAAGAGCATATTGTAAAGATTGTCATCAATTTTGGCATAAATTTTGGTGTACTTTGTTGAGCATGTAAGTAACTCTCCTTATGTAATTTGATTGGAGCATTTGCTGGAAGGTGTTAACCATTATGCAAGTGTGTTTTCAGGTTCTTAACAGGTTGAGGAACATTCTCATGTGAAGTGATCTTAGATCTACATCTAAACACCAAGATTTGACAAGATAGTGAAGCTAGTCTTGTGATTCACTAAGTGTGCTCATTCATTCACCTCTAAATCTTGTATTTATCACTTGCTGGAGTTTATAAACTTTTAGAAGTGTGGTTTACATGTGGTTTTACAGGTTGAATCAATATCTTAGTGTGTTGATCATATGTTGATCAAGTTTGTTCATTACTAGGTAATCTTGGCATCCTAGTTTTGGGTATTTTCTAAGAATGCAAGTAACTCTTCACACCATAACTTGATTTGGTCACTTGCTGGAAAGTTTGAGAGCTTAAGCAAGAGTGTGTTCAGGTTGGTTTGATTTTGTAATCCATTCTTAGTGTGTGCAAAGTGTTGCATGTGTTTCAATCTTCCTTTCTATGCTTGGAAACCATCTAGGTTCAAGATAGAAGTGTTTTAGGGTCCTAAATCTTCATAGATCTCTTTATCTATCATTTGTTGAGAGAAAAGTGAGTGCTAAGTGCTTTAGGACAGAACCTAAAAGTTGAAGAAACATTAGAATCATGGCTTCCAATGGTGGGATCATGCTAGAGTCTAGTGAAAGGTTGAGTTCATCAAACTACTCTACTTGGAAAGTGAGGATGGAGTCCTTACTTGAGTTGAATGAACTCATGGACATAGTTGCAGAAATTGAAGAGAGACCTCTCACACTTCAAGAGCAACAAAGGTTTGATAAGAAGGCCAAAAGGGCTCTTCATATCATTAAAATGAATGTTACAAATGAACTTCTCAAGGAAGTTGGAAAGTGTCAAAGTGCAAGTGAGGCATGGAATGCCTTAAAGAAGCTCTTTGAATCAAAGTCCACATCTAGGGTATTGACCCTAAGGAGACAAATATTTTCTAGTAGGCAAAGAGAGGGTGAAAGTGCTCATGCATTTATCTTGAGAGTTAAGTCCCTAAGTGATGATTTAGCATGCATTGATGAGAACATAAAAGATGGTGAAATAGTCCAAGTTATGTTGAATGGTTTGCTAAATGAACATGCTAACCTTGTGCAAAGTTTTGCCATTCAAAGAGTCTTGCCAAGTGTGGTTGACTTGCAAGAAATCTTATTGGCTGAAGAACATAGGTTGCAATCAAAGCTTGATGGTGCATCCTTGCAAGGTGGAGGTGAAGAGGCTTTCTTCACAAAAGGCAAATTCAAGGGCAAAGGTAAAGGCAAAGGGAAATGGTCCAAAGGTGGTAACTTTGATCATGATGATCACTCTTCCTCTTCCTCTTCTACTAAGAACAATAAGTCAAAGTTCAAGTGCTTTTATTGTGGGATAAAAGGTCATTTTGCAAATGAATGTTATAAGAAGAAAAGAGAGCAAGGAGAGAGGCAAGGAAATCTTACAATAGATGAGGAAGAACATAACACATGTGAATCACTTGTTATGACTTCAAGTTTGTTAGCCAACATAGATGATAATGATCCTTGGTGGATTGATAGTGGAGCCTCATCTCACATGACAAGACATAAGGAATACTTTACATCCTTATTGACTTATGAGGGAGAAGGTAACATCATCTACACTGCAAATGATGGTCAATGTGACATCAAAGGCATAGGCACTATTCCTATTTCCCTTTCAACAAATAGGAAAGCAAATCTTGAAAATGTTTTGTACATTCCTTCAATCACTAAGAATTTGCTTAGTGTAAGTCAAATGATTGACAAAGGACTTGATGTGGAGTTCATTGGAGATGCATGTTTGATAAGTAAATGTGGATCCTTGATTGCTCAAGGTAGGAGGCATGGTAAACTTTTCAAGCTTGATGCATGTGTGATCTCTAATCATGAAGGATGTATGGCTAGGGAGCAATTGACAAACCAAGAAGTTTGGCACAAGAGGTTGGGCCATCCCAACTTCAAATCTTTGGAGGTAATGGCAAAGAAAGAGCTTGTTCTTGGTCTCCCTAAAAGTCTTGTTGCAAACAATAGTGTTTGTGAACATTGTGCCTTGTCCAAATCTCATAGACTTGCTTATTCTAGATCTACTTCTAGATCTAAAGAAGCTTTTCAACTTGTGCATTCTGATATTCATTCTTCTAGTACAACTAGCAATGGTGGGGCAAAGATGTATGAAACTTTCATTGATGACTTTAGTAGGTATACTTGGATCTATCTTCTTAAAAGTAAGGATGAAGTGTTTGCTGCATTTGTCAAGTTCAAGAATGAAATGGAAAACCAATTCAATACAAAGATCAAATGCTTAAGATCTGATAATGGAGGGGAATACACCTCAAATAGGTTCAAAGACTTTTGTATAGCACATGGGATTAAGAGGGAGATGTCTAGTCCTAGGACTCCACAACAGAATGGAGTGGCCGAGAGGAAGAATAGAACCCTTTGTGAATGTGCCAAGGCAATGAGACTACATGCTAATCTTGCTAAGTCTTTTTGGGGGGAAGCTTTAGCATGTGCTAACTATCTATGTAATAGATGGACAAGTGCTTCCTTGGATGGTAAAACTCCTCATGAGGTTCTTTATGGTAGAAGGCCGAGTGTCAAGCATTGTAGGATCTTTGGATGTACATGTTTTGTCAATATCACACTTGATGATAGAACTAAAGAAGATCCTTCATCAAAGAAGGGTGTGTTTGTTGGCTATAGTGAAGTAAGCAAGGCTTACAAAGTGTACATTCCTTCTACAAAGAAAGTTGTCAT
The DNA here is from genome assembly GCA_029204225.1 of Diphasiastrum complanatum. Lineage (NCBI taxonomy): Eukaryota > Viridiplantae > Streptophyta > Lycopodiopsida > Lycopodiales > Lycopodiaceae > Diphasiastrum > Diphasiastrum complanatum. The sequence continues at coordinate 15,535,304 of CM055110.1, forward strand.
AAGTAGGGATGTCATCTTTCATGAAGAGAATGTTTCCAATGTTGTTGATGTTGATGTTGATGTGCCTACTAATCATCATGATGTGCAAGATGTCTTGGATGAAGATGGAGATGCCACTCCAAAGCAAACTTCAAGGAAGACTCAAAGGCAAAGGGCTAAGCCATCAAGGCTAACCTATGATGAAAAAGGAAAGCAAGTGGTGGACAACTCTAACTTTGCTTTTCTTACCTCTTTTGATGAACCAACTTGTGTAGGTGAAGCAATTCAAAAGAAGGAATGGATCCAAGCCATGGATCATGAGCATCAAGCACTCATCAAAAGCAACACATGGAGGTTGGTAAAGCTTCCAAAGGACAAGAAGGCAATTGGTTGTAAGTGGATCTTCAAGATCAAGACAAATCAAGATGGATCAATCAACAAGTACAAGGCAAGGTTGGTGGCAAAGGGGTATGCTCAAGAATATGGTATTGACTATGATGAGACCTTTGCACCCGTGGCAAAGATGGTAACTATTCGAATCCTAATCTCTCTTGCAACTCTTTATGATTGGGATATGTGGCAAATGGATGTTACTAATGCCTTCTTGAATGGTGATCTTGAAGAAGATATTTACATGGAGCAACCCGAGGGCTATGTTTCACATGATGAGCCTAATCATGTGTGCTATCTCCAAAAGAGTTTGTATGGGCTAAAGCAAGCACCAAGGAGTTGGTATGCTAAGCTCAATTCCTTCTTACTTTCTCAAAATTTTGTTATGAGTGAGTATGATCATTCTCTCTACTTTAGATTGAATGAAAATGATATCACTTTACTTTTGATCTATGTTGATGACATTATCTTAAGTGGTGGTAACAATCTAGATATAGATGAAATCAAGATGGCACTCAAAAGAGAGTTTGAAATTCAAGATCTTGGTAAACTTCATTATATCTTAGGAATAGAGATTATTAGAACTTCTAAATCTACATTCATATGTCAAGAAAAGTATGTTAACTCTATTCTAAAAAGGTTTCATATGGAAGATTGTAAAGTTGTTTCTACTCCTATGGAATCAAATGTAAAGCTAACTACAAGAAGTAATGAAAGATCCTTCAAGGACATTACTCTCTATAGAAAGCTAATAGGATCTCTTATATGGTTAACCATCACAAGACCTGATCTAAGCTTTGTGGTTGGTAAACTAAGTCAATTTATGCAAGATCCTAGTGAGGCTCATTGGAAGCTAGGAAAGAGAGTACTTAGATACATCTCGGGATCTAGAGATTTTGGCATCTTGTATGGAGGTACTACACCTAACCTTTGTGGATTTTCAGATTCAGATTTTGCAGGTGATCAAATGGATAGGAAGTCAACAAGTGCCTTTGCAATCTATCTTGGAGATGGAGTGGTCTCATGGCTATCAAAGAAGCAACCAACTATCTCTCTATCTTCCACCGAAGCCGAGTACAAGGCATTAACAACATGCACCAAGGAGATTCTTTGGATCAAGAGGATGTTATTGGATCTTCACTTGCTGGAACCAGAGAAGACTCCAATCATACTTTGTGATAACCTTTCAGCCCAAAGCTTGGCAAGCAATCCTGTTTTTCATGCAAGGAGCAAGCACATTGAGATTGCTCACCATTTTGTGAGAGATCAAGTCATTGCCAAAGAGGTGGAGCTTCAACATGTCTCTTCAAAGGAGTGTGTGGCTGATATCTTCACCAAACCATTGGGAAAGGACCTATATTTAATGCATAGATCTAATCTTGGAATGTGCTCAAAGACTATGTTGAAACTAGCATCCAATGTTGAAGAGGGAGTGTGAAAATTGTCAACATTTCCTAGCTAGTTTGAGGCCTAAATTGGCTAAAATTGTAAATAGTTTTGGTTCTGGAGTTTCACACGTGTGAACCAGGCCACAATGTTTTTATTTACTGTATTTTTTCAGTATGATGAAGTGTCAAACTTCATACCCTTCAAAATGAGACCATTTTGATGTATTTTGGTCATATAAGCCATTTTTAGCTATTTTTCCTATATAGGGAATATCTAGGGTCAAGTACCTTCTAGAGAGAGGAGAGAGAGTCATCTTCCTCATCCATAAATAGTAGGGAAGTCGTGGAGAACAGGTTGGAGAAACCTTTTGTATGCTTCATTGAGATCAATAGATCATTGTCATTGTTTCTTCCTCCATTGAGAGCATTGTTGTGTGTATTGTCTTCAAGCTATTGTGTATGATCTTAGGTGCTTTCCAAAAGTGATAGGCTGATGTATTATGGACTGTATAATGCTATTTTGGGCCGCACTTGATGTTTATGGAAGTTTCCATTTGTGATAAATGCTTTTTGATCAAGTTCTTTGCATTCTAGGTAGCATAGAATGTGTTGCCAATTCCTAGCTTATGTAGTTTGGAGTGCAAGCATTCAAGCCAATGATCTTGGAGTTTAGATCCACTTAGGATCTGTATTTTTCACATGGATGGCTAGCCTGTTTCTTGGGTTAATTTCATTTGCGACAACGCCCACCAGACGCAAGCAGGAAGTCAAAAGTTGGAAAGGGCCATTTCAGGGGAGATCTTCTATGGAGCAGTTGGTTTTCATTTTGGGACGGCCACCTTCGGAACTGAAACTCACTGAGCATGGGCGATATCCAGAATCTGTGCGGCGGATTTGCAGTTCAAGTACTCGCACGTGAACGACAACGAAATGACTCAATGTTTGCAAAGGATGGATGGCTAGCCTGTTTCTTGGGTTGGTTTCATTTGCGACAATGCCCACCAGACGCAAGCAGGAAGTCAAAAGTTGGAAAGGGCAATTTCAGGGGAGATCTTCTATAGCAGTTGGTCTTCATTTTGGGACGGCCACCTTCGGAACTGAAACTCACTGAGCATGGGTGATATCCAGTATCAGTTGGATTTTTTCTCAAAGGGGAAAAGACTAGGATTCTCTTTAGAGATTGGCAACAAGTTGGATCGAGCCGTAATCCTAGCAGATGGGAAGCAAAGTGTTGGAAAGGCTTTTTGTCCGAAGAACCCTACTCTAAGTCCGATCAGCTGTTTTTATAAGTGGAGGGGAACTATCACACACACCTCTCTCTTGGGGCAAATTTTGAATGAAAGTTGATCAAAATGGGGGCAAATTCAAGGTGACCTAGCCATACTCACACGAGGAGACTGGCGAACTTTGGACCTAATAAGTTGACAAGTTTTTGTTGAGGAAAGAAAAGTTTGTTATAGGCTTTCTCTGGACCAGCAATGATGAGGAAACATATGAGTACGCTGGCTTGTGTTACGTGTAAGGCAGCTGACCAATGAAGGAACTGTGAAAGTTGAGTCTTGCATGAGAGACTTGGTATTTCGAACGGACGCTAAGGGATAGTTCGCTTTGAGATCGGATTAGTGCAAACTTTGGGTGCATGTTTCTGATTCAAAGAGAGCTACTTGAAGCCAAGCTCGATGTACACTTCTTGTTTTGACTGTGAGGCAACTGACCAGTGATGGAATTGTGAAAGTCAAGTTTTGCGCGACGGACATGGTGCTTCAAACAAACGCGAAGAGATAGTTCGGATGCGGATCAAACTGGTGCGACCCTTTGGCTTTTCCACGAGGTCAATGGTTACATTTGGGCTGATTCGAAGAGCTACTTCAAGCTAAGTGAGAGGTGCATTGCGAAGTACTCAATCTTTGCCTACCTTAAAGAGCCAAGATGAAAAAGTATCAAGATCAGGCTGGGACAAGGAGAGAAATCAAGGTGCAGAAACAACAAGGCACGGAGTGGACCATAAAGTGGGCAATCAAACGATAAATCCTTCGGCTCAGGGAGCCTTGATACCTGTGCGGAACTGAACAAATCTGGAGCTCAGGGAGCTCAACACAAAGTGCATCAAGGACAAATCAGGAGCTCAAAGGAGTTCCAAAGTCGAAAGTCAGAAGCGACAGGGGCGAACATTTCAAAGAAAGGCCTCTGTCACCAGTTAATAAGGTTCTCGGGTTTTACGAAAGCGATAACAAATCTACGCTTTTCCCAAACAAAGGAGCTGAGCCTCCGACTTGTGGTGTGCCAGCTTCAATGTTAATAAAAAGTGGCCAATAAATTGAGTACTGTGCCAAGTAGCTTAAATGTATAGTTATTTTAATTGGGAGACACCTGTACTTAATCTGACATCTGATGAGGACATCAGATTTTATAAAGGTGGGGTGGATGTTGTAAAGCCACCTTTACAAGCTTTACTTCCGGCGCCAGCTATGTCCCCGGCGCCAGCAGCGCCCCTGCTGCTCCCGGCGCCAATGGCGCCGGCGCCGCTCCCGGCGCCACTGTGACCAGAATCCAGCCGGTGCCAAGTTCCTATGGTTGAAAATCTTTGATCAGTTCTAGCGGAGTCCAGAGAGCTCAGATCGATGTGCAATCACCTCACACGATCTAGGCATGATTAAAGGAAGCCTGGGGATCAATAAAATCTAGAGAGATAAAATGACTTTCTAGAAAGAGAAAATCCTAGAGAGAGAAAAACGTGCTTTACCAGCTTGGGTAGAGTGCTTGGTATGAGGAGGGGTGCTGAATCACACCAATACTATAGGGGAGTGCGGGTTGCGACTCAGGGCGAGCTCCAACCAAGTCTCAGCCTCCCTTGCTGGAATGTTGTCATGGCTCTCGCCTTGGCATGCTAGCGCCCCGGAGACTAGGGTCGGTCACACACTTGAAATGTAACCTTCTCAGATTTATCACTAAAGTGGGATCTTCCTCAAACTGACTCTGATTACCTTCTGGGTTTCAGTGTTCGGTAAAAGCGCCAGTTGTAAGGCCGCTTTCAAATTTTTTTAACTTGGCATATAGTTGAGGGTCGTATCCCGGGACGCCAGCGGTATGCCGTCGGGACCATTCGGTCCGTGGCGCTAGCGGTATGCTGTCGGGACCATTTGGTCCAGAAATTGGTTGTTTCCATATCTGTCGCGGCTTGTGGTTCTGAGTGTTCCTTGCATGAACGTGAATGGGTTAAGCTCTTGGGGAACGGGCTCTAACCTGTCGGCCTAATACCTTTGAGCATTAAGGAAGGAGAGCTTGTTCAAGTTATTGTTAATGGTTTGTTGGATGCTCATGCTAACATTGTACAAAGTCTTACTATTCAAAAAACTTTGCCAAGTTTCATAAATCTTCAAGAGATCTTGATCAATGAGGAATATAGGCTTCAAGCAAGAGGTGGATCTACAACATCATCTCAAGATGGTGAGGAGGCAATGTTAATCAAAGGCAAGTTCAAGGGAAAAGGAAAGGGCAAGTGGCCTAAAGGGCAAGATCATGGTGAGTCTTTTTTTTTTGGTAAGAAGAAAGATATGTCTAAATTGAAGTGCTTCTATTCAAGGCATCAAGGGTCACTTTGCTAGTGATTGCTACAAAAAGAAGAGAGATCAAGGAGACATGCAAGGTAATCTAACTCTTGATGAGGATGGTGTTGATGTTCAAAACACAAATGATGATGGTTTTGTGATGTCTTCATGTTTGAGTTCTATTATTGGAGATATTGTTCCAATGGAGGATTTATAGTGGAGCAAGCACACACATGACTTTTCACAAGGAGCATTTTACTTCTTTGTTGGCATATGGAGATGACAAGAGGGTGATCTACATGGCCAATGATGGTGAGTGTGCAATCAAAGGGATTGGCACAATTTCTGTTTCACTCTCTACAAATAGGAATGTTCATTTGAAGGATGTTTTGTTCATTACATCTATTACTAAGAGCCTACTTAGTGTGAGTCAATTGATAATAAACACAGGTCTTAAACTGGAGTTTCATGGAGATGCTTGTATGTGCACACGTGTGGAGTGTCCACAACATGTACTTGTGATCTCCTAAGGTGTGTAGATGCACCAAGATCAAGACTAGATTGAGATTCAAGATCAATCTTAGATCCTATGGCAAAAACACACTACTACATGCATTCAATCACTTCCAACTCTCACTCACACATGTGGGAAGTGTTCCAAAAGTAATCTAAGTTTAAACAAGTTGCTCTCCTCGGGTAGAGAGAGAAAACCATCAATAGCTCTCGGGTAGAGAGAGAAAGCTAGAAAATCACTTACACTCAAAATCCACTCAATCTCAAAATCAATTAGATCCAAATGAGGAGTACAGTGATACTAGTAGATCCATGAGCTACCACTATGCTTAACTATGATTGGACCACACTTTGCCACCTCTTAATCCTATTGGACCATTGATCCATGCACCTCTAAATTCTATTGGATGATGACTCGTCATTGAAGCTACCTTGACTCCTCAGGAAAAGATAATGCGGGACGAGCTCACAAGCTGTCCTAGTACTCTAAGAGCTGACAAAATACTGTTTGTTTGATAAAGGAGAGCCTGAATGGCGGGCAACTGTCATGTATGGTGCTGGAGCATTGGGTTTTCATTTCTTTTTTTAATCCAGCGCGAGACATTTACCTACCTTGTGAATGCGCGAGATGGAAAAAAAAATTTCCTAATCATTTTGATGAAGAGATTTCTTACACATTTACTACAAAATCTTAATGGGAACGAACCAAAATACTTAGCAAATGACATAAATATAACCTTTTATCCTATAGTTATCTTGATTTTACTAAAAATTTGGGAATTAACAAATTCTAGTGATTGGTTCCTGGCGAACGAACGTGCACCATCCTACCACTACAACTATATTACTCGCCATGGTTTTTTACTCAAACGTTGTGACAAGAAGATATTTCATAAGTACTTTATACCAGTCAAATTGTTACAAAGTAGTTTTTGGGTCTAAACAAGGGTTGAAAATCCTATGACCCAGATCGGTTATGAACTCTCCCTGAGTGAGGACTTCCATTTTTTTTTTCACATTTCCGAACTACCTTGTTACGACTTCACTCCAGTCACTAGCTGATTGGGGGCGGGCCATAAAAAACTAGAGGGTTGCTATGGGTGTCCTCAGCGTAGAGGAGTATGTACTTGGATTCCTTGACCCCGGATCATAGTTATCTCTTAAACTTCATCAAACAAAAGCATTAGACTTGTCTACACTCTAATTGGCACGAGTTTGGCCTCCTACTCTTTTTTGGCTCAATAGTGGCATTACAAGTGGAAATGGATAATTTGCCATCTATGCCAAATTTGACCCTATCAACATCCTACACTAAATGCTTGACTATGAAACTCTATGAGACCCCTATATCAAACATTTTTTATTCACTTTACAATTCTCCACACGTGGAAACATCCTCAAGCCATTGAGAATGACTTCGACTAGCTCACTTTTGATTGATTGAGTCACCAATACATGCAAGCTCCCTATGAATATCGTTGACTCTCAAAACATAACTAGATACACTCTCATCACTCTTTTGACTACTTTGGAAGATTTGATTTCTAAGAGTGAGAAGCCTAGAGGTGTTCTTAGCCTCATAGATGGACTTGAGACAATCCCAAGCTTCCTTGGATGTAGAACAATCACCAATCTCCCTCAATATCTCCTTAGAGACATTCATCTTAATGTAGTGGAGAGCCATCCTAGCTCTCTTCTTGTATTTTTGTACTTCTTGAAGGACTTGAGGCTCCTCCTCAATCCCAAGTACAATGTCCATCACATCTTGGAGTATCAAGATGGACTCCATCCTCAACTTCCATATTGAATAATTGGAAGTAGACAATCTCTCACTTGGTTGCAACAAGTATGAACTCATTGAAGTCATGTAAAGTGGAGATAAATAAAAGTGATGAACAAAAAATGTTGCTTCTCTCTCACTACAGGATCCAATAATGGTGTGCTACCATCTCCTATGCAAGATCTTGCAACAAACTGTGAGATGAGTCTCACTAGCTATCTCAATCTCTCCAAAACTAGATCTACTTCACATCAAATGATGGAGTATGGGAAAAGTTAGGATCAAACACTCTTAGCACGTGTGAAATACACTAAGAAACCAAATTTGACTCAAATACAATGATATTGCATGAAACAAAATGGCTAAGATCTCAAAACAGTGCCTAGATCACATATAAATGAGATTGGTAAGCATTCAACTGTGATTTTGGATCAAACAAGCAATCTCTTGACCAAACCAAAGGTGTCCACCCAGGTCTAGGTGCCCTACCTAACTCTCTTCAAAAGCTTATAGCTTTTTATTGGGGGATGAAACTGATTGCATCAGAAACTAGACAAAAATAGCCTCAAAACAAGCTATCTAGCAAGATTTTTGGATCAAACATGAAAGAGAACTGCCAAACTGAAACTAAATGTTCCTAACACATGTCTAAGCACCTGATTCCGTACAGTACCAGGTCAGACCCAATCAATGCCCTATTGATCTCTTTTGATCCAAAATTGGGCAAGATAGCTAGGAAAATGGATCTTGACAATTTCTAGCTCAAGATTGATGAATAGTTTTCACTCAAATGGATCAAAATGCATTGTAACCTTAGGAAGGCTCTGATACCATGTTGATTTCACACATGTGGAGTGTCCACAACATGTACTTGTGATCTCCTAAGGTGTGTAGATGCATCAAGATCAAGACTAGATTGAGATTCAAGATCAATCTTAGATCCTATGGCAAAAACACACTACTACATGCATTCAATCACTTCCAAATCTCACTCACACATGTGGGAAGTGTTCCAAAAGTAATCTAAGTAAAAACAAGCTGCTCTCCTCAGGTAGAGAGAGAAAACCATCAATAGCTCTCGGGTAGAGACAGAAAGCTAGAAAATCACTTACACTCAAAATCCACTCAATCTCAAAATCAATTAGATCCAAATGAGGAGTACAGTGATGCTAGTAGATCCATGAGCTACCATTATGCTTAACTATGATTGGACCACACATTGCCACCTCTTAATCCTATTGGACCATTGATCCATGCACCTCTAAATTCTATTGGACCATTTTCAAGCAAACCTCAAATTCTATTGGACCACTCATGGTTCCACCTCTAAATCCTATTGGACCTCTTAAACTTCATCAAACAAAAGCATTACACTTGTCTACACTCTAATTGGCACGAGTTTGGCCTCCTACTTTTTTTTGGCTCAATAGTGGCATTACAAGTGGAAATAGATAATTTGCCATCTATGCCAAATTTGACCCTATCAACATCCTACACCTAAATGCTTGACTATGAAACTCTATGAGACCCCTATATCAAACACTTTTTATTTACTTTACAATTCTCCACACGTGGAAACATCCTCCACACATGTGAGATTCACTTACAAACTTCTATCATAAAAAATACCAAGCTAGATTTTTGCCAATTTCTCATAGTATGATCAAAAGGAAGGATGTCTTGATTGCAAAAGGTAAAACGCAAGGGAAGTTATTGAGGTGGCATATCACTTTGTGAGAGAGCAAGTCATGGCAAAGGAGGTGGAGCTTCAACATGTTTCTTCAAAGGAATGTGTAGCTGATATCTTTACCAAAGCATTGGGAAAAGACTTGTTTACAAAGCATAGGACTTCACTTGAAGTATTCTCAAAATCTATGCTAAAACTAGTTGAAGAGGGAGTGTGAGAAATTGTCAACTAGTTTGATATTTTGGTCATATTTGTTTATTTGGCAATTGAGGCCAATTTTCATAATAGACTTAGAGTTTGACTTTTAAAAGTTATATTAGTCTAAAAGCATTTGGACACATTCAAATTTGAATGTTAGATACATTGAATTTAGTTCACATTAATAGTAGGATTTTTGATATGGAGGGAAACCAAGCTCATTAATGAGGCATGGACCTGTTATAAATAGATGTAAAATCATGGGAAGAGGATGATCTTGTCTCTCCTATCTCATTTCATGCTTATGCATGAGTTCTCTTGGGTTCATCAATGGATTGGTGCACTATATTGATGATGTCTTGCAATTTTGTGTGTAGAATGCTTTGATATATGGTTCATTGGGTTCACACATGTGAAATACAATAACTTACTATTTTTGTGGGACAACAACTTCATGTTATGATATGTTTGATGTTTGATCAATATCTTATTGAGTTTACATCTCTTTCATTAAGTAGATGTTGATTTTCTACATTTCCAATGGTGCTAATTGTGTTGTCTTGGCATACCAAAGATCAATAGATAATTTTGGATCTTAGTGATACACAAACAAACAACACATCGGCACCAGTGCCCGGCTAATGGCATGCACACAAGGGTGTTTGCACGGGCAAGCTCATCCCATGCTGGCATTGCCTTAGGCTCCAACACTCACACTTGGTTGAGCCAAACCAACGTTGGTTGGCCGAAAGGTGCTAGCGCAAAAGGTGGCTGCAACTAGTGATAAGACACCATCATGGAATGCATGTAGTGTGCCCATGTCTGTAGCCAAGGCTTCATCAAAACTTCATTAATCCCAATGTTCTTGTCACAACCAAGAAATTCATGATGTGTTTTGACACAACCTCCACAGTGGTTCCAATCCAACTTCCACGTTGGTCTCTCCAACTGTCCAACTATCTCTGACATGGAGATGTTGAGGGTCAAAGAAGTGCGATCCACTTTGTTTAGGATGTGGCATTTCTTTTAACTGATCAGCCATGTTCACTCATCATATACTTGGTAGGACCTCGAGGGACGCATGACCAATCCTCTCGTGAGAGGGCAGATAGCCTATCATGTCTCCTTGCTTTGGGCTCTCTCATGACAAGGCAACAAGCCTATCGGGTAAAGCACGACTTTTTTAACTTAGAAAAAATTTCAGCCAACAGCACATTGGCACTTGCGCTCACACTTGGTGTGCCAGGTGTTGCAACACTAGGTGCTCCTAGTCTCCCAGAGCTCGCATGTTGTTGACATCATTCGACGGTGCCTCATGGACAAGACACTATCGCAAGGGCTTCAGTGCACGTGCTCGAGCTAGCTTGCCTCATGCACGGGCTGGCTTGCCCCATGTGTGGGCTAGCTTTTCCCACCCTGATTAGTGTTGAACTTATCAAAACCTTCAAAACCTTTTTTTTAAATAGCTTATGTGATCCAATAAAGAATGGAAACAAAATTGACAAAACCAGCAGTCATTGTCAAAAAAATGCAATTACTCATAATAAAATCTCAAGGTACTAGAAATTTAGAATTTAGTATTCGAGTGAGAAAGTGTTTTGCAAGATATAGAGATCCATAACCTCTATATCTTTGACTTGCTGGCTAAATCATGGTTGGCATTTCTGAATTAGAACCAATCATAGCACTCAGTATCATTAATGTGTGATTGTGCCCAAAATGTTCTCCAGAAACTTTCAGCTGATGATTATTTTTTTCATCCACGAAGGGTAATACACATCAACAATTACCACTACTTTCATTGCTTGTTGTCGAGGATCAAAGAGATCAAACCTTGTCTTGGGAGTGATAGTGTCTATGTGGGGAGGTGGCCTGCGTGGTCAAAGCCAAAAAAGAAAAAACCCAATGATACATGTGTCCAATCACATGATAATCAGAGCATGGAACAAATAGAGAATTTTTTAAAACTACTCACTTGGTCACAGTCCATACATTTTTGCAATGAAGACAATGTTATATGCATGTAGATATGTCTGAACAAAATTGTTGTACATGTACAGACCAAATTTGTACGTAATAAATTTGAACAAGACAAATTTGTATAGAATATATGGAACAAATATGTAAAGAGTATACAAAACAACACACTATTCAAGATTGTTAAATAGAAACAATAGATAGTATTCAAAGTCATTTAAAAACGTTGACGAGTGATTTTTGGAGCAATATGAGATGCTGATCAGGTCACCTGGAGTGTCTCCATAGCAAAATCTATGAAAATGATTGCCAAGAATGTCTGGGAGCTTGTGATATGCAACACAAGGTGGGGGCAACTTGATCATCGATAGAGCGCCCACAACAAACATGCTAGTGCCTAGAACCCATTCTCACAGTTGCATTTTTTAACGTTTTCAAAATGTACTTGCATATAAAAAATGTTTTAAAAATTTCATTCTCTAGACACAGGTGCTCTAGAAATAGGTGAGGTGCCTAGGAGGGTGGTGGTGGGAGGAGGATGGAGAGCGACCTGGAGTGATGAGGTGGGATAAAAAATCATGGCCAGTTGCAGAGAGAAGGGTCAACGGATGGCATTGTTGTCCAAACCATTGCACTTCCTACACCTTGCCTCGTATTTACCACACTAGCAACTCCCTATAACTTCTTCTCATCCTCGTCTTTATCGTCTCCTTCCTCACCCACAAAGCTTCTCTCTCTCTCTCTCTCTCTCTCTCTCTCTCTCTCTCTCTCTCTCTCTCTCTCTCTCTCTCTCTCTCTCTCTCTCTCTCTCTCTCTCTCTCTCTCTCTCTCTCTCTCTCTCTCTCTCTCTCTCTCTCTCGCTCTCTCGCTTGGTGCAGTTGTGTTGTATTTCTTGTGGATCTTGTGGCCAATTCTAAATAGCAAAGAAAAAGACTGATTAGCTTGGCATCTTGTCCAAGGACATATATTTATAATCAAAATAATTAGATCGTTTGAAATACTAGTAGAGAATTATTTCTTGTATGTCTTAGAGTATTTGTGACTTATAATTAAAGATAAGAATTTTCCATTAGATTTGAATGCTATTTTTAGATGGCAAAAAATAACTCATTATGATTACAAGCAATAGCAAAGTTTACTATGAAGTTTGATTATTATTTGAATAGAAAATATATATTCTCTATAGTAGATTTTTGGAATCTCAGATACCTGACTTGGGAGGACAACAACGTAAATTACTATAATGTTAAGAAAACTCAAATGGAACTAGAGTTTCCACATCCAACACATAAGCTACATATTTTGTATAGTCCTAAGGAGTTGGCTAACTACATTGGAATAATTTTACATGGTGTTCGACAGCTACACCTTTGAAAAGATTTGTAGCCAATTACAACTTCATTTATGGAGTGTCATAAATTTTTGAAGAGCCTAGGGATATATTTTGTGAAAGTACTATAATTTAGGACCATAAATGGATCTACAAAAGATCCACAAGAGTGATTGGATGCTTGCTTAACAATCTATCAAAAAACTAGACACAAAAAGTTGATCTAGATTGGCAATTTGACAAACAACAAGCATTAACAATCAAAGGCATTGATCAACTTTGAAATCCGATCCCACACGTGTGTACTACAGGCTGTAGTATGGCCTTCAAGCTGAGAAACAAGTATAAATTGATTTGGGTTCATTTGGATCAATAAAACTCAATGTACATATTGGAGTAGCTTGAGATTGCCAGTGAGCTCCAAAAATATTTTGTCTTCTCACTATGGGAGCTTGGAATACATAGCAAATTCGACCTCCTTCTTGAAGTTAGGTGGATTTCCAGCATGTAATAAGGAAGTTAACTCAGCCTTTTTGCCCTAAAATGAAACCCTAGTCTATTTCCTAGAGTCATGCTTGGTAGATAGCTAGTTGGTCAATTTTTCACCTTAAATATAGGATTTAGGTCCTATAATCTAGGAATCACTACCAAAATGACATGACCAACCCTTTAGACTTGATCTAGCCTATAGTAGGGTAGGTTTCCCACGTGGCTCCATAGCCTCACATGTGTGGGACCCACTTACGTACATAATTTTCATTATTCTACATGGTTTTAAGAGGAAGATAGTTTATTCCGCCATGCACGAAAAGATTTCTTTCCAGACATTCGTTTCTTTTCGAGCTAGGCCTATTTGCCAATTTTTGGCAATTCTTCACATATTTGTCTTTGAACTATGGGAAATGATAAAAAAAATAGAACTTGTTTGAATTCAATTTTAAAACTTAACAGACCAAATAATTTGAAAGTCTTGAAAGACTATACAACAAAGCTACACTGGACAAACGAAAATGGTCAACTCACTACAACATTTTGAGGTAATTGTACTTTCAAGGATGGCAGATTTGACTTTGAAAATTTTATAATTGACACAAATTCATCTACTCTCTCTCTCTCTCTCTCTCTCTCTCTCTCTCTCTCTCTCTCTCTCTCTCTCTCTCTCTCTCTCTCAATAGTATTTATAGAAAAAATGCATGTATAAATTTTCCATAGCTCTCTTTGCATATTCTTTTTCCAAAGATTTTTTTTTTTGGAATTGCATGCCAAAGTTAACCATGGGACTACTCTTGGGTGGTCCCAAGTAGCAATGCCCTTTGAATCCCCTTGGTCCCCCCATACCCGGTGCTTGGTTGGATGTCATTAACCTCTACTAAGGCATGGATAGTCTACGTTCGACTATATATATGCCATATCTATGCCGAAATTTATGAGATCTTTGACGGGCACACGAATGAAGGTCCTATATTATGTTTATGGATAGCTAGTAGATAAGTGCCTTAGGGGGTTGTTGCAATGACATATTATCATTGCACTAAAAATATCTATGTGCAAAGAATACACATTTCTTTACCTAAACAATGATGAGACTTTCATGACATGCTAAAAAAATTCTATTTTTGGACAACCATTACTATAGTTTAGATGAGTTCCAATCTCATAGAAAAATTATGAAACAAGTATACTTTGAAACTCTTGAATAATGTGTTGTAAAGTTCTCACATAATGTGTTGGGGATTGCACGATATTTGGTTACCCAATTCTCTTCCAAATAGACAGTAAAGAACAACATCAGGTTAGTATCTTGGCATTTCTCTAAAGCAAAACCGGACTCAGGGGTTGGCTTCTCACCCCCAAAGTAATCCTTCAATGCCTCGGATTCTTTAGTATCGTCCAACCTCTTCTTCACCAGTTCACCACAGGCGAAAAGCTTCAAGACATCGGCCACCCAATCACCATATCACGACTATTCCATGTCTTTAACTGAATATGGTCATAACATAAAGACTCAAATAAGTCACAACTCTTCATGCAGTCCTCTTGTCTATATCCATCACACGTACATGCACTACTCCATATGTCTCCATTAGAGTGTCTAGGTCCTCTCAAGGTCATTAGTCACAAACAGGCCTTGACATGGAATTAAATCTTGGCGTGACCAATAATCTGTTGGATTTACTCCTTTCTACTCTCCTAAATCCCAATTTTAATCTGCCTCCATTCATGCTGTATATTTTCTAACGTTGTCACGCAGTCTGCATTTTTACATGTAAATTCGCACAAACAAATAAATGGCGAACGAATCGCGACATTGTGTAAGAGGCGAAAGGGGACACTACCTTACTAAATGGCAAAGTGCCCTAAAAGCTAAGGCACTCTATAAATCTTATCCGAAGGCCATTCGTAAGAGTGATTCACCTTTGCATCATCATGAACGTTCATCTGATGTCACACCCTTTTCACGCTCGTCCTATGCAGTTGCGCTAACAGATTGAACAACGACTGCAGCCACCCACGATCTCTTACTGACAGCACATCCACCCTGTACTTTCACATCTGCTCACCTATAATATTTTGTATATAGCAGATACCATCTGTGTATTCTGAGAAGAAAAAAAAAATTGATGAACAAAAGAAAAAGCAAGACAAGTCTAGAATGAGTATAAGGAGGTTTCATTCCCCATTATAGACAGAGATAAGTTTTGTAGAGCACGGGGTTTTGTCCACTATTGTCTTGTGCTCTACCGCACTATTGACTTGTATACTTGTTATGCTTAATCTGACACAGTTCATTTGTTTTGCGTTTAGATCTGTCAATATTGCTATACTTATTCTCTACTCTGTCTGATTGTTCTTTTTGTTCTTTTTGGTAATTGACGATTAATTTTTATTCTTGTCTTTCGCGAACAATTCGCGACTAATTATCAGTAGAGCACAGTCTAGCTCTTCGCGAATCATTCGCGACAGATAATTTGTCTTGTAATTTGCGACAAATTATTCTTCTATCGCTTCATCTACTTTTACAGTTTGGCTACGTAATCTAGAATGACTGTGATTTCTATCACTAAAGTTTATGATCATTCTGATAGGCGTAGTCATACTTAGGGAGAGTTATTTAAACCCATTTCCGCTGCACACGAACATTTTCTGTTCGAGTTTTGTTTCTCATTCTCCCTTTGTTCGTCATTTATTCTTCCTCCCTCTCTCCCAACATGGTATCAGAGCTATCTTCATAGCTTGATTAGCTTCCACAGTACAAGACTCTACTAGCTGATAGAGTAATGGTCTTCTTGTTCTGTATTGCTTTTGGTATCAAATTTTCATACTCAGGTCACTAATAGTTTTGCCTATCACCTAGACTAATTCTTCCACATGGATTCCCAAGGGAAAGCCAGTCCTCTCATGGACAAGCTTGATGGAGCCAATTACCATCTGTGGAAATTTAAGATAAAAACTGTACTAATGGCAAAAAAATTGTATGACGTTGTTACAGGTGCAGAAGATAAACTCAAAGCAGACAACGCAGCAATCGCTAGATGGGAGCTGAAGGATGGAGAAGGTTTTGCGTTGATCATCGTCAATATCATGGATACACAGATCGGCCATGTATCCGAGGCTCAAACATCGAAAGAAGTCTGGGACATCTTGAGCACCCTATATGAAGTGTGAGATATAGCTTCCAAGCTACATCTCAAGAAGAAATTCTACTCCCTGAAGATGACGAATGGTGATTCTTTGCAGAATCACATTAATCAATTCAAGAACCTGCTAAGACAAATGGCCACTGTCGAATCTGTCATAGACGATCAAGACGCAGTAATGCAACTGCTTACAAGTTTTTCAAGTTCTTACGATAGCTGGGTGATGCTCATCATGACTCATCCAGAATTGACTCTTTTGAGAGTCATCACTATGTTGTTGCAGGAAGACACCCGAAGGAACGAAGCCTCGAGTTCCTCAGTGGATTTTCACGCCTTGTACACCAACAAGGGCACGACAAAGCAGAAGAAGAAGAAGAAAGGCTCAAAGCTATCAAAGCCAGACCAGAAACCAACTCAACACAAGGAACAGTCGAATCCACAGACAAAGAAGAAGTTGTTCTGCAGATACTGCAAACGAAACAACCACGAAATTCAAGACTGTCAAATACTTCAAGCGAAGAACAACAGCAAAGGATAGTCGAATCAAGTAGCAAATGCAGCTGCAGAAGCCTCACAGCCAATTCAAGAAGTGGATCACGATGCCTTCATGACCAGCCATCAAGGAGCATATGGTGACAGTTCCTGGTTCCTGGATTTTGCAGCCACTCAGCACATGACTAGCCTAATCGGCTGTTTCGAGTCCTATACACCTTATAGTACCCAAAAATTTGTTCACCTTGGCGACAATAGCACACAAGCTGTTAAAGGTGAAGGCACTGTAAGATTATGCTTTGCAAATGATCAATCTAAGCTACTCTCCAAAGTTCTATATGTACCTAAGTTATCCACGAATCTGCTCTTTGTAAGCAGAATCACAAATCTAGGACATAGAGTAGAATTCGAATGTGATCAATGTAAAGTAGTTGATAAGACAGACAAGATCCTAGCACTCGGAAAGAGGCATGGATACTTGTACAAATTAAGTCATTGCTTTTCTGCCTCTAGTCAGGCTCTCAGTACTTCAATTCAATCAAATAAAAGTTTACTATGGACAGAGAGTATTCCTCTCTGATCAAGAATCAGACATGGTCATTAGTTGAAGCTCCTGTTGGCTGCAATATTGTTGATTGCAAATGGATCTTTAAGATCAAATACAATGCCAACGGAGCAATCAATCGAAGGAAGGCAATATTCGTAGCACGAGGATTCACCCAAATCCCAAATGTCAACTACAGTGAGACTTTCAGTCCAGTCGTCAAACATTTGTCAATCCGAATGCTCCTATCTAATGTTGTAGCTCACGACCTCGAAGTACATCAACTTGATGTACAAATTATCTAAATGGAGTTATACAAGAAGACATCTACATGATCCAGCCCGAAGGATACATTCTGGAAGGCATGAAGGATCATGTCTGTAAACTCCACAAAGCATTGTACGGATTGAAACAGTTTGTCAGAGCTTGGTCTCAGAGGACCAACACATTCCTTATTGACCAAGGATTTAAACCAAGAACTGTTGATTGCAATGTCTATTCAAAGTCAGTGCAACAGTCCTTCATTATCATCACCTTGTATGTTGATGATACGTTGCTCTTCAGCAACAATGCCAATATGGTCAAGGATTCAAAACGGATGCTATTTTCAGAATTCGACATGACTGATCTGGGCAAAGCTCACTTTTGTCTTGGAATTTAAATCCACAAAGACAGAGCAAATCGACTGATTTACATCACTCAACAAAGGTATCTTCATAATGTTCTTAATAGATACAATTTGATGAATTGTAAATTAGCTCACTCACCAATAAATCCAGGCTTGCATCTGTGAAAGGACCAATGTCCCCAGACCAAGCAGGAAGAGGAGCAGATGAGAGAATACTTGTATCGATCGATACTCAGATCTCTCATGTATGCAATGGTCTGTACAAGACCAGATATCTCCTTTGTTGTTAGCTCACTCAGCCAATACATGGCTAATCCTGGAATTACCCATTGGAAGGCTCTTGTTTGAGTCATGAGATATATTCAAGCTACCATGGACCAGTGCATCTGCTATGGAGAGGTCAGCAACGACAATCTTCATCAGCTCAGTGGATATTTTGATGCAAGTTGGGGAGGGGATGTAGACCATCATAAATCCACATTTGGATTTACATTCTTCTTCGTTGGCGGTCCTATTTCATGGAATAGTCGTAAGCAAACCTCTATCACACTTTTTTCTACTGAAGTAGAATACATTGCTGCTTCACAATCTATTAAGGAAGAGTTTGGGTTGAGAAATTTGCTGTGAGACATCAATCTGTATCAGCACAACCCTACAATTTTGTATCAAAGTGCTATTGCCTTATCAACCAACCCTAGATTTCATTCTAGGAGTAAGCACATTGAGATAAGATATCACTACATCAGGGGCAAGGTTCTCGACAGAGAGGTGAGCTTAATGTATTGCAAAACGCAGGACATGGTTGCAGATATTTTTACGAAAGCACTCAGTGTTAATGCACACAACGGATTTTGTGCATTGCTCAGTCTGAAGATCAAGGAATTCACGGATCCAGATTAAGGGGGGGTGTTGGATATACTCCTTTCTACTCTCCTAAATCCCAATTCTAATCTACCTCCATTCATGCTGTATATTTTCTAACGTTGTCACGCAGTCTGCATTTTTACACGTAAATTCGCACAGACGAATAAATGGTGAATGAATCGCGACACTTATTTGCGACACTGTGTAAGAGAAGAAAGGAGACACTATCTTACTAAATGGTAAAGTGCCCTAAAAGCTTAGGCACTCTATAAATCTTATCCTAAGGCCATTCGCAAGAGTGCCGCACTTTTGCATCATTACGAACATTCATTTGACGTCACACCCTTTTCATGCTCGTCCTATGCAATTGCACTAACAGATTGAACAACGACTGCAGCCACCCACGATCTCTTACTGATAGCACATCCACCTTGTACTTTCACATCTGCACACCTGTAATATTTTGTATATAGCAGATACCATTTGTGTATTCTGAGAAGGAAAAAAAAATTAGATGAACAGAAGAAAAGCAAGACAAGTCTAGAACGAGTAAAAGGAGGTTTCATTTCTCATTATAGATAGAGATAAGTTTTGTAGAGCACGTGGTTTCGTCCGCTATTGTCTTGTGCTCTACCGCACTATTGATTTGTATACTTGTTATGCTTAATCTGACATAGTTCATTTGTTTAGCGTTTAGATCTGTCAATATTGCTATACTTATTCTCTACTCTGTCTAATTGTTCTTTTTGTTCTTTCTGGTAATTGACGATTAATTTTTATTCTTGTCTTTCGCAAACAATTCACGACTAATTATCTATAGAGCACAGTCTAGCTCTTCGTGAATCATTCGCGACAGATAATTTGTCTTCTAATTCGCGACAAATTATTCTTCTATTGCTTCATCTACTTTTACAGTTTGGCTACGTAATCTAAAATGACCGTGATTTCTATCACTAAAGTTTCTACTCATTCTGATAGGCATAGTCATACTTAGGAAGAGAGTTATTTAAACCCATTTCCGCTGCGCACGAACATTTTATGTTCGAGTTTCGTTTCTCGTTCGCCCTTTGTTCGTCATTCATTCTTCCTCCCTCTCTCCCAACATAATCTCGAACATTGGAGGGCCAGTCTACCATATTAGGACTATTCCATATCCTTAATTTAATATGGCCATAATAGAAAGACTCAAATCAAATCTGAAAAATTCAAGAAAATTAATCTGTAATCACCTATTTTGACAACTTTTGGAAAAATTGCAATAACTTTTGCATCCCTTACCCAAATTGTTTGCAAATTGGTGCAAATGAAAGCTAAAACAAAGCTCTAATAGTTTATAAAATTAAATTAGAAATTGGAGACAGAAATAAATGGTAATAATTAGTTTGAACAGACCTAAAATTTCAAAAGTTAACAATTAACAAGAAAAAAGCTACAAAAGCAATAAACTCTTCAAATGAAATGAGATTGATGTTGAATCAAATGATTATTGGATCTTAATCTCTAATACTACCGTATGTCATGTGTCATACCTCTCAATCCAAGCCAAGCAGACTAGAATAAGGAGGCAACCACCACACCTATGTTGAAGAGAACCCAAGATGAGCAATAACCACAAGCTACCACAAAGCTCATATCAAAGTGAAGCCCAATAGGAGATGGATTCTATAATGGAGAGTGAGGAGTACATGGATTCATGTGATGGGGCACATCTAGCAAGATCAAGATCCCAAGGCTCACATTCACAAAGGAGGAAGATGAGATGGAGCTCCTAGTTCTCTCAATTGCAAATGAGCCAAAAGATTCCAAAAGTGATGTCTCTTGCCTACTTATAGGCAATCCCATAACTTAATTAAACATAACTATCTTAGAAGATAGTTAGCCCTTGTTAAGTCTTATTAAGTGTGCTTGCACCCTTTTGGTCTATTATCCTTATGAACTACTTTGTCTATTATCCTTATTCTGATAACCTTGGTTATAAGGGTTGAATCTTATTTAGTAAGGGTTCAATCAAAGGGCATTGCATGTGTTCTTGGGAAACACTTTGTTCTTAAGGCTAATAGCTCCTTTTGGGCCTACAAAACTTACATTGGATATTCTAAAGCGTCGATAAGCTCTGATGTACCAGAAGTAGATGACACGAAATACAAAGTTTTAGGTGATGACATTATTCACCTATTCTATTCTTGTTATTTACTTCTTTGCAGAACGTTCACCAATATTTTCATTGCACGTTTCCATGTTAGGTCTAAAAGATATAGCTACTTTGATCTATTGCTTAATAATATTAGTCAAACCTCGTGTTAATCACTTTTGGCAATGTCTTATAGTGATTTCTTTATGGAATATTTGGCTTGCCAGAAATATCAAGGAATTTGGAAATGATGATTTTTGCATCACCTCCGGCCTGCTTCTTTGTTAAGAGGCTACTAGATTAGTTGGTCTTTCAAACAATTGTCTCTTTCTATTATACTGTTGTATAAAGTTCTTAATCTATAATTAACCCATTTGAGAAGAAAAAAAATAAAAAAATGGGGCTAACTTGTCACCTCCACTCTTAAAATATTATTTTAAATTTAATAATAAAGGAACTCATTCCATGGCTCTCTTATTCAATGGGGTTGGCTTAGTTACTTAGCTTAGTGAACAACTCGGCATCAAAAGTTTCTTTGGTCCCAAGTTCAAGCCACCCTTGGAAAGCAAGGTGGCATTTTATGGCTCTCTTACCAAATCACAAATCAAAATTAATGTTATAAATAATAAAAATTGTTCATCAAATTCTTGTCCTTCGATTTTCAATATGAGTTAATAGAACATACTGTAGAGACCAAAATGAAGAAATTGCACTGGTTACTAGTAGAGACCATAATGAAGAAATTGCACTAATATAAAATGCACTTGTAGGGACCATCAATTGCACTAGTTATTGATATGAATCAAAATGAAGAACAATGCAAAGGTCTTTAAAATGTTATGGAAGGGACCACAATAAAATCTTTCAAGAGAATGTTCTTTATGGACAATGCATTTTGCATATTCTCATTGATCCACGTTTGCCCTAAAATGAGTTTGATGATGGGTAGTTGAAGGCAATTGAAAGTGGGGTTAAAGGTTAGACACGATGATTTTAAAGGGAGAACAAATGCTTTTAGAAACTATTGGAAAGAGAATAATTTTTTAGAGAGAGGCGAAAAGTATAAAGATCGTGAAGATTTAATGTAGGAGAGAGAGAGAGAGAGAGAGAGAGAGCGAGAGAGAGAGAGAGAGAGAGAGAGAGAGAGAGAGAGAGAGAGAGAGAGAGAGAGAGAGAGAGAGAGAGAGAGAGAGAGAGAGAGAGAGAGAGAGAGAGAGAGAGAGAGAGAGAGAGAGAGAGAGAGAGAGAGAGAGAGAGAGAGAGAGAGAGGCGGCGGCGGTGGCCCGGGGATGAGAGGAGTTGGGCACAAGGGAGTTTTTCATGCTAAAAATTTAGGGTTAAGGTTTAATTTTCATAGTTTTAAAATGAAAAATAACAATAGAGAGGGGGGGGGGGGGGGCTGAGCATGAGGAATTGAGAGCTTTTGCTAGAAATTTAGGGTTAAGGTTTAATTTTTAAGATTCTGAATGAAAAATATCAATATTACACAAGTGTAATGAATATCTCTTGCCTATTTTGCTCTTTTTTTAAGCATTTTAAAAAGCAAAAAAATCATGTGTTTTTTTGGCCCTGCCTTCAGACAGGGTCCTTTGTAATCATATCAACATTGACGTGCTTGTGCTTGAAATTAAATTTTAATTTTTTTTTTAAATTTACTTTTTTTAAATTAGGTTAATTTCTAAGCTTGCCACATAGTGAAAACATATTTAGGTAAAGGACGAAGCTCGTTTTAGGGAGAAATTCGAATATCTGAAATATTTTAGTTTCGTAAATCCGCACTGGGTTCTTCTTTCCTGTACGCGTGGGTTTATGCATGGACGGTAGGGTTCTTGCGTGGCTTTTTGCGTGGATGGTTCTTGCTTGGCTTTCTTCGTGGATGGCAGGGTTTTTGATGGCCTGCACGCACACGCGTCTGTGAACTTCTTTGCTCTAATTTCATATGCTTGACCGCGCCCAATTTTTGCTTTCACTTTCAATCCATTTTCAAGATCAATATCCGTGATTTCCAAGATCAATACCTGTGAGAAGCTCGATATCTGTAAAGATTCAGGTACACATCAATATCCGTGAAGACTCAAATATAGAGGATTAACTTTGTATGTCAGAACAGGTGTGTGGTGTTTTGTTAAACTTTCTGTCCAAAAAACTTTAGAAGATTGGAGAATTGTTGATGTGCCTACAAAATTAAAAGCTCTTTCCGTATGTTTGATGCATCTGTTAGCAGGGTAGTCACCATAGCTACCACAGGGCTTGCAGCCCACAAACTGGGTAGTGGAAGGCCAACGATCATCGCCATAGCTTGGATCATGGTCCTCCATCATGTGCTCATATTTCTCAACCAGGATTGCCCAGTAGCCATGCAGATAAAATAAATTCTCTAAGTAAACTTTCTCTTTCTAGACTGATCTTTGAGTCACGAGCAAATGAATGAGAGCTGATTGATTATCTTCGTGAAACTCTGGCATTCCTACTAGAGATTTTGTTGGTAGCTTCCCAGCTTCTGTTTGGATGGATTCCTTTGGCCCCATCAGCGCCCATGCTTGCAGTAGATCCAGTGCACATCATGTTTGCAAAATATACAAACATGCTCAAAAAAAGGTGCATTAAAATGACATCGCTTTCTGCTTCGTGTGTATGCATCCAACTACTCTAGAAAAAGCCTCTTGCTTGAATGGCGTTGTGATTGGGCCAAAAGGTATACAGGAAATTAAAATGAAAGGCGCATTAATACAAAAAATATTTAATTTGGCAAAGCCTTTGTCGGTGCTGCAAAATGAGGACCCTATTGCGACTCAGGCAACTTTGGCAAAATTTGAAGGTCGTGGTCAATTTTTGATCGATGAGCATGGTTACGTACTTGAATATGAGAAACTATTTGAGTAGCTTTGTAAAAATAACATCACGTTATATATTTGAACTTGCGTTCCATTTTCAAAAGCAGTACATATACATATACTTGTACTTTCGATTTTCATAATTCGTAACTATGTTAAATCACTTGTGTAGAAAAAAACCATGTTTTTCTTTTAAACACTACATTTAATATATATTTCAGAATTGTATTTCTAGTTGTTTATTTATTAGGTTCAGTTTCGAAATTGTTAATTTAGATTGGCATGTAATTTTTATGGTTGCACTTATTTATCGTACTCTAATATTTTTAACATTGTAACTTAGCTTCCCGTAATTTCTAAATGTTACTGTAACTAATTAAATGTACATAGTTTTGAAACTTTGCATTTCTTTAAGTTGTATGTGCTTTTTATAAGGCTGTAATTCTATTGTATTGATTTGAATGAATTCCATGAATGGTAGTATTGTATTTGGGTATTTCTAACATAACAGTATTTTTATGATATAAAAACATACACGTGCGCATGCACATACACCCATGCACGCACGTGCGCGCGTGCGCACACACACACACACACACACACACACATTATACAAATTCCATATGATATAGGTGTTATATATTTAAATAGCAGAATATATGTCTCTTTGAATTTTATAAAAAAAACTATTCTGACATTGTTACAAAACTTATCTCTTATAAATTGATTTGTGTGGTGGTTGCAGATACTCTTGGAATTCTAGTTGTTGTTTTGAGAAAAAACCTAAATCTTGTGAATTGTACACGTACAAACCTTTTTCATTCTCAGCCCAAATCGACATGTCACACGTGCGCATCTCTTCCAAAACTATCATTAATTCCGAGAATAAGTTGCTACTTGAAATTAGCATTCCGAAAGCTATCCCTGGTCAGTTCCCTCATTTGCTATTACTACCTCATCATGATTACATTGTATGTTTTCATGATCCACAATTCCATATCCAATTGCGTGAATCCTATCTTTATCGTGTATATGCACACTATTGTCAAACAATGACATGTATCAATTAATTCATCTAATATCAAAGTGCCAGTATGAACTTGCCAAAGCCGGCCATGGTCACAGTACAACTAACGAAAAAAATCAGTGCAATCAAATTACGAGAAACAAATACACAACTAGAAGTTAGTGAACATTTTTTTTGTGACCTATTTCGAATCCCATACAATACTCGGAACGTGTACGATTTTCCCGTACTAACCCCCCATGCATGTTTTCGTATTATAAACAAAAACTTACCATTCGACCTAAACCAAAACCTGTTGATTTCACAAATAAAAAACCATCAGTTCCAAGCATTATGCTATTTCATATGTGAGAAAGTTTTGTGCTCCTCTAATAATGTATTACCCATGCTCTGGACTAGTATTGCAATTTGTATTTTCCAAGGTTACCACCCAACAACTGAATCTATTGCAATAAATCGGGCCTCCTTCATAGCTCGCACATGCATTACAGATTTATTGACTGTTTCACATAAACGTTTACAATAGAGCATATACTCTATATCTGATTCAGCTCCTCTATACCTAAAAACGAGCAAGTACTTATTGGATTTAATTGCATTTCAGGTTGGTGCCTTTACACCTACACCTTCTATTTCCCTGCCTTGCAATATATTTGAGAATACCATAATTCCAACATCCGATGTGTGTGACACCCAAGCTATTCAGGCTACCTTGTGCATTGCAGTTCCATATAACAAACGTAAATTGCCAAAGCAATTGCGGCCCCAAAAATGTCCCAAAGCTGAAATTCAAAATAAGCATGTCACACACGATCATAAATTTTGCCAGGCGGAACTAGAACAGGCCCATGTAACGGAATCTGAAAACAAATTGCAATATATGAATCAGAATCTAGAACTGACAAAGGAAGCACACATTACAAAACTTGAAAATGTGCGCAACAAACATGTACATGCTATGCATGAAATAACGATTCTAAAGGAATGCATTGTAGACCTTGAAAAAGAACTATCATTTACAAGCACAAATATCAAGAACAACCGATGTGCACTTCGAGTTCCTTCCGTGTATATTCCACCAATAAAGGAGCCATCTACATGTTTGCAATTACAAAAACGTCATCAAACACTACCTGCTCAATTTGCTTTTGACTGGCCTCTAATCCCTGGCGAATTCCAGACCTTTAGACAAGCACATACGAGTCTTTCAACTTTTATCAATCAATTCGCACACTCGAATGATTCATGCACACGCCTCGTTGGGTACTATGCAAGTTACCTGCTCAAATGGATGGCAATCAAACTCCCAAAAGGAAGTCATCCAAGGGGACTGGTTCAATCCTAATTTGTCGTTACCAGAAAATAGTGATGTTCATTTGTACATAAAAGTCCGAGACTCTTGTCTCAGGGATCACATCGTGCTTGCAAAAATGATAAAGTTTAGTTTTCTAGAGGGCTTCCATACATGTTTTTATGATGTGAATGGTAATCATTTTGAATGAATTCTATTATGTAATTGTGTATTAGCGAATACTTGTAATTTAAAATAGATGAACCATGACATACATACCATTTTGTATATTATTCTTTTTTGTAAATGTTGAATTTATACATTTTGATATATTTTTTCTTGTATAGTTAATTGACATTCTTGCATTACAAACAACATCATACTTGTAAAACCACGAACGTGTACTTTCTTGAAACATTTCAATATAGTTTTCAGAGTTATAAATGACATTCAATTTCAAAAGATTTTTTATTGTACTCGTATATTGGTAGACCTTTTCAACTTCAAAATCTGCAAAACAATAAATAAATTCAATTCCATAGAAAATTCCCAAATGCACTTTCCTGATGTAGATGGCATTCATTTTGAACAAGTTGTGCTATACGAACATCATAATTTTTTCAGATGCACTTTCCTGATGTAGATGGCATTCATTTTGAACGAGTTGTGCTCTACGAACATCATTATTTTTTCTATAAACATTCCATTTATACTTTCATATATATTTTTGTATATAAAAAATTACTATTCTCGTACTTTACCATGAGCTGATTTCTCAAAACTGCATTAGTACACCTACAATGCATTACAGTAACGTTGTTGACATAACGATACAAATTCTGTATGGATTATAAAAAATACATGCAAACCGTTTTCTAGCATGATGTTTTCCAAGTTTTATTTATGCAATAATACATTTGTTGTTAAGAAATCCATTACTAGTACATGATTTATTTTCCACAAATCATTAACATAGCTTCAAACAAAGAAATGTCCTCGTCATAGTATCATACTTCGATTGCCTACTTTTACGACATTAATTTTTGCATGTTACTGTTAGCTTCAATCTCTTGATTTACCTCAATAATGACTTGAACTAGAAAATTACAAACACAATAACACATGAACTTTGGTTAATACTTTGTTATGTCGTTTCACATATTTGAATCTATTTTAATGTAATAGTTAAATTGCTTAAAAAAAAAAATTGTTGCAATATGTGTGTGTGTGTGTGTGTAAAAAACCTAACAACCATACATAATTCATCCATGCTTTTTCATAGTTTAAACTAATAGCATAATGTGTTGTTTTCATGTAATAATAAATAAATTAGAAATCTACAGACATGTAATTAAATTTTGTAGTTGTGTTTATAGTCTACAACCATTATGATCCTAGCAACTTGGAAAAGCAAACATTGAAGTACAATAATTCTATTTACGAGATAAAATTTATAAATAAATGAAGTCTACTTTTAAGATTTTCAGTTAGCTTTATAACATAATAGCAGTATTTCATAAATGCCCAAAAAAAACTTGAAGACTTTATGTTGTCAGGTGTTGTACTTCTTTATAATTATCATACATATTTGTTTGTCTTACAGATATTAAGTTACAAATATGTACGTACAAACCAATTCGAAAGACATACATTATGTCCATATTTTCATTCTATTTTACACTGATTTTGGAAGTCATAAAATAGTGATCCGAACTTGTAGTTCCTAAGTTCCATTCATGTCGATTTGCAGGTGTTGTTGTTGGTATCCCCATACACCTGTTTCTAAATTTTCAATCTTCTTGCTTTTCAACATGGATGTTAAATCAATGATAAACTTAAATACACAATCCGAATTTATAAAACATTTTCCTGAAAACACAGATATTTTTGTAGTATTTGCATTTCTTACTAATTTGCAAAAGCAACCACATGAATTAAGACAACTTATTATAGAACTTTTTACAAATTCCATAAATACGGCTGATACGGAGCAGCTTGGTGGGAAAACAATTTCTTTTCAAATAAAACTTTTACAACACTGCATTGAAATATTCTCAATAGAAATATGTATTTTGATAACATACGAAATATAACTCCGACATGTATATATTCTGATACATTTTGTCTATTTTGGTTAGGAAAACTATTAAAATACGAAATCTGTATACGACAATATAATCTGACATCTCATAACATTACTAATTATTCTATATGCATAAATGAAAACCATCTACGCATAACTACATTATTTGTCCTTACAGATCCACCACAAATTTATCCTTGCAAAACAAACGAATGCATGTTATTTCATAGTCCACAAAATCACACTTCTGCATACAATTGGACAACGAACATGTTACACAATTTAGAAAGTTTCAAAATACAACACCCAAACTCATCTGCTCGACATATGACAACTATTTTCAAATCACAATACCCACATATTTTTTGTACAATTATCTACCATATTTATAAATTTAAAAAGGTCCATGTCCCACAAGCTTTTGCTATTCCCGAACTTAACGCTCTTACTAAAGCTTCTCATAACCAAATCTCACGTGAAAAATTGGTGAACCGCCACTTTTCGACAAGAACCAGAATTGGTTCTTTGCATCAGATACTTACTGACTCACCTATTGCCTCACAATAGACTATCATTACAAAATTTAGAGCCCTATATAGAGACATGTCCTGCACATATACAAGTATTAAAAATCGAATTACAAGATTCAAAAGAACTTCTTGTTCTTATAATAGTAATATGCATAGAGAAGATATTACAATTACAAATTTCTATGATCGTATAAATGATACTCCGATATATACATGTACTAGTTGTGAATCAAATCACTTTAATTTCCAAACTCGAATATTAAACACGGAAGAACAAACTTATATTGCAGGTCTTAAACATATACCATTATAGATACAAAAATTACTATCAAAATACATATGTATACAATGTCGTAAAAGCATATATGCAAATAAAATGCCAAAACTTATTTGCCCAGACCATGTATCAAATAACTCAGAATTGCCATCAGTTGCAGAATTAAATGAACTAGAAGAACATTTGGTTGCACCTAGAATTGCGTTCATGCAAATCCGTGATTTAACCTACAAAGGGCAATTAGGTGTAAAAGGTAGCATTGTAAATGTAATTGCAAACCTTGACAAAATACAAAATATACTTCCACATTTCATAGATGACAATGCATCCCTTATTGTGGCTCTTAAAAAAAACTAGAATACAAATCAAATTACATGATTGGAAAAGTCAGACCTTTAAAACTAATGAATGCAATACTTGATCTACAACATACACCACTATATTCTACAATAAATGTACACATAAATCCAATGTGGATATCGCATTACCAAAATACCATTGCCACTCCAAATTCTGAAACAATTCCACCTCTATCAACACCAGAAAATACAATGAACACGGCTGATGAACCAATTCTTGATGACACGGCCATACACCCATTCCATCATACCAAACATATTATTGATTACGAAACTATGTACAAAGTAATTGCACCTTGTGAAGGTGTTGAGGGTATTCCCAACAAAGTGTAAATAAATAAAATCCTCCAATAACATGTGTTGCGAGGGCATGGCATACTACGTGTATAAGCCCATGGCCCAATGAGCACGCAATTGAAGTTGTAAATAAAATAAACTTGACTTGGGCCTTGTAATTAAAATGAAACTAGAGGCCCAATGTCATTTTTAAACTTAGAGATCACTTTTTAGAGTTGGGTCCAAATTGGGACTCACATGAATCTTGTGATTTCTAATGTACTTTTTGTGGATCCTTGGATCAAGTTGGGTCCAAGATGAATGGATAGGATCATTGTGAAGATTAGCCAATAAGATTGAGGGGCAAGGGCCTTCCCCATTTTATAAAAAGGCACCATTTGTGCACTAATTCCATGCTTAATGAGAAGGAGGAAACTCTACCATTTTTGGAAGAGAAGCATCCTCATTTGCTATTCACTACTTGCTATTGCTCTTGATTGTGTTTTCTATTGCTTTCTATTTCCATGTTTATTGTTTGTCATAGTGAATGTTTTTCCATTAGCAAGCATAAGGAGCATTTGAGCCAACCTCCACCCTCATTCTCTATCTCTCTCTTTCTCTTCAATCAAAACTATGATGAATGTTAGTGTAGAGGAGTAGAGTTAAAGAGGAGTAGTATAGTGGTGAGTAGAGTTAAGGTGAGAAAGTAGGAAATTAACTAAAAGTAGCATCTATGCATAGTTAGGCTCCTATCCAGTGATCTAACTTTGTTGACAGGCGAAAGGGCTATACTACGAGAGATCTTCGACCCCATAGTGGCGCCAATGTCGGGGATAGGTTTCCACTAACTAGTTTAGTTGCATTTTAGCTATTTTCTTGCTTTTTAGAGTAGTTTAGGTAGATTTTTGGGAGTTTAGAGTTAGTTTTCTATATTTTTTTGTGTTTGGACTATTCACAGCCAGCGGAGGAGGTGTGAGAGGGTAGAGGAGGCCCTGAACAACCTCTAAGGGCTTGAAACCCAAACCAATCATCCAAAAAACTCAAAAAACACACCAATCTGTATTTTGGAGGAAAAAAGAGCCAAAAAAACTCGCAGATTTTTATATCTCCAGAATCAGTGGGAATTAACCCTTGCATGACTAGCAGCAGCTCCAGGTATACTGTCCCAGACCTACATAGAAACCTGCAAGAGTTAGTTCCAAGCAAATTGTAAAAATCAAAGAAAAATCATAAAAAATTCAAAAAACCCTTGAAAATAAAAAAAATAATTCAAATTTTTTTAAGAACTCTCGTAGAGCCCTTTGAAGTTCCATCTCAGTGAGACCAAAACACAGAGAAGCTTGCAAGAGTTAGTTTGATGTATAAGTGCCTGTGCGAGAGTTCCCAATGAAAAAAAGACGGGAAAATACCAGTGAACCCTCGCAGACAGTGAAATTTTCAGTTCCAGTGGTCAAGAACTCTCATAGAGGATTCCATCTCAGTGAGACCAGGACACAAAAGATCTTGCGAGAGTTAGTTTGCTTTCAGTGAGCAAAAAATTGGACTTAAGTGCTAAAAAGTCACTAAAAAATGAAGATCTAGCAAATCCTTCTAGTAAGAACTCTTGCAGACCCTCTCAATTGATTTAGAATGTTAAATTACATCTGTGATGAAGCTTGCAAGAGTTAATATGAAGATTTGGTGAAGATCAAACACAAAAAGTGATTTTGAACCCTCGCAGACAGTGAAATTTTCACTTCTTGCAAGAGTTAACTCTCACAGAGAATTCTATAGTGAGATTTGACCCAGATCCAGCTACTATGAAGCTTGCGAGAGTTAATTCCAAGAAATCTGGAAGATATCAAATTTTTTACTTGCAAAAATAGCTAAAGACCCCTCGCAAAAGCCAACCCTCGCAAAAGATAACCCTCGCAGACCAGATCCAGCTACTGTCAAAATCTCAGGTCAATCAGTGCAAGGAGTAAAAAGCTATCAAGGAAAAACTACTGTAAAAGGCCTAAAATTTATTCCGGCCAATCAGATCGATCATATCCTTGAAGATTTAGACTGCATCCTACTGTATAAGCAAGATCCAATCACTTTGGGACCCACCATCAGATGAATGTGAGATCAGGATGATCAATAGCACAAAGGATAGCAAATC
Source organism: Diphasiastrum complanatum (assembly GCA_029204225.1). Lineage (NCBI taxonomy): Eukaryota > Viridiplantae > Streptophyta > Lycopodiopsida > Lycopodiales > Lycopodiaceae > Diphasiastrum > Diphasiastrum complanatum. The sequence continues at coordinate 15,567,211 of CM055110.1, forward strand.
AGGCACCACACCTTCCCAGATTAGCAACTGTGCAATAGGAGGCAGAACCGGAACCAGCACCAATGGATCCAATGGGCCAACCCGTATCTGTCGCACCCTTGCATGCAGTTCAGAGAGCACCATGGATGGAGATACCAAAATACGACGAATCATTAGATCCCATCCGATTCCTCTAGATCTACGAGCAAGCTTGTGAAATCTATGACGAACGGACACATGTAGAGAAGCTGATGTTATTTCCCATGTCCTTACTTGCAGTGGCTCAGGATTGGTTTTTTAACCTGTCAGAGGAAGAGAAATCCACTTGGGAAGTGGTCAAAGCGGCTCTCATTACGCACTTTAAGCCAAGGAAGTTCTTGGAAGACCCGTTTCTCCTGCTGAGCAAAGTCAAGATGGGAAAACGAGAAAGGGTCCGGGACTATATTGAACGGGTCAAACATCTACAATCCGAGTGCAGTGCAGCCCTGACTCTCGATCATGTGGTTCCTAGCTGGATTACCACGAAGCATCAGAAGAGTACTGAAACGACGGGAGCAGTATGCTACTCTACAAGAAGCTATGGAAGATGCCATCAGGGAAGAGGATGAGGGATCTGACAACGAATATCCTTCCACCCACACTCCTACTCCCTCGATCGCATCATCATCATTAAACGCATCCGCTCTATCCACAGAACTGTTGTTGGAGCAAATGACAAAATTACACAAACAGCAGATGGAGCAACTTACAACACAGTTTGACCAAAAACTGTAGGCCTTACAAGGAACTGTAGTAGTAACTCCGCATCAACTGGAACCAAACCAGCTACAGTATCCTCGACAAGAAAATGTATGGTGTTTAGTATGCACGCAAAACCATACAGCGAACGAGTGTCCAGTCCTAAAGCAAAATCTAAGACTGACACATAGATTCTACCATCTATGCAATGCAACATTGTACGATACGACATTTTGCCCGTTTAACCCCAGGGTTGTTCAATAGAAGAGAAGTCCTTATTAGAATTCTTATCCTTATCATGAAGGGGCACCTAATGCGGCACCAAGGTACGTGCACCCAATCAACCACAACGCATGGCCTTACCTGCTCCACTAGGGCCAGCCAATCAACAAGTGGCCCATATAAACCTGACAACAACGGAATAAGAAATGCGAATGCCACCTCAACCTGAGTAGTATTAGTGGTACGGACCAGATGAACCATTTATGGATCCTGCCATAAATGAATATGTTTTGGCCTATGCAGCTCAAACTCAACGTCAAGGTGGAAGAAATTACGGCTGCTACGGATGTGGCAAGGGACACAAAATTGCATAATGTCCCTACAAGGGACAATATACAACCTCCTACCAGGATTATGGTTATGGACATTGTTTCAAGAATTGTCCATTTAAACCTGGAACCAGTGCACCTCTTAACCTCATTGCCATACAACAAACATCAGTTCCAGCGGGGATGCCATCGAAAGGTCGACAAGACCACGCTCCTGTGTTAGCTATTATGCGAGCACAGAAGAGGAAGGAAGTGGCTCCCTCACCACCACTATCGGTCACTGACGACCAACCCTCAACTTCAGTGCCATATCCAAATGTGAGGGAAGAGAGAAGGCAGTACCAGAAAATAAGACACTGGGTACAAAAAGCACAAGAGGAAAAAAAAGAGCAAGAATGAAACATTCCCACAGAACCTCCAGTCAGCGTCGAACAGGAACCGCAAACGGGCTCACCACTACACACTGATCAGAATGATCGGTTGCACCAACATGAACCACCTTTTCACATGGTGGAGCCTGAGGAACCACACACTGAAAGGCTCGCACTTTTGTTGTCAAGCCATGTTAGTTTACCACTCAGAGAACTACTACGGATTTCACCACAAGCAAAAAGCCTTTTAGCTGAATGGGCCAAAGTGGATGAGGATCCAGTAGCGCCTGAACCCACATATTGTGCGGGCTATGATGAGACAAGTAACGTCCTCCACATTGGAGCAGCATGGAAAAGTGAGGAACACAACATTACTTTGCCAATCAAACACAAGAAATACGAGGATGAGGCGAAAATGGTAGATGGAGGATCGGGTGTCAATCTGATCTCCACTACTTTGTACGAAAAATGGGGATTACAAGGATTGAAGCCAGCTAGATTCACCATCAAGCTAGCAGATCAATCCTATGTGAAACCAAAAGCTGTAGTTGCTGATATTCCCGTAAAGATAGCAGGCATGCAGTATGTGATTACTTTTGTGGTCATGGATATACATGAATCTCCAACTGCATACCATGTTTTACTGGGAAGACCATGGTTGAGGACTGCGCAAGTAGTGCACAACTGGGGTACAGGGAAACTCACCTTTGAGAACAGAGAATAGGCTGTAAAGGTAGATCCAACCACATGGGCGGTGAAACCTATTGCACCCAAAGTTGATGACGGATCATCCACGACAAATCATACGATTGATCACCCAAGGCCAACCAAGGGAGGTCACTATTATTCAGAGACGGATGTCATTAGATGGACGAATGCGTTAGCAACTATTGACTGCCAGACATGTCAATATGAATCAGATCCAGAACCGAGTACATCTTCACCCAAATGTTCCACTATGGACACACGAATCACATTTGGGTGAATATTGTAAACGTAGCATGGCTATCAGCGGAGCCGATTGAGAACCCAGTGGACGATGATCTAGTCCCTTGGCAACATGCTCTAACTTATAATAAGGAGATTGAGCTGACTGATGAACAAGTCCTACACCACATGGACCCAGATCGTTATGGAACCAAGAAGGTACCAACTCAACCACCACAAAGGTCTGCTATGGCGAAAGTCTCAAGGATCGAACCACCCAAGGCACTTGCAAATAAGAAGAATCAGTTGAAGCAATGCTACAACCAGGTGATCTGATGGAGTAACCTACCCGAAGAGGCAATAGCTACAGTAGATAGATATTCGGAACCATGAGGCGAATGTCACAGCAGTCCCAAAGAAAGACAACAAGGATAAACCCACCGAAATGACAAAAAAGGACAACAAGAAGGTGTTGGATTTCTTGAAGTCAATCAAGTTGGACTCAGATACAGCGTCATCTTCTACACAGGTGACAAAAAATAAAAAAATGACTAGTCGGGCCAAGATCAATATGTTGAAAGAGGAATCTCGACGAGCTCCAGTTCACGAGATGCCTGATACTTTCAAGAATTATACATTGGATGACGTGGTAATCATGATGCTGCAAGCCCAACGAGAACCTTATCAAAGTCAGGCACCAGCGGAACAAGTCTTCGAGGGACCTGCGCGAACACAGCCGATGAATCTTGCAGAACCATGAGAAGAAAAAAGGATAGTGCATGTGGGAGAGCGAGAAGCACTGGCAATGATCTATGCGGTTAAGAAATTTTGACACTTTGATGGCCACACATTTTTTTTTTATACGGACCATCAACCCTTTCTATATCTCGTTAATAAAACTTGCAACACCAGGAGAATTGTGAAAGATTCAACTAGTTTCACAACATTTTGCAATATTTCCATATTTGGCATATTGAGGCCAAAACTTGTTTTAGACTTAGAGGTTGACTTTTCAAAGTTCATTAGTCTAAATTTCATTTGAATAAACACTTTTTGAAAGTGTGGGAAAGATAGAATGCGAGTTTGAGTAGATTCAATTTGAATAAGTTGGGTACATTGAATCTAGACCCAAAATTGGTAGGATTAGCATTTTGGTGGGAAAGCCAAGTGGCCAAATAGGGTTGGGACCTGCTATAAAAGGATGTAACTCATGGAGAGAGTCATCTTCTCTCTTCTCTATCTCATTTCATGCTTATACATGGTTCTCTTGGGTTCTACTATCCATTGGTGCACTATCTTGGTGATTGCTTGCAATTCTATGTGTAGAATGATCTATATTTGCTATTTTTTGATCCACACATGTGAAATACAATAGCTTTCTGGTTTTGTACAGACATCAATAGTACATAATCATTTCATTCAAGTTTGATCAAGTTCTATTAGTGTTTGCATCTCAAATTGTGTGTAGATGCTGATTTTTCTACATTGGTGAGATTGGTAGTGTATTTCTCTTTTTAACCAAAGATCATTCAAGTTGATTGGATCTTAAGGATCTGAAATCTTTCACATGGTATCAAAGCTTGTGTTTCAGGTTATGAAGGAGGAAATCAGATCTATCAATGATTTGGTGAAGATATCAAGTCTAGAGCATGCTAGAGAGGATTCTACACCGAAATCGGATTTTTTGCTTTTGTAGATTGGATCTTTTGTAGATCAAAACACTAAATAGGTCAATATACTTGTTCAATTCTGTTTTTTGAATTCACATGATGGATTTGGCCGATTTTTGGATCATTGGTTCAGCCTAAGTGGTGGCTTATAGATTGCATATCAAATTTTCAGCATTTGCATGTAGATTTGGAATAGTCAATTTTTTGTGATTTTGTCAAAACCCTAATTTTGATTGGATCTATAGATAGTGAGGTTGTTGGACTTCATTTGAGTGTGTTTCAATCTTAGGAAGTGGCAAAAGTCATTAGATTGAGGATAGATCATAGGTTGATCAAGATTCCATGATTCTATGTGTTGATTTGCTTGGATAAGTGCTAGAAGAGAATTTGTGAGATAGTTGCAAATCTTGGTGATTTCTTTTGAAAGCATTTGTTGTTGTTCAAAGGAGTGCTTTGTGCATTGAAACAAGTTGAAAGAGAAGATCAGGTCATTGCTACATGGCAACCTCAATTGGAGTCATGTTAGAAGCCAATGATAGGCTTACCTCAAGTAACTATTCATTATGGAAAGTGAGGATGGAGTCACTTCTTGAGATGAATGATGTTTTGGATATAGTTGTAGGTTTGGAGGAGAGACCAGCAACCCAACAAGATCACTTAAGGTATGACAAGAGGGCCAAGAAGGCTCTACACATGATAAAGATGAATGTTACCAATGAACTTCTCAAGGAAGTTGGTAAGTGCACATCATCTTTGGAAGCTTGGAATTCATTGAAGAAGCTTTATGAATCCAAGTCTACTTCTAGAGTGTTGACTCTAAGAAGGCAAATCTTTTCTTGTTTGTAAAAGAATGAAGAAAGTCCAAGTGCTTCTGCTTTGAGAATGAAAGCATTGAATGATGAGTTAGCTTGCATAGATGAAAGCATTAAGGAAGGAGAGCTTATTCAAGTGATTCCTAATGGCTTGTTGGATGCTCATGCTAACATTGTTCAAAGTATTGCTATTCAAAAGACTTTGCCAAGTTTGATGGATCTTCAAGAGATCTTGATCAATGAGGAATATAGGCTTCAAGCAAGAGGTGGATCTACATCAACACTTCAAGAGGATGCTATGTTCACAAAGGGCAAATTCAAGGGCAAAGCCAAAAGCAAGTGGTCTAAAGGGCAAGATCAAGTGGATGCTTCTTCAAGTGGCAAAAAGAAGGATAGATTAAATCTCAAGTGCTTCTATTGTGGCATCAAAGGACACTTTGCAAGTGAGTGCTACAAGAAGAAGAGAGATCAAAGAGACAAGCAAGTTAATCTTACTCTTGATGAAGATGGTTTGGATGTGCAAGATGTAAATGATGATGCTTTTGTGATGTCTTCATGTATGCTTGCTAATGATGGAGATCTAGATCCTTGGTAGATTGATAGTGGAGCAAGTTCACACATGACCTTTCACAAAGAGTACTTCACTTCTTTGTTGGCATATGGAGATGACAAGAGGGTAATCTACACGGCCAATGATGGTGAGTGTGCAATCAAAGGGATTGGCACAATTCCTATTTCTCTCTCTACAAATAGGATTGTTCATTTGGAGGATGTCTTGTTTATTCCATCTATTACCAGGAATTTGCTTAGTGTGAGTCAAATGCTAAGTAAGGGCCTCAAGGTGGAGTTTGATGGAGATGCTTGTTTGATCAAAAGGAAGGATGTCTTGATTGGAAAAGGCAAGGGAAGTTGTTCAAACTTGATGCTTGTGTTATTGCTAACCAAGTTGGATGTGTTGCAAGGGAGCAAATTTCTATTCAAGAGGTTTGGCACAAAAGGATGGGACACCTCAACTTCAAGTCATTGGAGGTAATGGCAAGGAAGAAGGTTGTGATTGGTCTTCCAAGTTCCTTAAGTAATGACAAGCATGTTTGTGAGTCTTGTGCTTTGTCTAAATCACATAGACTACCTTATACTAGATCTATTTCTAGATCTACAAAGCCTTTTCAACTTGTACATTCGGATATTTATGGATTTACTACAATTAGCAATAGTGGAACTAAGATGTATGTAACATTCATTGATGATTCTAATAGATTTTGTTGGATCTATCTACTAAAGAGCAAGGATGAAGTGTATTATGTCTTTGTCAAGTTCAAGAATGCAAGGGAGAACCAATTTTCCACAAAGATCAAGTGCTTGAGAGGTGACAATGGTGGTGAGTACATATCTAACAAGTTCAAGGCCTTTTGTGATGAGCATGGGATCAAGAGGGAGTATACAACATCAAGGACCCCACAACAAAATGGAGTGGCTGAAAGGAAGAATAGAACTTTATGTGAAAGTGCTAAAGCTATGAGGTTAAGTGCTAATCTTGACAAACCATTTTGGGATCAAGCTTTGTTGTGTGCCAATTTCTTGTGCAATAGGTGGCCGAGTGCTCTTTTGGATGGAAGGACACCTTTTGAGATGCTATTCAAGAGGAGGCCGAGTGTCAACTTTCTAAGAACCTTTGGATGCACATGCTATGTCAACATTACTCTTGATGATAGGACCAAGGAGGATCCATCTTCAAGAAGAGGTATTTTTTGTTGGATATAGTGAGGTGAATAAAGCCTACAAGGTTTACATTTCTTCTACTAACAAAGTTATTGTTGGTAGAGATGTCATTTTTGATGAGAGAAACATTCCAAAGGTGTCTTAAAGCATGATTTATGGTAAAGTAGATGGATCTAACATTCTTGATGTTGATGAGAAGGATCCTACTTTGGATGGTGGTGATGATGGACCTTCATCAAGTCAAAAGCCAAGGAGAACATCAAGAGAAAGACAAGTACCTTCAAGGCTCACATATGATCAAAAGGGTAAGCAAGTAGTTTCTGGAAATTATGTTGCTTTCCTAACCTCTTTGGATGAGCCTACAAGTGTAGATCAAGCAAGGAAAGAAGAGGAGTGGATCCAAGCAATGGATCTTGAGTATCAATCTCTTATGAAGAGTGGAACATATTTTGGAGGATCTTTTTGTGTACATGGAGCTATGCAAGTGGATGGATGTTATATTGCTGTGAAATCAAGTAATGGATCTGGAAAACAAAGTTTGTTCAATGACTTTGATGATCATGCAAGTAGTTGAAGATCTAGAAGTTGATCTCGAAGCGCTTCAACTAGTCAAAAGGGAAGGTCGCAATTTGGAGCTAGTCAAGAGCATCAAAGGAGAGGTAATTGGCAAAGGTGTTATGGATCTGTTTTTACAGCATATTGAAGACTCAAGTAAGGTCAAAGGAGCATCAAGGAAGTGTTGTTCAAGTTTACTTTACTTGTTCTATCTCATGTTTGAGCAATTTCATGTGGATGTGTGCAAATTGTCAAGATATGGTAAAACTAGCTACATTGGTGAGCATTGTTTTGATGTTGGATTTGTACTAGCATTCTTGGATGATTTTGCTGAAAGAAATGAAGCTATTGGAGGTTTGATTATGTCACTCATCCATGGCTAAGTTCTCAAGTGTTGAGCTACTTGGTGCCAATACTTGGAGATTGTCAATTTTTGGTGAATTCATGGTCATTTTCTTGTGTCAAGTAGATCTTGAAGATGGACTAGTGCAAACTACTTGGTTTATGGAGTCATGTGGTTCTAGATTTGCATCATTAATGTACTCACCTACTCATGGATTTCCAAGGTTTGATGGTTTCTTGTGGCAAGATGAAGATGGAGGCTCATTCATGGAGTATCATGGTGGATACAAGACAACAAAGGACAAAGGAGGAGGAGACATGCAAGCAAAAGTTGATCACTCACATTTATTGTTTGTTTGCTGTATTTTTCTAGAGAGTTCAGAGTTGGAAGCATGGTGGAATCATTTCATTTACATTCTATTTGATTCTTCATGTTCTAGTCATATTTTTACATGCAAAATTGATGTAAGAAATAGTGAAGCATCCCAAGTGGACACTATTCTCTATATCAATTATGGTTGTTTCTATTTTGAGCATTACATGATCATTGAAAGGAGATCTATTCTTAGGAAGAAGATCATTCTTATGATGGATCAAAGTTCTATTGGCAAAAACTATGCTAGGAGCATTGGAAGCTAGGAAAGCGAGTTTTGAGGTACATCATTGGAACTCGAGATTTTGGCATATTGTATGAGGGATCATCACCTAATCTTTTTGGATTTTCAGATTCGGACTATGCTGGAGATGTAATGGATAGGAAATCCATTAGTTCTTATTGTATTTTCATAGGTGATGGAGCTATATCATGGATGTCAAAGAAACAAGCCACTATCTCATTGTCATCTAGTGAGGCCGAGTACAAAGCTCTTACACATTGCACAAAGGAGATGGTATGGATCAAGAGGATGATCAAGGATCTTCACTTGCTGGATTTTTCAGAGAGCCCAATCATCTTTTGTGACAATCAATCAGCCCAAATAATGGCATCCAATCCTATCTTTCATGCTAGGAGCAAGCATATTGAGATACAATATCATTTTGTGAGGGAGCGAGTCATTGCAAAGGAGGTGGAGCTTCAACATGTGTCTTCAAGGGAATGTGTAGCTGATATCTTCACCAAAGCATTGGGAAAAGACTTGTTCATGAAGCATAGGACTTCACTTGGAGTATTATCAAAGTCTATGCTAAAACTAGTTGAAGAGGGAGTGTGAAAGATTCAACTAGTTTCATCACATTTTGTAATATTTTCATATTTGACATATTGAGGCCAAAACTTGTTTTAGACTTAGAGGTTGACTTTTCAAAGTTCATTAGTCTAAATTTCATTTGAATAAACACTTTTTGAAAGTGTGGGAAAGATAGAATGCGAGTTTGAGTAGATTCAATTTGAATAAGTTGGGTACATTGAATCTAGACCCAAAATTGGTAGGGTTAGCATTTTGGTGGGAAAGCCAAGTGGCCAAATAGGGTTTGGACCTGATATAAAAGGATGTAACTCATGGAGAGAGTCATCTTCTCTCTTCTCTATCTCATTTCATGCTTATACATTGTCCTCTTGGGTTCTACTATCCATTGGTGCACTATCTTGGTGATTGCTTGCAATTCTATGTGTAGAATGATCTGTATTTGTTATTTTTGGATCCACACGTGTGAAATATAGTAGCTTGCTGGTTTTGTACGGACAGCAATAGTACATAATCATTTCATTCAAGTTTGATCAAGTTCTATTAGTGTTTGCATCTCAAATTGTGTGTAGATGCTGATTTTGTTACATTGGTGAAATTGGTAGTGTATTTCTCTTTCTAACCAAAGATCATTCAAGTAGATTGGATCTTAAAAATCTGAAATCTTTCACAAGAATCACCAGGTGGCTCCTCTTGTTGTTGGAATTTCATTTTCGGATAGTAGTTCGCAAGGGAAAACAACACTATATGGCAGATCATGTGTCACGAATCAAGGGAAAGGAGATTGCAACCCAACCCGACGATGAGCTGGCAGATGTTGCCTTATTTTACGTGGATATAGTACCAGAATGGGCTGCCGACATTGTTGAATATCTAATGTGGGGCCAACTAGACAAATCACTACCAAAGGCGGAACAACGAAAATTGATCTTGAACGCTAGACCTTATCAGCTGATTGCCGGCCAGTTGTACCGAAGAGGTCCAGACGGAATTCTTCGGCAGTGTATTCTTCCTCATGAGACCACCCAAATCATTTTGCTTTCACATGAAGGCATGGGTGGAGGTCATTTTGCATCTGACATTATAGTTTGCAAGATCCTGCAATCAAGACGTTGGTGGCCAATGATTCATAAAGACACGGATGAATACTTGAAAAAGTGCGATGCGTGCCAAAGGGCAAGGAGACCAACGAGATTGAACTATGATCTACTACACCCAGTATTAGCCCAAGCGTCATTCGAAAAATGGGTATTGGATTATATTGGTCCAATTCACCCTGCAGCAAGGTGTTCCCAGGCTCGATACATAATCGTAGCCACAGACTACCTCACCAAATGGGTCGAAGCAAAGGCAGTAAGAGTAGCTGATGCTAGGACCACTGCCAAGTTCCTTTATGAAAATATCATTGTGCGCTTCGTATGCCCGGTGGAACTAGTCAGTGAAGCCATTTCATCAACGAGACCATTAAGGTCCTGTTGGAGGAATTCTTCATGATCCACAGAACTAGTACGTCTTATTATCCTCGTGGTAATGGGCAAGCAAAATCATCCAATAAGATCCTATGTAGCTTGCTCACGAAAACAGTTGAAGCTAGCAGATCAGATTGGGAACACAAGTTGCATGTTGCACTGTGGGCATTCAGGACAGCATATAAAGGGAGCACTAATCAAACACCCTTCCAATTGATATATGGTCAAGATGCTGTGATGCCAGTAGAGTTTTTAGTTCCTTCATTAAGGATTGCCACTGCGCAACGTCTTAATGAATCCAAATCTCTACAGCTATGCCACGAAGCTCTGCATAAACTCTGTGAAATATGCTTACTAGCTATGCATGCACTGACAACTGAAAAGGAAAGACGCAAAGTTTGGCATGATCACAGATTACAAAAGAAGGATCTTCGTTCAGGAGATCTGGTCTTGATGTATAAAACCAAGATGATCAAGGGGAAGTTAAAATTCACGGGCGAAGGTCCTTATAGGATCAAGAAAACTCTTAATCATGGGGCCATGAACTTAGAACAGCTTGATGGGATGCCATTCGACACACCCATCAACGGTAGCCGGTTGCACAAGTATTGGCCACCACAGTAAGACAGATCCAGATTGGGGGTGGCACATTACCAATAGCTAATCTGCTCATCCATCATCGCTAGATCTAAGGAGATCAAGCCAAATCAAGCAAAATCCATCAAGATTCAGCCAGATCTGGCAAGATCGGGAAAATCCATCAGAATCCAAGGAGGATCCAGATCTTGATAGGGTAAAAAAGGAAGCAGATCATCAGATTGACTGATGGATCTACTACCAAGAATCCATCAGAATTTCCAGAGCACTACCAACAGTCAGATCAAGCCTGGATGAAGCTGATTACCAGTTTACAAAAGTTAAAAATCAAAAAATCTCGAGATCTCGTCAAAAAACACTCTGAAAGAGAACTTTTTTCATGATTTTTTGAGATCCTCTGGGAGATAGCTCTTGAAAATTGGACAGTCACTAGATCTGACCTAGATGCATCCATGGAAATTTTTGCGAGAGTTTCTGATGGAGGAATCATCATTTTTTAGTGTATGCGAGAGTTCCCAGAAGTAGAATTTTCAGAACCCTCGCAAAGCATCAAGATCATCTTACCAACTCTCGCAAGATGCCTAAATGGAATCAGAGCAGTGAAATCAGCCTGCCTACATGATCTGATCTTGAAAATCTAATCACAAGAACAAGTTGTGCAAGAGATCACTTCTTGCAAGAGTTGAACTCTCGCAAACAGCCTGAACCCTCGCAGAACCTTCGCATAGGAGTCAAATCACCTTTTGAACTCTCGCAGACTTTCCTGAGGTCTTAGAATTTTGTGAAGAAGGTGCCTGCCAAAATTTGGGTGGAACTGAACAAGGGAAAGTGAATTTTACCTAATACACACTCTAAATTCTGCTATACAAGGGCTGAATTCGAGTCATTTGTCACCTTTGCTAGCAAAGCTCTGTCGAAATTTCCACTAAAAATACCAAGGTTTCTGTTTTCAACCAAACTTCCTACCAACTGTCATCTGCTCATATTAAACACTGATCTGCATTCTGAACTACAATCATTGTTCTCCAACACTCATTATTCTTAGTTTTCTACTGTTTCCACATCTTTTTCCATTTTCCACCGTTTTTTCTACTTTTCCGACTTTTTCAACCACTAATCATCATTGCTAACATGGCCTCCTTATCCTCTGAAGACTTTGACGCCAAACAGGTGATCCAGCGTGACATCCCCGAGGCCACGCAGATTGGGCCTCTACCCTCTGACACTCTGATCCAATCATAGCTGCAGACAACAGGCCCCCTCCTTGAAGCAATGGGTTTTTACCTGACGCTCTTCCATTCTGAGATTAACATGGGCCTCGCCCTTCATGCTTACGCCACCTGGGATGAGGACAAGGCTCGTTTCCACTTCTTGTACCAAGGTACCACGTACAAGGTCAGAATTAACGCCGACTCGATGATTACCATTGGCATTATGTCCGGTGATTGTCAACCCATCTCCCATCGCCAAGCCAAAGCTCTGGTCAATTTATTTGTCACCCAAACCACACTAGAAATTCCCATCCAAACCAACAATGGTTACCTGATAGAAGCTATCACGGAACCCGTCATTCAGGTGGCTGCGCATCTGTTGAATAACTTTCTAGTTATTTCAACATTTTGCAAGGACAGAATCTAGTCTACGCTGCTAGTCAGATAGTGGAATCCTTTCTAGAATTTCCTAACCCCTTTGTTGTGCCATACGACTGGCATAGCTTCCTTATTTGAGAACTAACAAACTCCATCAAACCCAGCAACCGTGAGCGAATCGCAGCAGGCCCCCTATTGTGTAACTTTGCCTATGCACTTCTCGAGGCAAAAGTGTGCGGTTTCCAACGCTCATCCCTCTTTTCTACCCTTGTGCCACATACTAACCTTTACCCACCATCTCAAGCATCTACCTCCTCCCAACCTGAAGTCATTAACATAACGGCCAACAAACGAATGTGTGGTGCTGCCTCTACATCCACATCTCCACCTATTACCCGAAGACGTGTCTCCACTGCCGCACTAACCACTCCATCAACCACCGCCACTTCTTCTTCTGTGCAACCCCCCACTCCAATTTCTGTTGCCACTACCTCTCTTCATGTTGCATCCACATCTGTTTCTGTCTCCATCCTCGTTTCTTCTGTTGATACCACTCCTACTTCTCTTCTAGTGTCCACTACTCCATCCATCACCATCGCATCCTCCATCACTCCTGCCACTAGCGTTGCTCCTCTCACATTCAATCCTTCGGATTCGCAACTATCCCCTGACACTCTGGCATGGATGCAGATTATCAATTTTTCACCCCCACGCCAGACACTTTATGCTCCATCCTCACCTTCTTCCATACTCCACACCACCCTTCAGTTTCCACTATTCCTGCCATCCTCTCATTCGGACAAACCGTCCTCACCCCTGTTTCCATAGTGTTTCTCACACCCCACCCGCTTCACCAACAAAGGTTGTCGAGGGCAGCCAACCGCTGCCGATGATGCATTTGTACAAACAATTTTTGTAGCATCACCAGATCAGACTGATCCTACCGCCCCAGATGGCATCAGGACAAATGAAAACCTGATCATAGACAATGACGACGGAATTCCACAAGTCATTGGGGCCGATACAACACCAGCCCCTACCAGTGCCAGTGTACCAGCTGCTCCCACGACGGTGTACCAAACTCTAGGAAAATACATCCTGGATGCGATAGCGGCCAAAGCTATTCTGGAAAGCAGGTACTATAGTTGGCAACGAGTAATACACAGCTATGAGCAGACCTCACCAAGCTGTAGCAAGAGCTGATTCTGGCTCAACAACACGAACAAGCAGGGCACCAGGAGATTGCCAAGCTGCAGCAGAAGGAGGAGGGCCTAAACAAATATATTCAAAGCCTCTCCAAAGCGCTGACTGAGGCCTCCACAAAGGTGCGGGGGCTTCAAGCTGAACCATCCCAACGGCTTGTCCCCATCCAAGCGCAACTTACACTTTTGGAAACAGAGAATGCGTGCCTGGGGACGGAGGTCAAAGCCTTACAAGACGAGAAGCTAGTCTGGTTAGCTCAATCTGCACCGGACACAAGGCCGCTTTCCCAATCAGAGATGAATCTTCTATGGCGTCAGGTGCAGATTTATAGTCAAACCCTCAACAGCTACCAGACGGAATTCAATAAGTATCGGACAAGTGCAACGCAAGAGCTCGCCTAGGCCAAGCAAGCCCTCAAGGCATGCCAGAAATACATGGAAACGAAAGCCCAGCCCACCCCCGTGGTAATTCACCACCACCTTATTTTGACGCTGCACAGGCTAGTACCAGCCAAGATCAGAGCCAACAGACAGCAGGGGGATTTCAACCAGACCAAGGGTCCGAAGGCCAAGACCAAGGGCAGACAGATGCGGCCGTTGAGATGCGATACCAGAGCCAAGGTGCAACCACCAGTCAGGGCCAAGCAACATCATCCAGAGGGTCGCGAACGATATCTGCCAGCCAGGCCTTTCGAAGATCGAAGTTCATGGAGGAGAATGTCAATGAATTTTTATCCAAATATCCCCACGAGTCATCAAGAGGCAGCTGGCAGATATCATTCTCAGCTCAGACCATTAAGGAAAAAGAACTACAAGCCTTACCCACCCTCCAACCACAACCGGAGTGGCAACAATAGTTATTTGAGAGAGACCCTGCGGCCATCAAGGCTTACGTGACGAGTCCGCAACAGTTACGGGTGAATGTACATTTCCTGCCGTGTCCAAGAAGATTCAAATGGGCGGAATGCGGCACTCTTCTGGACCAGATTACACTCAACAATTTCAACTGGCCAATCATCAAATCCGAATATGGATGGACAACGGATGTAGACGCTAGAAGGGCTCTCTCCGCATTCGTCAGTCACTACATCAATTGTCCTGATCCCACAGTCCGCGCGACAGTCACTTACGCCCGGGAATTAGAATATTTAATGGGCATTGAAATAAAATGGGATGATTTCCTTCCCTCCATATTTTGATCCAAATAAAGCACTCGCTTTCGACAAAGTCGAAGACCAGCTGCCAGTCGCTCGCATATATTACCGAGCTGCATTCCTTGGAGATCCCTGGACGAAACGATTCCAAGCATGGATGGACCAGGAATGGCTGACAAGCGTCCACAAGTCCTTCCACACGCCAAAGGACTTGAAGAAACTGGATCTTCTCAACTTCATGGAAGATGTTACGGGCTATCGCATCCACCAGAGGTGGTCCAAGAGAACGCTATACTAAACCGACAGAGTGCCGAGGGATCGCCACTACTTCAGGCCGTGGGTCCTGTTGGGGGTATTCCCAACAAAGTGTAAATAAATAAAATCCTCCAATAACATGTGTTGTCAGGGCATGGCATCCTACGTGTATAAGCCCATGGCCCCAATGAGCACACAATTGAAGTTGTAAATAAAATAAACTTGACTAGGGCCTTGTAATTAAAATAAAACTAGAGGCCCAATGTCATTTTTAAACTTAGAGATCACTTTTTAGAGTTGGGTCCAAATTGGGACTCACATGAATCTTGTGATTTCTAATGTACTTTTTGTGGACCCTTGGATCAAGTTGGGTCCAAGATGAATGGATAGGATCATTGTGAATATTAGCCAATAAGATTGAGGGGCAAGGGCCTTCCCCTTTTTATAATAAGGCATCATTTGTACACTAATTCCATGCTTAATGAGAAGGAGAAAACTCTACCATTTTTGGAAGAGAAGCATCCTCATTTGCTATTCACCACTTGCTATTGCTTATCGGCGGCAGGTTGTTTGGCCCATTTACTAAATAATCTGTCACGAAAATGGTGTTGACATAAAGAATAGAGTCGGTCCAAAACCACCCTCTCTTTCCTATTGACAATTATATTGCCTTGAGGATCCACGTCATAATAAGGATTTGTGGATGACTCTTCAGTGAGGGCGGGAGCCACGGCCGCTTGTGAGGGACCACTCTCATCTTGGCTAAGCATACTTTGCAGTTATGTTTTCTGCTCAGGATTTGATGATTCATATCAATTTTTTACAAAGTCTCCCGAGCTTTCACCACTGCCTAACCCCAACATGATTACTACATTCATAAACATATAATACATTACAATAAACCCTAATATATTGAAATGAAGTAGAAAAAAAAAATGGATTACAGAACTTTAATGCATATTGGAGTAGAACTTTCATACCTGTGTTAACAAAACAAGAGAGATATGAGTGTAGAGTTCAAGCCTACACCAAGATGCAAAAGAATCATATAAGCAACAATGTATAAGAATAGGACTATCTAAAAATTAAAACATTAGAGTCATACAATAATTTTATGTTATTTGTGTTTTGTACTTGTGCATATATGCAGTTTATCACAACGAGATGAATTACATTCAGATCAGTCTAGCGATGAAAACACTACTCAAGTTAACAAGGTAAGTAATAAACATGCATGTTTTCTTGTTCATAAAAAACTTTGTTATTATAAGTTTAAATATTGTGCTAAAGTGACATGTACTTGATTTTTGTTTCTCGTAGAGAAATTATTTTCAAAATAAAATATGGTGCACATGCCTCAAGTGTGATGGACAAAAGATACGTGAAAGACACATTGTTGAAAATCATTTGTGGAAGTTTGGACGAAAAGAAGAAGGTCAACCATCGAATTTGGAAGACGTTGAGGTTTGTTAAATTTATATGATTGTTTTTTATCATAATCTTCGTCAATCTATATATGTCACTTATAAAATTTGTTTCATGTGTGTAGCCAATACATCGAATGCCATTCCACGGAGTTGATCCATCTGTGTTTAGTTACAATCAACGTCAAGTTTTGATAGACATGAGAAAACAAAGAATGAAACAAATTGAAGAGGCAAACACAATTGGAAAAGAGAATAATCAACTTGATTCTAATGATTATGATTATGAGGTGCAACACGATGAAGCAATGCACAACATGTTTGAATCTTACTTTGAAACATATGAGAATGATGATATGCATGCATCTTCTAATGAAAATGGAGATCACGAACAATTTGAGATGGATGAAGTTGAGATTCTATTGCACAAGGAGGCAGACACTCCTCTATATCTTGGAGCATCCATTTTGAGACTAGCTACGTCAATTCTTATTCTAAAACTTCAAGCAACATACAAATGGAGTGATCGTAGCGTGACATCTTTATTCGGGTACTTAACGCATAACACAACTATTATACTTTATAGCATATTTATATAAAGTTAATTTTTTTTCTTTTCTAACAACTCATAGTGCTCTTTTTTTAGGTTGTTATATCGAATACTTCCGAAAGAAAATGTGATACCTAAAACACAAAAAGAAGCACAAAAGATGATGACCGTGCTTGGAATGGATTACGACACAATACATGCATGTCCAGAAGACCATGTATGTCCAGAAGACCATGCATGGGAGTAGCGGAATGGCATGGTGAATAGCTTAAACATCACGACGTTAATTCTTCATGGAATGAATCCATTGATGGTATGAAACGGTTGTCTATTTTTCATAAATTACCCTATTGGAGGAATTTATTGATAAACCATCTATTGGATCCTATGCACATATTCAAAAACGTCAGCGAATCCTTATGGAACCACATCATTGGCATACAAGAAAACTCCGTAGATCATAAAGTTCTACAAGCGGCCGATGTGAAAAGACCCTATTGGATTCAATACACCGAAGGTGGAGATGAGATTCTACCTAGCGTGTCGTGGATTTTTACAAAAGAGCAACTCTCATATGTTAAACATGTCATAAAACAAATGAGAACTCCAACAGGCTATGCACATTCTTTATGCAAGTCATTTACCAAAGATGGTAAATTAAGTGGATTAAAATCACATGATTGGCATAAGATGTTGCAATTCATACTTCCACTTTCTATTCGAGGTCTCTTCAACGATGATGTACGAAATACGCTTTACAATTTGTCATCGATGATCAGCTTTGTATATTTTTTTAAGCACTTGTATAAATATGTGATATTTCAAGTTTTTATGTGTTAAACAACCTAATGTACTATCAATCTTGCAGGTGGATTTCCTTGAAAGAAATAAAAAATAGTGAATTGGATTCCATGAAAATCCAAATGATCAAAATGGTATGTTTGTTGAAAAGAGATTTTCCAACTTCCTTTTTGGATATACAAGTTCATCTTCTAGTGCATTTGGTCGAAGAAGTATCAATTGCGAGACCTGTGCACATGAGATGGATGTTCTACCTTGAGCGCTTTATGAAAGTTTTGAAGGGCTTTGTGAGACAAAAGACAAGGCCAGAAAGTAGCATTGCAGAAAGTCGGCTTGTACAAGAATCTTTGTTTTATATCACCGAAATAATCTCACAATTGCATCCTGCAATTCCCAAAATGTGGTGTGAAGAAGAAGATGAACGTTGTTAAGGGTGAAGTACCACAAGGAAATGGTGTGCAAAAAAGGCTTTCACCTCAATTAAAAGAGAAAATTGACACATTCATATTATATAATTGTGGACAAATGGAAAAGTGGATTTCAAGGTATGAAGAAGCCAAAAAGGAAAGAAACATAACATTGAAACGAAGAAGAAATATCAATCGAAGAAGAAGAAGGGCGTTGGAGAACGACGAACATTTGGAGCCTTTACCTCCAAAATGCTCTCGTGAATGGGTTTTTGATACGATGCTAAAAGCATCTGAAAACGGAGAAGAAGTGACCGAATTAGAATAGAAATTTGTTTGCGGATGTGGATGGAAGGTTAGTGTAATATTGTTTATGTGAAGTTTTGTTTTTGTACTACTCAATATATGAATGGTATTTCTAATTACACACATTTGTTTTTTTTTGTATTTTAGTATACATCATACACTGCCATGTGGGCATATGGACACTATTACCGTGTTGAGAGAGTTGACAACAAGCGACGTACATATGATTGTGGTATAATGGCCAACTTTCAACAAGAGAGTCGTTTTAGTGCGAGGGATCCTAATGTCATTTCGGATGACCTAGACTATGTCGGCACATTGCAACATATTTATGAAGTCCATTACGAGACTAACGGCAAATGCTTTATTAGAACCTCGTCTTTAACGGGAGAAAAGTAAGGGCTACACATCTTCCTAGGATTGGGGATTTAAATTATCTACATTTCACCTTTGTATATTAATTAATTGCCAGTGTATGCGATAAAATACGATATTGCTTTGACCAAAATGAAAATTATGAATTACATTTAATTTCTTACTAAGTTAGATAACGTATTCTAATAATAAAACAAATTGAAACAACACAAACTCACCAGTAAACTCACTCGAAGTTTCACTCAAAGCTTAAGTGGAAACGTGCAATTGCTCGCTCTTTAAACGTTTGCTCTTTTTTTTTGAATATTTTTGTCACATGCACAAGCAATTAAAAAATAATACTATATTACACAATTGAACCATTATTATAAGCAAAATCAAACATACAATTATCATCAAACACTATCTAGTCATCTACTACTATAAATCTTAATCAAAACACACTCACACACATACACACTCTCTCTCCCTCTCTCTCTCTCCCTCTTTAAAAATTCAATATAAATTCTATCAAACACTATTTATATATCTATCACTCTTAAATATCCTAAACTAATGCATAATACAAAACACACACACACACACACACACACACACATTCTCTCTCTCTCTCTCTCTCTCTCTCTCTCTCTCTCTCTCTCTCTCTCTCAAATCTTAAACCTTAAATCAATGTAAAATACTAAACATGTTCACAAACGCAACAACTCAAGAGGGAACACTCTAGTCTCAAAATTAAAAATGTGCAATGTGCATGCTTTTATGCGTGTAGATCGATGTAAGCTAAAAGTCAAGCCAAAAGTCATGCATCAATTGAGTGGAGTGATGATAGTTGTACGACGACTTGACTCCAGAGGTGAGACTCTAGTACTATTAAAACCAAAAAGTGTAATGTGTGTGCATGCAAATTGTTATAACTTAGAAGTGATAAATCAATTGACGTTTGTGTACAACAACTCAAGTGACATAACATAAGAGTAAAATTGTCAAATTGGCACAAGAATGCATGTAGCTCACTTTATAGCAAATGTATCTATTATAATAGTATGTAGTACCAATTATAAGCTAAGCTGACATCACAATCATTACACTTATTGCAAGGCTGGCATTTGCAAAAAAGTATGTTAATATTAAATACTCATGGTATTTTTATATTAAATACTCATGTTGAGGTTGCTTGACCTCATGCCTCATGTTGCATCAATTATTATTTAATTGTTTGTCCAAGACTTTTAAGTGCTTACCATTCATCATCTATCATATAAAGTCAAGCTTTTAAATATCTAAACATATTCTTGAGACCAACCCGAAAGATGCTATTGCCTACGATGACGGCTAATAATCCTTATGAATAAGCTCGGCGTCACTCTAGTTAATGAGATTGATTCATCGTATAACTATGGAAAGTCTGACGACGAGTTTATTACTTCGCATTTGCTTCAATGATCACGATTGCTTCAGGCAACTCGAAACTCTTAATTTCAGTAAATCCAGCCGCAGCGAGCAAATTTCGCCACTGAATTTCTGATCTGCTCGTGCCTCCATCGGTGAAGGCAAGCATGCTGACATCCACAATTTCTGCGAGTTTCTCAAAAAAGCCCTTCTTAGTGCAGGATTTGGGGTTCTTTGCACAGGATTTGAGAATAGTCTCCACGACCATGATCTTTCCGCTCTTGGGCAACAACGTCTTGTAACAATTTTGCAGAACTTTGATGCACTTCTCATCATCCCAATCGACGAGTGTATTCTATAGAAAGAAGCAGCAAATGTACCACAGTCACATTCTATTGAACTAAGTGATATTCAAAACCACGTCTAGCACGGTAGAAGTTGAGTGAAGATATCTGGAATTCTAAGAGAGAGAGCAGTGTCGGTTGGTTAGGCAAATTCTTATATTTGTCTTGAGAATCTTATAACTTAGTAGCACTGATAGCCTTTTACTGACCTTAATAAACACTCCATCCGCTGATGGCACATTATCGAACATATCTCCTCCTACATGCTCCACTCCTAAGCAGGCAAGAAAAAAGAGTTAAGCATTTACAGCATAATTTTGATGATCTATCAACTCTTAAAGATTTAGAGAATGTGGGTTCTCGATCTCTTTCAGATTGATACTTTGCAGGTTAGCCAAACAAACAGTGGTGACCAATGCATATGCTTAAAGAACTAAACTTAAAACCTCCAACCTGCAGCAGCTTGTGGACCATTCCAAGTTCTTACCAGGTATTCTAGGAGCATTCGCCACAACATGCGGCTGATCAAAATTGATAGCCTTCAATTGCGGATAAACACGCACAATTTCACTCAAAGCTGTGCCAACACCACCACCCACATCAACTATGGACTTCAGATCATCGAATCCCTTGTAGTGTTTGAGTACTACTGCCATCACACCCTTGGAATAGCACATCATAAAATCGTTGATATTGCTGCTAAAAGCTGGATGCTCCCTAGCATATTCGAAGAAGGGCTTCCCAGTAACTCTCTCAAACGGGAGGCAGTTCTCTAACACGGCTTCATGCAGGTGATTCCAGGTCGCCATGTACACTTCATGAGTATGAAGAAGCAGAATTGGAGACACATTGCCAACGTTCCCAGCAAGCCAACGCGAAACATCATTCAAGCCATACTGTGGCTCCTCATCCGACCCACTCAGCCGAAAAACCCCCCTCCTTGCCATATATTTGAGGATGTGTTCAAGAGCACCGACATTGGGATGGGCACAATTAGGCAGCTTAGCAGCAATCTGCGCAACAGATAGCGATGCACCAGGGCTTTGCTGAGCAAGAATTTCCGGAACTCCCAGCATGACCACTGCTCTCAGGATGAGGGAAGTGACACCGCCGAAGATTATGTCCCACAGTAACTCCTGCCCAAGGAATTGCTGCTGCGTAACCTGATGATCATCATTACTATCAGTTGTCGCGATCGGAGGTTGAGGTTGATCTTTTAATTGGTCGCTAAGAAGCGTAAAACGATCTTCAGGTGCTAATGTCGCCATAGGCAGCACAGACGAGGAGGGGAATGAGGAGGAGAGGAGGGGAACGAGGAGGAGGAGGATAGCTCGTGAGATGTCACCTACAGGAGTGTTCTATCTCAGTCGTAGTTTGGCTGTGAGCGCGCAAAGCCTCCTTATATAGCGCGGCCTTGCTCTCTCGATATAGCTCACGTGTCATGACTCATGAAGGTGAGGGGTAAAGTACATTTTGCCATTTTTATTATATTTTGCTCAGAGTGGCTGAGCCTCAAAGTCTTGAAAAGTAGAATTGGGCATAAAAGTTTTGCTTTGTCCAACATCCTTATCTGCTGCGGACTTTTCTCCCTACTCGGGACTTTTTGCATCTTCTTTCTTCCTTTGACAGCTTTATTATGGATGTTTTTGCCCACCTTTTGGGCCCAGGTTCTTTGGATGGTGTGGAGACCCTTTCAGCCAGGAACCAGGCTCGGTTACCCATTTTTTTTGGAGGTGTGGGTCTTCTCTCTATGGTTTCTTCTGCACCTGCAACTTTTCTTGGGAGCTGGGCTCTTGTCGCCCCTGCTTTGTCTTCTTTCTCTAGCTTTCGCCCTCTCTTGGCGGATTGCATTGCTTATGTGGATAGCGGTTCTCTGCCTTTTCAGCACCTCATGAAACTTTCTAAATTGTGTAACGTGTTCGTTGTCCAATTGTATGCAGAAGTGTGATTTTCGGGACTATGAAATAACACGCATTCGTTTGTTTTGCAAGGATAAATTTGTGGTAGATCTGTAAGGACAAGTAATATAGTTATGCGTAGATGGTTTTTATTTATGCATACAGAATAATTAGTAATGTTATGAGATGTTAGATTAAATTGTCGTATACAGATTTCGTATGTTAATAGTTTTGCTAACCGAAATAGACAAAATGTATCATAATATATACATGTCGGAGTTATATTTAGTATGTTATCAATATACATATTTCTATCGAGAATATTTCTGTGCAGTGTTCTAAAAGTTTTATTTGAAAAGAAATTGTTTTCCCACCAAACTGCATCCGTATCAACCGTATTTATGGAATTCGTAAAAAGTTCTATAATAAGTTGTCTTAATTCATGTGGTTGCTTTTGGAAATTAGTAAGAAATGCAAATACTACAAAAATATGTGTTTTCTGGAAAATGTTTTATAAATTCGGATTGTGTATTTAAGTTTATCACTGATTTAACAACCATGTTGAAAAGCAAGAAGATTGAAAATTCAGAAACAGGTGTATGGGGGTACCGGCAACAGCACCTGCAAATAAACATAAATGGAACTTAGGAACTACAAGTTCGGATCACGACTTCCAAAAGCAGTGTAAAATAGAATGAAAATATGGACATAATGTATGTCTTTCGAATTGGTCTGTACGTACGTATTTGTAACTTAATATTTGTAAGACAAACAAATATGTATGATAATTATAAAGCAGTACAACACCTAACAACATAAAGTCTTCAAATTTTTTTAGGGCATTTATGGAATATTGCTATTATGTTATAAAGCTAACTAAAAATCTTAAAAGTAGACTTCATTTATTTATAAATTTTATCTCGTAAATAGAATTATTGTACTTCAATATTTGCTTTTCCAAGTTGCTAGGATCATAATGGTTGTAGACTATTAACACAACTACACATATAATCACATGTCTGTAGATTTCTAATTTATTTATCATTACATGAAAACAACACATTATGCTATTAGTTTTCAATTTCTGAAACTATAAAAAAAGCATGGATGAATTATGTATGGTCATTAGGTTTTTTACACACACACATACACACATACACATACATACAGGCACACACACACACACACACACACACACACACACACATATTGCAACAAATTTTATTTTTTAAAGCAATTTAACTATTACATTAAAACAAATTCAAATATGTGAAACGACATAACAAAGTATTAACCAAAGTTCATGTGTTATTGTGTTTGTAATTTTCTAGTTCAAGTCATTATTGAGGTAAATCGAGAGATTGAAGCTAAAAGTAACATGCAAAAATTATTGTCGTAAAAGTAGACAATCGGCCTAGGATGTAATGTATCTCTCCTAGATCTTGCATTTTAAACTCACATCCAAGTGCTAGCTTAGTTTCATCAACTAGCTTGATACAACTTTCACAAAGAATAATGTCATCAACATAAATTAGAAGAATGACAATATTGCTATCAACAAACTTTAGATACATGGAAGGATCATAGTCACTAAGAGTAAATCCTAGTGAGATAAGACAATAATTAAGTCTTGAATACCATGATCTTGGTGTTTGCTTGAGTCCATAAAGACTTTTGAAGAGCAAGCACACTTTGGACTCATCCTTGATGAATCCTTGAGGTTGTTCCATATAGATCTCCTCCTCAAGATAACCATTTAGAAAAGCATTGGATACATCTAATTGGAACACCTTCCAATTGCAGAAACAAGCAAGAGAAATAAGAATTCTTATTGTCACCATCTTTGCAACGGTGCAAAGGTCTCCTCATAATCAAGGCCATGGATTTGAGCAAATCCTTTTGGCACATAATCTTGCTTTATGCTTGTTGATGGTGCCATCATGATTGAACTTGATCCAAAATACCCACTTGCAACCAATCACATGCTTGTTGGATGGAGGATCCACAAGCTCCCAAGTATTGTTGGTGATCAATGCATCATACCCTTGCTTCATGGCATCATACCACTCCTTGGTATTAAGTGCCTCTGGTACATTCTTTGGCTCTTCATGAGAGACATAAAAAACATAATTAGTGGAATCAAGATCCACTTGCTGCCTTTGTCAACATATGAGAGCCTCTTAGGCTCGGATCTATCTCTTATGGATCTTCTTGGTGAGAAAATCCGAGGAGAGTCTTCTTCAAATCTCGACCCCATCACATCATGATTGTCTTCAAAATCAATAATTGGTGATGCATCCATAGATTTCTTGATCTCGGCCTCTTCAAAAGATGAGTGTTGATCTTCATGAAAGACAACATCTCTACTTTCAATAACTTGAGAAGTAGAGAGTATAAAGACTCCATAGGCCTTCTTGGTGGATGAGTATCCAACCATGATCCCTTTGCATGCACTAGGATCTTCCTTCTTCCTTGTTTCCAAGGGAATATGGACAAAGCATATGCATCCAAAAACTCTAAGGTGATCAAAATTAGGCTTCTTCAAATATAAGATTTCATATTGTGACTTTCCTCCAAGAGCTATATGTGGGAGCCTATTGCAAAGATAATTTGCACAATTAATGGCTTCTCCCCAAAAATCTTTGGGCAAAGATGCCTCAATTATCATAGATTTTGCACATTCAAATAGAGATCTATTCTTTCTCTCGGCCACTCCATTTTGAGATGGAGAGTAGGCACAAGAGAACTCTCTTTTGATGCCTTCAAGCTCACAAAAATCTTGAAATTTATTGGAGATATATTCACCACCTCCATCACTTCTAAGAGCTTTAATCTTGAATGAGAATTGCTTCTCTACATAAGCTTTGAAAATAAGGAAGTGATCAAACACCATAGATTTAGAAGCAAGAAGATATATCCAAGTGAATCTTGTGAAATCATCAATGAAAGTAACAAAACAAGTGGCTCTTCCCTTGCTTGTAGTTGATGAGAAATGCACATCCGAGTGGATTAACATTAAAGGATGCTTGCTTTTGATAGAAGATCTTGTAAATGGCTTTTTGTGAGATTTAGCAATAGCACAAGCCTCACAAGGCTTGATCTTCTTGGAGAATTACTTTGTCAAGCCAATAGCTTTGGCTTCTTTCATCATAGAGAGCATGGATTTGTAGTTGGGATGTTCCAACCTCCTATGCCATAATTCCTCCATAGAAAGCTTGTTCTCAAGAGCAACATTACAAGCATTCACGTACTCATTTGGATCTAGTTTATAGATGTCTCCAAATCTAGATCCTAATGCAAGTATCTCATCATTCTTCTTGATAGTGCAAGTATCAACATTGAATTTTACATCAAGGCCATTATCAAGCAATTGGCCAACACTAATAAGATTCTTAGTAAGCTTAGGTACATAAAGAACTTTAGAGAGAGAAAGAACTTTAGAGGATGCAAGCTTCAAGGGAATGTTCCCTATGCCTTCAATAGGACATTCAAAATCATTTGCTATGTATATTGATTTCTGGACTCCATCATAAGGTGCAATAGAAGAGAAAGAGTCCTTGGAGCTACACATATGTGAAGAGGCTCCACTATCAATATACCATAGGCCGTCCTTCTTGAAAGGAGTAGATGAGAAACAATAAGAGATCCCTCTCCATAACTTGCAATAGTGTCTTCCTTGTCATTGGTAATGTTGGCTTGCTTGAGTTGATTCTTCTTCTTGAAGCAATTGGTGGCATAATGGCCTTTCTTGCCACAATAAAAGCACTTGATCTTCTTCTTCTTGAGCTTGGATGATGAAGCATTAGAGGAATCATCTTCCTCCTCATCTTTATCTTTGGATTTGTTTGTCCTTGCTTGAGGATTGTTGATGTTGGTTCTTGCTCCTCCCTTTGTGCTTATCCTTGGCAAAGAGAGCTTTGCCATCATTATGAGTGAGAGAGTGCTTGTCCATCCTCAAGAGCTTGTACTCTTGTCTTGATTCTTTTGAAATTAGCACACTTTGGAGAGCCTCCAAACTTGGTAGCTCCTCCTTAATGGCATAGGATTGGACAAGGTTATCAAATTCACTTCTCAAGCCATTGAGAATGACTTGAACTAGCTCATTTTGATTGATGGAATCACCAATACAAGCAAGTTCTCCATGAATATCTTTTACTCTCAAAACATAACTAGATGCACTCTCATCACTCTTTTGGCTACTTTGAAAGATTTGATTCCTAAGAGTGAGAAGACTAAAGCTATTCTTAGCCTCATAGATAGTGTTGAGACAATCCCAAGCTTATTTGGCTATTGTACAAGTACCTATCTCCCTCAATATCTCATTAGAGACATTCATCTTAATGTAGTGGAGAGCCATCCTAGCTCTCTTTTTGTATTTTTGAACCTCTTGAAGAACTTGTGGTTCTTCAAGGCCAAAAACTATGTCCATCATGTCTTGAAGGATCAAGATGGACTCCATCCTCATTTTCCAAATTGAATAGTTTGAAGTGGACAACCTTTCACTTGGTTCCAACAAGGATGAACCCATTGAAGACATTTGAAGTGAAGAAAACTCAAATGATGAACAATAAATGTTGCAACACACTCTCAATAGGATCCAATAATAGAGTACTATCTCCTCCTATAAAAGATCTTGCAACTTTTTGTGAATTGATTCTCACTAGCTACACAAATCTCTCTAAAACAAGATCTATTTCACATCAAATGATGGAGTATAGGCAAAGTTAGGATCAAACACTCTTAGCACGTGTGAAGTACACTAAGAAACCAAATTTGACTTGAATACAATGATATTGCATGAAACAAAATGTCTAAGATCTCAAAACAGTGCCTAGATCACATATAGATGAGATTGGTAAGCATACAACTGTGATTTTGGATCAACCAAGCAATCTCTTGACCAAACCAAATGTGTCCACCCAGGTCTAGGTGCCCTACCTAACACTCTTCAAAAGCTTATAACTTTTGATTGGCTCAACCAAATGGAATGAAACTGATTGCATCAAAAACTAGACAAAAATAGCTTCAAAACAAGCTATCAAGCAAGATAAATGCATCAAGCATGAGAAAGAACTCCAAACTGGAATTGGATGTTCCTCACACGTGTCTGAGCACCTGATTCTATGCAGTACTAGGTCAAACCCAATCAATGTCCTTTTGATCTCTTTTGATTCAAAATTGAACAAGATAGCTAGGAAAATGGACCTTGCCAATTTCTAGCTCAAGATTGATGAATAGTTTTCACTTAAATGGATCAAAATGCATGGTAACCTTAGGTAGGCTCTGATACCATGTTGATTTCACACGTGTGGATTGTCCACAACATGTACTTGTGATCTCCTAAGGTGTGTAGATGCACCAAGATCAAGACTAGATTGAGATTCAAGATCAATCTTAGATCCTATGGCAAAAACACACTACTACATGCATTCAATCACTTCCAACTCTCATCACACGTGTGGGAAGTATTAAAAAAATATTCTAAGTAAAAACAAGCTGCTCTCCTCGGGTAGAGAGAGAAAAACCATCATGAGCTCTCGGGTACACTCAAAATCCACACAATCACCAAATCAATTAGCTTCAAAATGAGGAGTACAATGATACTAGTAGATCCACGAGCTACCACTATTCTTAACTATGATTGGACCACACTTTTTCACCTCTTAATCCTATTGGACCATTGATCTATGCACCTCTTAATTCTATTGGACTACATTCAAGCACACCTCAAATTCCTATTGGACCTCACATGGTTCCACCTCTAAATCCTATTGGACCTCTTAGAATTCATCAAACAAAAGCATTACACTTGTCTACACTCTAATTGGCATGAGTTTGGCCTCTTACTTTATTTTGGCTCAATAGTGGCATTACAAGTGGAAATGCATAATTTGCCACCTATGCCAAATTTGTTCCTATCAACATCCTACACCTAGATGCTTGATGTAAAAAACATAAGACCCCTATATCTAACATAGATAATCTTTTTCAATTCTTCACAAAGCTCCCACAAAAACACACATCTTGTAACATGTCCATTCTCAAAAGAACCATTAACATTCACTAAAACCTCCTAACACCACACACACACACACACACACACACACACACACACACATTTACCATTTTTTTCACCTTTTATTGTGCTAATGGTCATATGGTTAGAAGAATAAGTTTATATTATCCGTGATGACAACAAAACTGTGCAAGAAAGGAAGGCAACCAAATGGCAATGAAAATATTGTCCAGAAGGGCAAAACGAAGAAATTGATGAGGTTTTAAATAGTTAGGGTATTACATGGTATGCCAAGAAAGGATCGTATTGCCAGGACTCATATTTTGAACTTATGCATCGAATGGTTTCAAGTAGAGTAGAAAAATTTGAAACTCATAAATTGACAGCTTATGAACTTATGGTTCAGTAATGCTGCTTTTTGCGGTAACTAGTTTCACAAACATCTATAAGATGTTTTTTAACTTTTTCACGACCGTGGCAAGAGTCATTTATTTATGAAGTTACTATGGAATGACCTATTCCGAAATTACTTCGAGTTTTGACTAAGCCATACTGTATTTCATTTTATGTACTTGCTTTCTTTACCTCGTGTTGTATGTTGTCGCTTGGGTGGTTTTTTACTTGGCTTGAGGTTTGGTGTTTTAATTTTTGGGGTTGGTTTTGGCTTAGCCAATCTGTGGTTGATAGCTGGCTTCCCTCGTTTTTCTATCCTCTCTCTTTTAGTGGGCTTGGCACTCTCCTCTCGCTATTTTTTCTCTCTTCTTCACGCTGTTTTCTACTCCTTCACTATTGGTTTGGTTTTTTGATGTGTTTGGTGGACTGTCCCTTCGGGATGGGTGTGCTTGGCGGTGTCTTGGAGGCTTTTTCGTGGTGGTCTGCTTCTGATTTGCTAATTTATGGCGCTTTTTGCAGCATCAATGGTTTGTTTCACCTCTATTTTGCTCTCCTCCTCATTGCTTCTGGTATTTTTTCAATGTTGTTTGTTGCCATTTCCGCTTCTGTGGTTGTGTGGGGTGCTGTTGTTTCTGATGGCTTTGCCTAAGGTATGTTCCTTGTGCTTATGTAGGTTTTTGTTGCTTGTTGGGCTTCTTTTACCTTGGTGTTGGTGGATGCCTTGTCTTTTGCTTTGCTGGTGGTTCTCTGTTGCTTTTTTTGGTTGACCTTTGCCCTCTAGTTTTCGGTTGGGTGCTAGTTTTTTTAGTGTTTTTCTAGTTTTTGATTGTTGCTCGTTTTACTCTTTGCTTGATGGTGTGTGTTTTGCTTTCTTAGATTGCTTTTAGTTTTTTTGGTGGTTGGTGGTTATGTTCTCTTTGTTCTGTTTGTGCTTTTTTGGCTTATTTTTTGTGGTTTTGTTAGGATGGTTCCTTGTTTCATTTAGTCTTTTCCTTGGATTTGCTGTTTTTTATGTTTTCCTTGTTGATGTTTGGTTGTTTTTGGCTTTGGTTTGTTTCTTTTTGGGCTTCTTTGGGTGTAGAAAATAAATCATGTACTAGTAATGGATTTCTTAACAACAAATGTGTTATTGCATAAATAAAACTTGGAAAACATCATGCTAGAAAATGGTTTGCATGTATTTTTGATAATCCATATAGAATTTGTATCGTTATGTCAACAGAGTTACTATAATGCATTGTAGGTGTACTAATGCAGTTTTGAGAAATCAGCTCATGGTAAAGTACGAAAATAGTAATTTTTTATATACAAAAATATATATGAAAGTATAAATGGAATGTTTATAGAAAAAATCATGATGTTCGTATAGCACAACTCGTTCAAAATGAATGCCATCTACATCAGGAAAGTGCATCTAAAAAAATGATGATGTTCGTATAGCACAACTTGTTCAAAATGAATGCCATCTACATCAGGAAAGTGCATCTAAAAATTTTCTATGGAACTGAATTTAATTTTTTTTCTTGCAAATTTTGAAGTTGAAATGGTATGTAGGTCTACCAATATACAAGTACAATAAAAAAATCTTTTGAAATTGATTGCTATTTATAAGTCTAAAAACTATATGGAAATGTTCTAAGAAAGTACACGTTCGTGGTTTTACAAGTATGATGTTAGTCATAGTGATGAATTAGTAAATACGATTTGATTTTCTGAATTTCCTTTACGTACACAGACTATGTTAGTAACTACATTATCAAATTTGTTTTCTTGCAATTTCCTATCATGGTACATGTACTTTTACTTACTATTAAATTCAAGTTGGACTTATTATGTACCAAATACTGCACTTTCTTTGTTCTAATCGTAATTCATAGCATGTTTTGACAAGCGAAATTTGGCACGCCAAAAAATTTGGCTTCTTTCAAAGTGAACCAAATTTGTTCCTGCTCTGTGTTTGTGTGTTGGCATTCTAGTCACAAACTACCATAAAATAATTTTTTTGTGCAAGGTGGAAAATCCTTGTGCATGCAACATTATGTACGTATATTGGTGAAAAACCTAATAAACGTACATGATTCATTCATATTTTGTTATAGTTTTGTATATTTGAAATTAATACCATGATATGTGTGAAAAATTGCCTACATTGGCAAATCTAGCCATGTAGAATATTGTACATTTTGTCAATATTGTTTGTTGGTTACTTGAATGGCCAAAGTGCCACTTGTACATACACACCTAAAGTAGGTTACCACGAGTCAAGAGGAGTGGTTGTGTCTATTTGGTAGTGATTCCTACTTTGTAGGATCTAGACCATGATTTATGATGAGATTTGTACCTAGCATGCACCTACCAAGCATGACTCTTGGATCTAGGCTAGGGTTTTCACATTAGGGCAAGAAAGTGGAGTCTACTTCCTTATTACATGCTGGATTTTCACCTAACTTTGCAAAGGAAGTGTGTTTTACTATGTATTTCCATTCTCCATAGTGAGAAGATAGAAACTTTTTGGAGCCTCAAGGAGAAACTCGAGTTTCCTCTCATTGTATGGTGATTACTCTATTTTTCCAATGAAACCCAGCTTTGGCACTTTGTAAACACTGTCTACAGGCCGTACTACAGCCTTATTTCCACACGTGTGGAGTTGGATTAGACTATTTGATCAATGCTTTGATTGTCTCTACTTGTTTCCTATCAAGCTGCTAAACTAGATCTTGTTTTCTGATGACTAGTTTCCGATACATTGTTTAACAAGCATACAATCACCTTGTGGATCATTCAAAGATCCATTTATGGTCCTTAGTATTGTACTTTTCACATGGTATCAGAGCCAAGTACAAGGCCATTGATCTGTGTTTGAATCTAATCTAGTTTTAGCAGGTTTTGGTGCAAAAAGCTAGTATTGGAAGGGCGAGCTGGTATCCAGGTTCTGGTGAGGGGATTTGATCCCAAACTTTTTCAGGATCAAAATCCGTATTGTTCACACGTGTGGGCATCTCTGAACCAGCATTTAATAACCCATATTCATTGGATCATAGAAAATTCATATGGTGTCAGTTTGATGTAATTTTTGGTGCAAATCCTAGGATAAGCTACCAAGATCACTTGCCATTGATTAGTTTTGAATTTGTTTCATGAAAACTAATTAATCTAGGCTGATTTCAGACCTTCTTAAAGTGGAAACCAGGTCTTGAAAGTACATTAAAGTGAATGAGAGAGAGAGTCAGTTTTTGTCCAAGAATAGCCAAGATTGGCAAGATTTGCTTGAGTGTAGTTTTCATCTCATCTTATCTTCATTCCAGCTTGTGAGGGAGTGATAGAACTGTGATTACAAATCCATCTGTTGGATTAGAAGTCAACATTTGAGTGAAACACTGCAAGTTAGAAACCTTTGTGAGTTTCAGGTCCAAACAAATCTATATCTTGTGTGTAGAATCTTGCTAGTAAGATGGGATCAGTGGGAGCCTACCTTCTAGAAGCTAGTGAGAGGTTAAATTCTACCAATTATGCTATTTGGAAAGTGAGGATGGAGTCACTAATGGTGCTCCAGGATCTTTATGAGTTTCTAATAGATGATGAAGATGAACCTCTAGGTGCACAGGAATTAGTGAGATACAAGAAGAGGTCTAGGCTTGCACTTCACTGTATTAAGATGAATGTAAGCAATGACCTTTTAAGGGAAGTATCATAATGTAAGAGTGCTAAAGAGGCTTGGGAATCTTTAAAATCTATCTATGAGTCTAGTAACACTTCGAGGGTTCTCATGCTTAGGAATCAGATTCTACAAAGCATGAAGAGAAGTGATGAGAATGCACAAGATTATGTGCTAAGAATCAAGTCTCTTAATAGGGAGTTAGCTTCCATTGGAGAGAAGATTCAAGATAGTGAGCTTGTTCAGATTGTCCTAAATGGTCTAGGGAGTGGCTTTACAAATTTGGTCCAAAGCTTTGCAATCCAAGACACTTTGCCTACTATAGAAAAGCTACACAGTGTATTAGTAGCTGAAGAGTGTAGGATGTTGCATACCAATGCAAGAATGAATGCTATTTCTCTGCAGGATGGTGATGAGAAAGCTAATTTCTCATTCAAAAGCAAGAAGAAGACCAATGGCAAGAAAAAGCACTTCAAGGAGACCAAGGAGGAGGATGAGGCTTCAAGCTCAAAGGGCAAGATCAAAGACAAGTCCAAGTACAAATGTTTTTTCTATGGAAAAGAAAGGACATTTTGCATCAGAATGTCTCAAGAAGAAGAAGGCACAAGAGAGCAAACAAAGCAACATTGCACATCAGGAGGAAGAGGAGGATGAAGAGTCATCCTTGATGGTTTCCAACAAACCACCATCATCCAAGAGCAACACCAATGATTCTTGGTGGATTGATAGTGGGGCAAGTTCCCACATGACATATCAAAAGGACATATTCTCCACCTTACTTTCTTACAATGACTTACATAGATCAATCTATACTGCAAGTAGTCAAGAATGTAAGATAAGTGGAATAGGAACAATTCCCTTGTATGTGGGGTCATCCAAAAGGATGAATCTAGATAATGTTCTTTATGTTCCTAAGTTAACCAAGAATTTGCTTAGTGTTGGCCAGTTAATGGATAATGGCCTAGATGTACAATTTAAGCATGGAGTTTGTTCCATCCTTAGAAATGATGAATGTATAGCCAAAGGCTTTAAGCAAGGTAGATTGTTTAAGGTTGATGCTAATATTGCAGTGGAGAGTGTTAACTTGGCAAAGGTGGAGCTATCAAAGGTGGAACTGTGGCACAAAAGGTTGGGCCACCCCAACTACAAAGCCATGGAATCTATGGCTACAAAGGAGCTTGCAGTTGGACTCCCCAAGCATTTGTCAAAGTGTGGGAAGAGATGTGAAGCATGCAGCCTCTCAAAGGCTCACAAGCTACCCTTCTCAAGATCTACATCAAGATCAAACTCTCCTCTTGAACTCATCCATTCGGATGTTCATAGTTTTTCACATGAGTCTAATGGTGGTGCCAAGTACTATGTAATCTTCATTGATGACTATTCTAGATTTTGTTGGATGTACCTCTTGTCTAGCAAATCAATAGTGTTTGATTCTTTTGTAAAGTTCAAGACTTTGGTAGAAAATCAACTTAGTACCAAGATTAAGTTATTAAGGAGTGATAATGGAGGTGAATATGTCTCCAATAAGTTGATTGACTTTTGTATTTCTAATGGCATAAAGAGGGAGTTGTCATGTCCATACACCCCTCAACAAAATGGAGTAAGTGAGAGAAGAAATAGATCTCTTTGTGAGTGTGCTAAGGCCTTAAGGCTAGATGCTTCTCTATCCAAACCATTTTGGGGTGAAGCAATAACTTGTGCTAACTATTTGTGTAATAGATTGCCAAACCAAGCCATTGGAGGAATCACACCATTTGAAGCTCTATTTGGAGAGAAGCCCAATTTCAAAGATCTCAAAGTTTTTGGATCCACTTGCTATGTACACCAATCCTTGGATAAGAGAAGGAAGGATGATGCAACATCCATCAAAGGCATCTTTGTGGGATATGGTGAGAATAGCAAAGGTTATAGAGTCTTCAATCCCATCACTAGCAAGGTGATAGTGAGTAGGGATGTTATTTTTTATGAAGGACATGCTTGTGATTTGGATGATAATGCTACTAATCATCTTGATGCCAAGGATTATGCTAGGATGGAGGAGGAGCTTCCAAGTGAAGAAGAACTTGAGGATCCACCTCAAGATGCAAGAACTCCAAGAACTCCAAGAAGATCTACAAGGGCAAGATCCGAGCCATTGAGGCTCACCTATGATGGTCAAGGTGATCAAAGGGAAGGCTCATCATCTTTCACATCTTACACCTTTCTTACTTCAATGTTAGATGAGCCAACATGCTATGAAGATGCTTGTAAGTCTAAAAGTTGGATGGATGCTATGCAAGTAGAGTATGATTCTCTTATTGAGAATCATACTTGGGATCTTGTGGATCTTCCTCAAGGGAAGAAACCTCTTGATTGCAAGTGGGTGTTTAGATTGAAATATAATCAAGATGGATCAATAAGAAAGCATAAAGCTAGGCTTGTTGCCAAAGGTTTTTTACAAACCAAAGGCATTGACTATGATGAGACTTTTGCTCCTGTGGCTAAGCTTGTTACTATCAGGTTGATCATTAGTCTTGCTACAACCTTCAATTGGGAGCTATTCCAACTTGACTTCACAAATGCATTCCTCAATGGTTATTTGGAGGAAGAGATCTACATGAGGCAACCCGAGGGCTTCATCAAGGCAAAGCATGAAGGAAAGGTGTGTTTTTTGAAGAAGAGCCTTTATGGGCTCAAGCAAGCACCTAGAGCATGGTACTCTAGGCTAAACTCTTTTCTCATTTCCATCAATTTTGTAATGAGTGCCTATGATTCATCATTGTATATAAGTTTTCATGATGGCATGATCATTATTCTTGTTTTGTATGTAGATGACATTATCTTGAGTGGTAATAATCTAGATGGAATTAGAGATCTAAAAATTGCTTTAGCAAAAGAGTTTAAGATGGTAGATCTCGGCCTATTGAGCTTCATTCTCGGAATAGAGATTATTAGAGGATGTGATTTTAGCTTCATTTGTCAATCTAAATATGCTACATCCATCCTAGATAGATTTGGAATGAAGAATTGTAAAGGCATTGAGACACCAATGGAGCAACATGTAAAAGCATCTATTGGTTGTGATGAAGCATCCTTTGAGGACATCACATTATATAGAAGGCTTATTGGCTCCTTGATCTATTTAACTATAACTAGACCTGATCTTAGTTATAGTGTTGGAAAGTTAAGCCAATTCATGCAAAGTCCTCTAGTTTCACATTGGAAGATGGCCAAAAGAGTTCTTAGATACATTTCATTCACTAAGAATTTTGGTATTTTGTATAGAGGAACTAATCTTGGCTTAAGAGCCTATAGTGACTCGGATTTTGCAGGTGACAAAGTGGATAGAAGATCAACAAGTGCCTTTGCCACCTTTCTATGTGATGGAGTAGTATCATGGCTTTCCAAAAAGCAAGATACCATCTCCCTATCTTCCACAGAATCCGAATACAAGGCCTTGACATCAACATGCAAGGAGGTCTTGTGGCTCAAAAGGCTATTGGTGGAGCTTCATCTCATGGAGGAGGAGATCCCTATCATCTATTGTGACAACCAATCAGCCCAATCACTTGCAACTAATCCTACATTCCATGCAAGGAGCAAA
This sequence comes from Diphasiastrum complanatum, assembly GCA_029204225.1. Taxonomy (NCBI): domain Eukaryota; kingdom Viridiplantae; phylum Streptophyta; class Lycopodiopsida; order Lycopodiales; family Lycopodiaceae; genus Diphasiastrum; species Diphasiastrum complanatum. Next base: position 15,603,466 of record CM055110.1, read on the forward strand.
CACATCGAAATTGCTCATCATTTCGTGAGAGAAAAAGTGCAAGCTAAAGAGATCAAGCTCCAACACGTGCCATCATCAAGTTGCTTGGCTGATTTGTTTACTAAACCTTTATCTAAAGATTCATTTGTCAAGCTTAGATCTTCAATTGGAGTTATTGATAAAAGCATTGTGATCTCCAAGGCTAGATTTGAGGAGGAGTGTGAAAAATTGCCTACATTGGCAAATCTAGCCATGTAGAATATTGTACATTTTGTCAATATTGTTTGTTGGTTACTTGAATGGCCAAAGTGCCACTTGTACATACACACCTAAAGTAGGTTACCACGAGTCAAGAGGAGTGGTTGTGTCTATTTGGTAGTGATTCCTACTTTGTAGGATCTAGACCATGATTTATGATGAGATTTGTACCTAGCATGCACCTACCAAGCATGACTCTTGGATCTAGGCTAGGGTTTTCACATTAGGGCAAGAAAGTGGAGTCTACTTCCTTATTACATGCTGGATTTTCACCTAACTTTGCAAAGGAAGTGTGCTATGTATTTCCATTCTCCATAGTGAGAAGATAGAAACTTTTTGGAGCCTCAAGGAGAAACTCGAGTTTCCTCTCATTGTATGGTGATTACTCTATTTTTCCAATGAAACCCAGCTTTGGCACTTTGTAAACACTGTCTACAGGCCGTACTACAGCCTTATTTTCACACGTGTGGAGTTGGATTAGACTATTTGATCAATGCTTTGATTGTCTCTACTTGTTTCCTATCAAGCTGCTAAACTACATCTTGTTTTCTGATGACTAGTTTCTGATAGATTGTTTAACAAGCATACAGTCACCTTGTGGATCATTCAAAGATCCATTTATGGTCCTTAGTACTGTACTTTTCACAATATGGTTGTTTCTAAGTAATAGCAAATAGTGAATCGGAAACCTTCACACATGTAATCATGTGTGTGGTCTGCCTTCCAGGCAAAGTCCTTTCCTATAATTTCATGCATTTGAATTTCATACAATAATGTGTTGTTATAGATTTATATTTTCTATATTCACAGATGGCTACTTCGCGTATCGCAGCCTCAGAAATCGACAACGATTTTGTACTTACTGATGGTAATATTTTATTATAGTACAATAAATCAATTCCATACTTAAAACAATACGTCTTGCACAATTTTATAGTTATGCTAGATTCAATGTACCGCATACTCATAAAATGTATTGCGCTTTCGCAGAAGAGCTTCAACAGATAGAAAAAGAAACCTCTCTTCCATTAACAGACTGTATGCTAGTAGATATTGCTAGAGAACGGCAGGTTTTTTATATCAACATTTACAAAAAAAAAACCCAATTATAATCTACGTACTTGAAAAACAAACAAAATTAAATAAATACTTTGGAAGTTTATTGATGATAACTTTAGATTGCCATGCGCACTAGGTATATTGGTTTTTATATAACTTTATTTGTATGTGGTCAACCTAACATGAATGCAATATTCTGCAGATTAAGTCCAACAAATAGAACAAGATGTTCAACGACATGAAAGTTTAGGTAATATCAGTAAATAAAATTAAGACTTGCACAAAAAAAAATCATTGTCTACATATTTAGTACCATTTATATTGTATGCGGTCATTTCCATAGTAATAGGTTCCTATATATTTATAACAAATTGTTATAATACATTTTACGTATGACGCACGAGCCGCATAAATAGTGATAACTAATTTTTAGCATCTACTGCATATAGAATGTATGGCTATGACTGTTGATACAGTGTACTCGAATCGAATGCCTAACAAAATACATTCAACACTCAAATGACCCGCGAAGTTACCTACTATTGAATCCGTCCGTAAGCGATTGCACATTGTTGAAGCATCTACATCAAAATTGCAATCTGCAATTAGACAGGTGTACATAGAAGACATAGAATTAGGATTGCAGAATGTAATGTTCAAGGGCCAAATCCTATCGAAGTATGGCAACTTTGTGATGAACGTACCATACGTGACGTACATGAAATTTGAATTGGTAGACGTATGTGGAAATAATACAATTACATTGTCTATCCAACAAATGTACTACGTGAATTTCGAGATTTTGTTTATTAATGATTGTATGAAGTCCGTAATTTTACAGTTCATAAAAAAAAACCCTCAAAACGATTATGGGTCCTCAAATTTCACATTGATCTATACCCAAGCAATGTTACGAAAATTGTGCCACTACACATACATCTATGCTTCTTCCCAGAAATTACACTGGCTAATTTTCGAGAAGATTGTATCAAATTGTTAGCAGACAACGCTCAAATCCATAATTCATACCTGCTTGGGACAGTAGCTGTCGCCATTATTGGAGTTAACGCTATGAATGAAAATCGTTGTTCTAATACTATTGCAGATGGGTTTAATCAATCCGACCAAGGTGAGGTACCTATAAAAAATACAAAATTAATTTCAAAATTGTAGTGAAAGCATTGTTTTTCCTCCAAAAGTTGCTTATGTATTGTACTTTCTGAAATTCGATTTAATGTTCCGTAGATATTATTCTAGAATGACACCAAAAAGTTGTACAATGAAATTCTAGACTCTTTCGAAAGCAAAAGTTGTTATGTATATAGTATTTGGAATTTGGGAATTTGGAAAAAATCAAATCCGCTGCTATTTGCTGCATCATCAAAGACAATATTTGCAGGTGTTCTAGTTGGAGAGTTTTTCGATAAATTGGTATTGGTGCGCGTGGAGCAAACCAAACAACATCCAGTTCCAATGGAGGTGCTAATTTCATACATAAATTTCAGAAGTTAATTTGTTTTATGTATCAAAACCATATGCATTACCTGCAATTTGATATGATAAATTTTTATTAGCAATTTATTACATGCGAACTGATTGTAGTACTCGCAGATTTCGGGCTGGTTACATGTTAAAGGAATTAATGCACCTTTTTTTGAGCATGTTTGTATATTTTGCAAACATGATAAATTCGGCTTCCGAAATGGCAACGCTTTCGGCTTCGTGTCTATGCATCCAACTACTTTAGAAAAAGCCTTCTGCTTGAATGGCGTTGTGATTGGGCCAAAAGGTATACAAGAAATTAAAATGAAAGGCGCATTAATACAAAAAAATATTGAATTTGGCAAAGCCTTTGTCGGTGCTGCAAAATGAGGACCCTATTTCGACTCAGGAAATTTTGGCAAAATTTGAAGGTTGTGGTCGATTTTTTATCGATGAGCATGGTTACGTACTTGAATATGAGAAACTATTGGAGTAGCTTTGTAAAAATAACATCACGTTATATATTTGAACTTGCGTTCCATTCTCAAAAGCAATACGTATACATATACTTGTACTTTTGATTTCCATTATTCATAACTATGTTAAATCACCTGTGTAGAATAAAAAATCATGTTTTTCTTTTAAGCACTACATTTAATATATATTTCAGAATTGTATTTCTAGTTGCTTAATTATTAGGTAGTACATATTTTTCAGTTTTGAAATCGGTAATTGGCATGTAATTTTTGTGGTTGCACTTATTTACCGTAATCTAATATATTTAACATTGTAACTTAGCTTCCCGTAATTTCTAAATATTACCGTAACTAATTAAATGTACATGGTTTTAAAACTTTGCATTTCTTTAAGTTGCATGTACTTTTTATAAAGCTGTAATTCTATTGTATTGATTTGAATGAATCCCATGAATGGTAGTGTTGTACTTGGGTATTTTCTAACATAACATATTTTTATGATATAAAAACATACACGTGCGCACGTGCGCGCACATACACACGCACACACATGCACACATGCACACATAGTATACAAATTCAATATGATATAGGTGTTATATATTTAAATAGCAGGTTATATGTCTCTTTGAATTTTATAAAAAAAAACTATTCCGACATTGTTACAAAACTTATCTCTTATAAATTGATTTATGTGGTGGTTGCAGATACTCTTGGAATTCTACTTGTTGTTCTGAGAAAAAACCTAAATCTTGTAAATTGTACATGTACAAACCTTTTTCATTCACAGCCCAAATCGACATGTCACAACGCGCATCTCTTCCAAAACTATCATTAATTTCGAGAATCAGTTGCTACTTGAAATTAGCATTCCGAAAGCTATCTCTGGTCAGTTCTCTAATTTGCTATTACTACCCCATCATGATTACACTGTATGTTTTGATGATCCACAATTACATATCCAATTGCGTAAATCCTATCTTGATCGTGTATATGCACACTATTGTCAATACAATGACGTGTATCAATTAATTCATCTAATATCAGAGTGCCAGTATGAACTTGCCAAAGCTGGCCATGGTCACAGTACAACTAACATAGTCATCGATGATAGTGTATTCTTCCATCAAAAGATCAGTGCAATCAAATTATGAGAAACAAATACACAACTAGAAGTTGCTGGACATTCTCTTTGTGACCTATTTTGAATCCCATACAATACTTGGAATGTGTACAATTTTTCGGTACTAACCCCCCATGCATGTTTTTGTATTATAAACGAAAACATACCATTCGACCTAAACCAAAACCTGTTGATTTCACAAATAAAAAACCGTCAATTCCAAGCATTATGCTATTCCATATGTGATAAAGTTTTGTGCTCCTATAAAAATGTATTACCCATGCTCTGGACTAGTATTGTGATTTGTATTTTCCAAGGTTACCACCCAATAACTGAATCTATTGCAATAAATTGGGCCTCCTTCATAGCTAGCACATGCATTACAGATTTATTGACTGTTTCACATAAACATTTATAAGAGAGCATATACTCTATATATGATCTAGCTCCTCTATACCTAACACGAGCAAGTACTTATTGGATTTAATTGCATTTCAGGTTGGTGCCTTTACAACTGCACCTTCTATTTCCCTGCCTTGCAACATATTTGAGAATACAATAATTCCAACATTTGATGTGTGTGACACCCAAGCTATTCAGTCTACCTCGTGCATTGCAGTTCCATATAACAAACGTTAATTGCCAAAGCAATTGCGGCCCCAGAAATGTCCCAGAGTTGAAATTTGAAATAAGCATGTCACACACGATCGTAAATTTTGCCAGGCAGAACTAGAACAAGCCCATGTAACCATTACGGAATCTCAAAACGAATTGCAATATATGAAACAGAATCTTGAATTGACAAAGGAAGCACACATTAGAGAACTTGAAAATGTGCGCAACAAATATGTACATGCTATGCATGAACTAACGATTCTAAAGGAATGCATTGTAGGCCTCAAAAAAGAACTATCATTTACAAGCACAAAAATCGAGAACAACCGATGTGCACTTCGAGTTCCTTCGATGTATATTCCACCAATAAAGGAGCCATCTACATGTTTGCAATTACAAAAACGTCATCAAACACTACCTGCTCAATTTGCTTTTGACTGGCCTCTAATCCCTTGCAAATTCCAGACCTTTAGACAAGCACATACGAGTGTTTCAACTTTTATCGATCAATCTGCACACTCGAATGATTCATGCACACGCCTCGCTGGATACTATGCAAGTTACCTGCTCAAATGGATGGCAATCAAACTCTTAAAAGGATGTCATCCAAGAATTCAGGACTGGTTCAATCCTAATTTGTCGTTACCAGAAAATAGTGATGTTCTTTTGTACATAAAAGTCCGAGACTCTTGTCTTAGGGATCACATCATGCTTGCAGAAATGATAAAGTTTAGTTTTCTAGAGGGCTTCCATACATGTTTTTATGATGTGGATGGTAATCATTTTGAACGAATTCTATTATGTAATCGTGTATTAGCGAATACTTGTAATTTAAAATAGATGAACCATGACATACATACCATTTTGTATAATATTCTTGTTGAAGTTATACATTTTGATATATTTGTTCTTGTGTAGTTAATTGACATTCTTGCATTACTTATTAACCTCTTCCTGGTAGGTCTACCTAAATTAAAACTTTAATCTACGTATATCAAAATCTGATTCTATAAAGTATCAACAAAGTTTTGTATCAATATGTTTATAAGTTTTCCAAATGACACAAAAAAAATATTGTTATGAAAGAACATATCATACTGAAGCAAGAAATCTTAATGTTCAAAACTAGTTCAGAAATTTGGAAGCAATAAATTATATAGTATTGCTAAGTTTACTACCCAAAAGTATGTAGGACATTGTATGCATGAAATTTTTTATCGCATATATACAACTTGAAAACAATCGTATTGGAAAAGAATGAACCATCAAATATCTAGGTACACGTATTCTGAAACAAAAATCACGAGTTTGAAGGAAATTTACTACGCTCGTGGTAAAATAATAGTAACAGGAAAAATTCTACGGACATAACATGATGTATACAATATGAAACTATGAAATAAGAAACAAAAACATTGGAATACGATCAATGGAAAATGATTACTTACAAGAATTAAACCAACGAACACAACTATACACATGTACGTGTATGACGGTTTTTTTTACTATTATATAGAAACGACACATTATGATATGAACTGCAAATATATTAAACTATGGCAAAATATCAATAGATTATGTATGTTTGTTGGGTTTTCCACCAACATACATACACAATGTTGTATGCACAAGAGTTTTTGACCTTGCACAAAAAAATTAGTTTCATAGCATTAAACAAGTAACAAAAATGATTACTCACATGAATATGCAATAAAGGATAGATTGATTCACTAAAATGGTGAACACAAGACAATTGCGGATAGAAACCGCATACTCTAAGTTATCTCTGAAAACTCTATCTAATTTGCACTTCTACTGATAAGCAATAAATGCTAATAGAAAACTTTAAAAGAACTCTAAAGAACAGAGCTAGAATGCTCAAGAGTGGTCAAGCTTGAAAGCTTGAGAGAACTACCAAATTCTACTTCAATACATTGCATGAATGAATGAAAAATATGTGAGAAATTCAACTAGTTTAGTCATATTTGCTACACTTCTGTATTTGACATTTGAGGCCAATTTCATACTAGACTTTGACTTTGACTTTCAAAAAGTTATATTAGTCTAAAAGCATTTCAATTAATAGTTTTGGAAAGTGTGGGAAATGTTTGAAGCTTATGAATCATCACTTAGTGAATCAACTTGTTCAAAAGAAAAAACTTCAAATTGTGTAGAGCTTGTATCTGAAGAGGAGGACGAGTTTTAAACATTTGACACAAGTTGAGTTACAGGTGTCATTTCCTGAAACTTACATGAGGAATTTCAGAAGATGAACGGGTAAATGATGATCATGACACATCATTTACGGAAACATGTTGAGAATGGAGTGGCTTTATAAAAAAGCTATCATTGGGAATTTTAGATGAAGATGATGCATTCTCCTTTCTATGCTTAGAATGGGTAACAAGTTATTGCAACTACTGAATATTCATTTTTTCAAACTTTTTATAACCTAGGTGACATATGCTCAACGTAGGTGGTCGCCTGAGTCTCCTCCTATTACCTATGCTCAACATAGGATGTGTTCGGGTACATTTCTGACACTCCCTCTTGAACCTTGCAGCTTTGTACGTTCAATCCAATTGCCTTTCTTTGCTTGGCAAAGAGTGGCCTGTTGAGCGGTTTCGTGAGCAGATCTGCAATCTTGTCTTCTAATTTTATATACTGGACCTAGAGCTCTCCTTTCGAGATTAAATCTTGAAAGTGATGGTACTTCAGAGGTAGGTGTTTTGTCTTTGAATGGAAGACAGGATCCTGGGACAGATAAGTGGCACTTTGAGAGTCCATCATCATTGTACATGGTCCTTCTTGTGGTATCCCGATTGCTTCCAGCATCGTCTGCAGCCACACTACCTCATTCACCACCTTTGAAGTTGGCGCCATGCCAGATCGGGGGTCCCGATGTGGGTGACTTCCCTCCAAGCAAGTCGCCCGACATACATCAAACTTAACCAACTCGAAGCTTCGTTACAAACGAGTAACATCCATTCCAAGCAAGCGGTCTGACTTACATCAGACTTAACCAACTGAAAGCTTCGTCACGAGCGCTGGAAGCCAACCTGGTGCCACGCCAGACTGGACAGCCATAAACAGGTAACATCCACCCAAGCAAGCCATCCAACTCAGCCGACAGGTTAGAGCCCGTTCCCCAAGAGCTTAACCCATTCACATTCATGCAAGGAACACTCAGAACCACAAGCCGCGACAGATATGGAAACAACCAATTCCTGGACCAAATGGTCCTGACAGCATACCGCTGGCGCCACAGACCGAATGGTCCCGACGGCATACCGCTGGCGTCCCGGGATACGACCCTCAGCTATGTGCCAAGTTAAAAATTTTAAAAGCGGCCTTACAACTGGCGCTTTTACTGAACACTGAAACCCAGAAGGTAATCAGAGTCAGTTTGAGAAAAATCCCACTTTATTGATAAATCTGAGAAGGTTACATTTCAAGTGTGTGACCAACCCTAGTCTCCGGGGCGCTAGCATGCCAAGGCGAGAGCCATGACAACATTCCAACAAGGGAGGCTGAGACTTGGTTGGAGCTCGCCTTGAGTCGCAACCCGCACTCCCCTATAGTATTGGTGTGATTCGGCACCCCCCCTCATACCAAGCACTCTACCCAAGTTGGTAAAGCACGTTTTTCTCTCTCTAGGATTTTCTCTTTCTAGAAAGTCATTTTCTCTCTCTAGATTTTATTGATCCCCAGGCTTCCTTTGAACATGCCTAGATCGTGTGAGGTGATTGCACATCGATCTGAGCTCTCTGGACTCCGCTAGAACCGATCAAAGATTTTCAGCCATAGGAACTTGGCGCCGGCTGGATTCTGGTCACAGTGGCGCCGGGAGCGGCACCGGCGCCGTTGGCGCTAGGAGCAGCAGAAGTGCTGCTGACACCGGGAACATAGCTGGCGCCGATGGTGCTGGAAGTAAAGCTTGTAAAGGTAGCTTTACAACAGTAACGTTCTGGAGGTCTTCTTTGTCTCGCTGACCTTCGAGGTTCATTTCATCGTTGCTCAAACGTTTTTTGTTCGTGGGGTTGATCCTCTGCTTCCTGCTACTCTAGAGTCTGTGGCTCTGCATTTTGATTTGATGTCTATCCTCGATCTCATCAGAAAAACCGTCAAAAAAACATCAAAAATTTGTCAAAACCCTAAAAATACAAAAAAAGAACCTTCGCCCGATTCACTGTGTTTAGATGTGATTCAAATCTATCTACTGCCAGGTCGGCGAAAAATAATATCAAAAATAGAAAGGTTTTCAGAGGATCAGTTGTCATATTGCCATATTTTTGTCAAAAAGTCACTTTTTTGTAAAAATACCAGTATCACTCTTGAACCTTCGCCGAGTTTTCACAACATTCTATTTATAATAAAATACTATTTTTGAGTTTGGCAAAGATTCTTCTTGATCAGATCACAAAAATTCTTGAATTTTACCCTCGCTAGACTACAGAAACTATAATTTCTTGTGTTAGAAATCTTTGTCCGATTTTCCATAGTTGTATTCGTGTCAGATCCTTCACCTGAGAGGTTTGCGAAAGTTATTTCCCTAGAAATTGCCAGAAAAGTGTTCAGAGAGTTTATTTTTCCAAAATAGCATTGTTGAACCTTCGCCGACACAACCTTTGCCTAGTGAGCCTTCACCAGTCCTATTTTTAGTTTCTGATTTTCCAAATCAAGTCTCTGTCAAAATTTGGATCAAATTTGACATATTGTGATTTGGATTCTGAGAGATTTATCATTTTGAAAAGTATCGATTGATCGAATTTCGAAAAGTTTTTCATCATATAAATTCATATTCTTGAAAAGTGGAATAGATCTAGTAGATCTAATCTGAGATCGTTTTAAAAAAAAAAAATCTAGATCCAATCTCATTATCTATTTGATCTAAATTTGTGAAGATGGCTGCCCCTGGAGCTGCTCTTGGAGGTACTCCACAAGTTGTCAATCCAATTATTGCTAAAGAGCATCCCGATTGGATCTACCCAAATATAATGGATTAACAGATCCAGTTAGATTTCTTCAGATCTATGCTGAATCCTGTGAAGTCTATGGTGAGATTTATCCTCAAGATAAACTTAAGCTGTTTTTTATGGCCTTAACAGACGCAGCACAAGATTGGTACTATAATGAAACTGAGCGTACAGATTGGGAGGTTGTTAAGCGAGCCCTAATCACATGGTTCAAACCACGAAAGTTTATGGAAGACCCTTTCCTACTTTTAAATAAAATTAAAATGGGAAAGCGGGAAATGGTTCGAGATTATATTGAACGGGTGAAACATCTTACATCTGAATGCAAACCTGAGATGATTAACAAAAATGCCATGACTATGTGGTGTTTGCCAAGTCTACCTAAATAGATCAAACATGAGTTGAAACACCATAATGAGTATGCACTCTTGCAAAATGCTATGGATGATGCAATTTGGGAGGAGGATGAAAATTCAGATGAGGAGCCAAATATCAGTATGTTGTCTTATACAGCAAGTCAGACTACTATGACATCCACCACTATTGTGTCAAATTTCAGAGTTTAAGGATTGAAATTGATCTACAAATGATCACAAAGAGTGACTCGTAGCTTGGGATCTTGATCTATATCAAGACTAGCTTCCAAATCTAGCTTCTACTTGACAATCTTTGTGATTCCAAGCAAGAACAATCAAAAAAGATGATCCACGGCTTCACATGTGTGAAGTACAACTACTGTACAGCCCGATAACAGAGAAATAGTTTACTTATCATTTAAAAAGCATTCATCCACAAAGAAAGTGCTTAAGAGAGTCAAAACACAATGATAGCTACACAAACCAAGATTTCTCATCATTAGCTCAAAAATGGATCCATCATGGATCAAGTACAAAATCACCATAATCTCTCTCTAAGCTGCATCCAACACGTGTGGGACAGCTCATTGTACTTATCCATATCCACTTTGGATAAGGTCTATCAAGTTTTCCACATCATTCATTGGTGGTTTGTGTTGACCTTCTAGATTCCTACAATCTAGGACCTAACTCTTATAATTTAGGAGATGTCATATTAGACTCAAATGAAAGCTAATCAAAATGGATCTGAATATTACAAGTGTCATTTCACACATGTGGACAGGTTCTCACACGTGTGGATCCACATAGATGTCTAATATTCATCACCTCCATGATCAATTCCTGCTAAGAAGGCTAAGTGAAGATCCAAGGCAAGTCTTTTCGAAAAAGAACAAATAGATGTAGTCCAGCATGATATGCCTGAACATTTTAAACGTTATACACTGGATGATGTGGTTATCATGTTACCTAAAGCACATCGTGAACCTGAAGAACATATGCCAGAATCTAAAGGGGTTTACGATGGCCCAGCTAGGACGTAGCCAATGAATCTTGTCGAACCAGAAAAGATTGTACAAGTTGGATCACAACTTACTCCTGAACATTATCAAGCACTTCATTTGTTACTTATTAAGTATCAAGATTGCTTTGCATAGACTTATCAAGATTTGAAGGGTATTTCGATATCAGTGATTGAACATACCATACCTTTAGTACCTGATGCAGTTTCAAAGGTTACAAAGTTCTATCGCTGTAATTCCAATGTGGCGGACCTGATAAAGAAAGAACTTCAGAGATTGCTTGATGACGATTTTTTTTATGAGATCGAGCATACTGAATGGATTTCACCGATTGTCATTGTTCCTAAGAAAAATGGAAAATTGCAGATCTGTGTGAATCTCAAAGCGTTGAACAAAGTGATGCGAAAGGATCACTTTCTGTTACCTTTTATAGAAAGCATTTTGGATCGCCTTGCTGGAGTGGAAGCTTATAGTTTCTTGGATGGATTTAGTGGTTACAACCAGGTTAAGATTGCACCTACCGATCCCCATAAAACTGCGTTTGCAACAGAATGGGGCACCTATGCTTACAAAGTAATGTCGTTTGGACTCTGTAATGCACCGAGTTCATTCCAAAGAGTAATGCAATTTGCTTTTAAAGATTATCTGTAGAAATTTCTTGAAAATTACTTGGATGACTTGGGGGTTCATAGTACAGATACAAACCACCTGGATCGATTGGAGGAAGTATTTAAAGATGCTGCAAATATCAAATTTCTCTAAATCCAAAAAAAAATGTCAGATATGGGTTTCCTACGGAGTTGTGCTTGGACATGTGATATTAAGACATGGTATTGTCACGGATTATTCTAAGATCCATTGTGGAATTGCCACTGCCAACAACAATTCGTGGAGTTTACGTGTTTATGGGTCATGCAAACTACTATCGAATCTTTATTATCTTATTTGCGGATTTAGCACGACCTATATACAAACTGACTATTGTTCCTATTTGGACAGTAGAAGCGTTAGAAGCCTTTGAAAAATTAAAAAAAGCATTAACTTCAGCACTAATACTGAGTTCTCCAGATTGGACGATAGAGTTTCATGTTCATACGGATGCCTCAAAATACGCCATTGGATAAATTTTGACTCAGCCAAATGACTATAAGAAAGATTATCCTATACGATTTGCAAGCAGACAGCTTACAAATCCAGAAAAGAATTATTCAACAACAGAACGTGAGGCATTCGCCATGATTTTTTCTGTTCGAAAATTTGGTCACTATCTCATAAAAACACTTTGCATTTTATACAGATCATCAACCTTTACTTTACTTAGTAAACAAGACATGCAATACTAGACGTATTGCAAGATGGTTATTGTTATTGACTGAATTTGACTTTCGAATTGTGGTTCGGAAGGGCAAGCAACATTATCTAGCCAATCGCGTTTCGCGAATTGAATCTGCACCAGTCAATACTGAAGTGGATGATGAACTGCCAGATGCTGCATTGTTCTATGTTGAAGCAGTACCTGAGTGTGCAGTAGATATTGTTGAGTACTTGATGCTAGGACAACCGAATGACTCCCTGACAAAAGTACAGAAGAGACAATTGATTCATAAGGCTCAATCTTATCAATAAATTGCAGGACAATTGTATCGTCGTGGATCAGATAATATTTTACGAAGGTGTGTTTTACTGCATGAAGTACCCGATTTAATCATGTTTTCACATGATGGCATGGGTGGAGGACACTTCTCTATAGATCTTACTGTTCGCAAACTTTTACAATCAGGTTGTTGGTGGCCTACGCTTCACAAGGACACAGAAAATTTTATTCAGACATGTGATGTTTGCCAGTGAGCACAACGACCTACTCGACAGAACTATGAACTTTTGCATCCGGTTTTATCGCAAGCACCATTTGAAAAATGGGGACTGGATTATGTTGGACCTATTCACCCTACCGCGCAAGGATCTCAGGGATGATACATTATCATCGCAACTGATTATATGACCAAGTGAGTTGAAGCCAAAGCTTTCAAAGTTGCTGATGCGAAATCTACGGCCAAGTTTCTATATGAAAATATTTTAATCAGATTTGGATGTCCGATCGAGATTGTCAGTGACCGGGGTACAGAATCGCTTACAAAAATAGTACAAATCAAATACCTTTTCAACTGGTTTATGGTCTTCGGTGAATGGCAGCCGATTACGCAAGTTTTGGCAGCCTGCTCCGCCAGTTCAGCAAGCCTGATCTCAATACTTTTTTTAAAATTTTAATTATTTTTCAGTTTTTTGTTGTTGCTGAGATTTTTGGAAAAAGACAGTCAAAAAAAAAAAGTAAAGCAAAAAATGAGAAAAGACTGATGAGCAAAAGTCAGAAAGTCATCAGCATAGGAAAAAGGAAGCACAGTAATTTTTTGACGGAAAAAAACTTAAAAAATCACTGTTTTGGTCTGATTTGACCTATACAGTACCAAAAACCTTCGCTGAGCTCTCAGACTGTACATCCACTCTAGATTTATCTAATTTGAGGTGGGTGAAGGTTCCTGTCAAGAGAAAACCCAATTTTTGAGTTAGGCGAAGTATCACTGATATGCCATTTTGGGAATCTTTGCCGAGCATCTTAACCTCATTATGAACCTTCGTTGACCTGCTAGATGATTTTAAAATATTAAAATTAGGTTGTCCATAGGTTCAGATTGTGATAAAATGCATTTATGACAGTACCTGGGTGAAGGTTCATCCTTCGTCGGACCTGAAAAACATTCGCCTGATAGGTTCAGATCTCCATAAACCTTTGTCGAGATTTTTATAGCCTATTTTCACAGTATTGTACATGCCTGCAGATTTTTATTCAGAACTGATCAACCAAACTAGTATTTAGTGTAATGGACCCACCAAATTCACCTATAAGTTGACTGAATTCGATTCATTCCTCACTTGTGCTAGCGAAGCTCTTGCAAATTTTTCTTGCAACCAAAGCCTTCCAAAATTCTTGCATTGCTTTCTGATACACTTTTACATGTTTTATATTTCCTTTCTGATCATCATGTCTTCTACCGATACTTCCCAGTCTCCGCGCTATACTATTTATCGTGATGTCCCATCTGCAATGGACATCATGATTCTTCCTAGCACAAGCATGGTCACTCAGTGGATGACCTTGCGGAGCCGCTGCTCACTGCAATGGGTATTCAAGAGAGAGCCTTTTCGGGTCGCATTAATATGGATTTCATCACTCTTGCCTTCAGTACGTGGAAGGAAGAGAAATTCAAATTTTATATCACTTTCCAACGAGCCACACATAAGGTGCGCATCACTGAGGCCACCCTTGCAGGAATAGGTATAGCATTTGGCATGTAGGCCTCACCCAATCATAAGCACGCCAAACAGACCATCAAGCCATATATTGACCTTACCAACGATCTACACTGGACCAATGACGGCTACCTTATGGAAGCCATCACTGAGCCTTCAATCCATGATACTGCCCAGCTACTGAACAACTTCATGATGGTTGGAAACCTTAGGAAAGACCGCATCACATCATAGATCTCCATAGGATAGTGGAGTCTCACACCAAGTTAGCCAAAGCCCCTTTTGAATCGTATAAATGGTTCAAGACTGTTTCTGGTGAGCTCAAACGAGCTATTAAGGCCAATACTAAGCAGCAGTTCGTTGTCGGCTCTTTATTGTCTCTTTTAGCCGCTTCTCACTTACAAAACAGAATCCATGGCTTCCACCTAGATTCTGTGCTTTCGGTCTACAAAGAAGCACCGACCGAGTCATCTCACCAGGCCTTGAGTTCTCATAGTCGTCGTCATCCACGCAGCGAGATCATTATTCCTGACTCGCCTTCTGCATCACGACGTTGCACTAGGCATACCTCGTCAACTGCGCTTCCACCCCCTGTTGTTGTTTGCACTGAACTTCCCATCCCCCCAGTCTCTGATGCTTCCCTTGCCTCTACTTCTAACCAAGGACAGTTTGTGACCATTGGGCCTACCATTCCCATCACAGCTGCCCAGGCCGCCTCACACCCACACACCGAAGCCACCTCACCAAACACACAGTTCTTTATGGATATGTTCGATGATTTCGACCCCCTTGGGGCCACCGAAATTTTTGAAATGCCCCAAAGCCCTGCAGCCTTTGAACTCCAATCCCCTGGAAGAGGATTCGGACATATCCATGAATTTATTGTTGGTGTTGAAGATGTCAGCCAGCAACCTCATACCGAAGATAGTCCAGCCGCACTTCGGGTCAACAAAGCTATAAAATCACCAAAACAGTTCGACGCCACAGTGCCTGAAGGATTTGAAGAGGAAGACCTTTTTTAAGAAGAAGACATAGTGGCACCTATTCCACGCCAACCAAGGACAGCTCCATCAGGTCCTCCTGCTGCTGCCGCCTCCACAACCGTCGATTCTGGGAATGCTCTAGGTTTGGTTTCAAGCCTTGCGCAAGTGATCCAGTTGATGCTGGATAAGAAGACGAAAATGGAACAGAGAATCTCTGATCTGGGGTCCGAAAACACTCTGATCAGCTAGAAACTTGTCCAGCTAGATCGAGAGTTGAAGATTGCCAAACAACATGAAAACAAGGCTGAAGCCGAAAAGAAGTTGGCCCAGCAACAAGCTGATCGCTTGGAAGAATACATCAGCTCCCTACAAAACACCCTAACAACCGCACAGGATTAGGTGGATAAGGTCGTGCAGGATGCAAAGCAACAGGTGCAGCTATTGAAGGGGCAATTACAGATGGCTGAACACGATCGCACGTGGCTTCAAGGTGAATTGGATGCGACCACCTTTGAGCGTGATGTGTATCTTCAAACACAAATACCAGATCATCCAATCACACCGACAGAGATTGTGTATTTGTTCAAAAAAGTGGAGACATACAAAGTGGCCCTTCAGGGATTTCAAGGCCGCTTTGATGTTCAAAGAAACAGCTTCAACCGAGTTGGAAAAGGCTAAAGCGACCATCATCGCCTATGAAAAAGCAGTCGTTCGAGTGTTGGAAGCCGGACCACAAATTCCCGTACTGGTCATGCCGCGATTCTCCCCTCCATGCCAAAAAGCCGTACCAATGGATACAGGGGTTGATTCGAGCATGGACCAGGGGGGAGCTCCAGATATAGCAGACCAATCGCCAACCATACTGACAGTACAAGTGGGTCCATCTTCATCAAGGACAACACCTCTATTCAGAAGGCCCATCAGATCCAGACCTTCTTAAAGCAACATCCACATGAGTCCTCGCGTGGTGGATGGGTTCTGAAGTTTAAGACCTCCGAGATCGAGGCCGACAAGGAGTTGGACAAAATACCTGCATTGGGAAGGCAGCCGACATGGAGAATCACGTTTTTTGAAAAACTCCGGAATCAATTAGGAGTTACGTCATCAGCCCTCACCAATTGGGGGTAGATCCAATGCTGCGAAGAAATAAATGGAAAGATTTGAGATTGGCTATGGACAAGATCACCATCCATACGCCCAATTGGCCAATCATCCATCAGTCTTATAGCTGGACCATCTTAGTGGATTTCCACCGCGTCTTACAAGCCAATCAACGAGAGTATGTCCACTCTCCAGATCCAACGGTGCGACAATCGGCAATGTTTGCTAAAGATCTAACTCTGTTGGCGTCAGTGGCAACCAGATGGGACGATTGCCTCCCTCCTCTGGCATTCGATCCAAATAAACCGATGGCCTCAGAGCAAATCAAAGATCAGTTGTCGGTTGCTCATTTATATTTTCGTGCGAAAATGATGGGAGGCTCTTGAGAATCACACTTCACATCATGGACAACCTCCAAGTGGATTTTCGGAGCCCACCGTTGTTTCCTGCCACACAATTTGGATTTTAATACTGCATGGTTCGATTTTATGGAGAAGGTGCAGCATCATTCAATCAAGATTTGGCGCGAAGCCAATAAAAGTCCCCAATAACTGCATATTGCAGGTGTCATGGGACCGCCACCAGTTTTGGTGGGGGATATTGTTAGAGGGTTTGCGGATCTCAAGGCAACCCTAACCTTAGTTAATAAGTGAGAGGGATTTGGCACCTTGCGTGTGTAAGTCCAACCCGATGATCACACAGTTATTTGATTGATTAGTTAAAAGGTAATAAAAGGACTTTAGGCGTCTTTGCAGGACTTTTAATGTCGCAGGGCCTAAATGTCAAGTTAGTGAATAAAGTTGGGTTTCCCTCCAATTTTGATGGTTTTCACACTTTTTTAAATTTGAATAAAAAGAGAGGCAAGACTGGACCAATAGGATTTAGAGGCCAGGGTCCTCCTCTCTACTATAAGAAGGGACCAACTCGAGTTGCTCCTCATGTTCATTTTCTCATTTCAATGAATCAGACTGGTTCTCTTCGGAAATGGATTGATGAATGTCCTTGCCCTCTATCACTTTTCCTCCATCTCTCATGCTTATTTGGATTTCGCTAATTGTTGGATCTGAGTGTTATTGGGATTGTATATCATTATAATTTCAATGAGAGAGAAAAGGGGAGAGAGAGAAAGAGTAAGCTATCTATGTTGTGGATGTGTAGGGTTAAGGGATGTGTAGTGTTAAAGAGTAGGGTTAATGGATGTAGAGATAGATGTGAATCCTCCATTCATGTTGAAATCTAAACTAAACTATCACTCTCATGGAACGAACCTGCATGACAACTAACTCCGTCTCTTTGATGCTAGATTGACTAGATCTTGAATTTAGGTTAGGCAAGGAAAGTTATCCACTACAAGGAAAAAAGAAGATGCCACTTCTTTCAAAGGCATCTTTGTTGGTTATAGTGAAAGTAAGAAAACTTATAGGATAGATGATCCTATTACAAAAAAAGTTGTTGCTAGTAGAGATGTACTTTTTGATGAATCTCTCCAAGCCAAAGGAAAGGTGACTTCCAACAACACTCAACTTGTCAAGGATCATGCTATGGCCGAGGAGGAGCTTCATGAAGATGAAGACCAAGTGGAACTTACTCAAAGTCCAAGGGTGCCAAGAAGATCAACAAGGACAAGGATTGAGCCATCAAGGCTCACTTATAGTGACAAAGGGGAGCAAAGGGAAGATTCTCAACTACTCAACTCTTATACTTTCTTGATTACTATGCTTGAAGGACCAACTAGTTTTGAGGAAGCAAATAAGTCTCAATATTGGAGGAAAGCTATGCAAGTAGAGTTTGATGCAGTAATGGAAAATCTAACTTGGAAACTTGTTGATTTACCTTATGGAAAGAAGCCTCTTACTTGTAAATGGATATATAGATTGAAATATAATCAATCGTTCATAAGTACAAAGCTAGACTTGTAGCAAAAGGTTTTTTGCAAGTCAAAGGCATAGATTATGATGAAACCTTTGCACCTGTTGCAAAGCTTGTAACCATTAGATTAATCATATGTCTTGCAACTTCTTTCAAATGGGAGCTCTTCCAACTTGATGTGACAAATGCTTTCTTTAATTGATTCTTGGAAGAGGAAATCTACATGTGCCAACCCGAGGGCTTCATCAAAGATGGAGAAGAAGACAAGGTGTGTCTCTTGAAGAAGAGTCTTTATGGACTCAAGCAAGCACCAAGAGCATGGTACTCTAGGTTGCATTCCTATCTTATTTCCATTGGATTTGTTGTAAGTTCTTATGAACCATCATTGTACTACAAGTGTAATGACGGAAAGATCATTATCTTAGTTCTATATGTTGATGACATTATACTCACAGGAAATGATCTAGATGGCATCAATAATGTAAAAGTTTCCTTGTCTAGTGAATTTAAGATGGGAGATCTAGGACTTCTTAAAGTTATACTTGGAATAGAAGTCACTAGAAGTAATTATTTTACTTGCATATGTCAATCTAAGTATGCTAGATCAATCTTAGCAAGATTTGGCATGATTGATTGTAAAGGAGTTGAAACTCCTATGGGACTAAGTGTAAAAGTTTCTAAGGAAAGTGGTGAAGCATCCGTTGAGGACATCACTACCTATAGAAAGGCTTATTGGTTCCTTGGTATACTTAACAATCACTAGACGAGATCTTAATTTTTGTGTTGGCAAGTTGAGTCAATACATGCAAAGTCCATTAATATGTCATTGGAAAGGAGCAAAAAGGGGGTTAAGGTACATCTCGGCTACAAAAGACTTTGGCATAGTTTATGAAAGGACTAATATTTGTTTGAGAGCATATTCGGACTCAAGTTTTGTAGGTGACAAGATGGATAAAAGATCCATAAGTGCATTTGCTACATTCTTATGTGGAGGAGCTATCTTGGCTTTCCAAAAAGCAAGATACCATCTCTCTTTCATCAATAGAATCCCAATATAAAGCTATGACAACAACAACAAAGGAGGTTCTTTGGCTTAAAAGGCTTTTGGAGGAGCTACATGTGATCAAGGATGAAGACATTCCATGCATATATTGTGATAATCAAGCAGCTCAACAACTTGCAAACAATCTAGTCTTCCATGCTCGAACAAAGCACATCGAGATTGCACATCATTTCATGAGGGAGAAAGTGCAAGCAAAGGAGATCAAGCTTATTCATGTTTCATCATCAGATTGCATTGCTGATATACTCACCAAGGCATTGCCTAAAGATCCATTTATAAAATTAAGATTGGCTCTTGGATTTATAGATAGATCTATGCTAGATTTACCAAGCTAGATTTTTGAGGAGTGTGAAAAATGCAAAAATAAGCTTGGTAGAGGCCAAAAATCTTGTATATAGGATAGACACACATGTGCGGAGCCTGTTTCTATGTGTGAAACTAGTGTACTTTTCAGGTACCATAATCATATATGCTGTACATATGACTTAATTCAAGTTCTAGTGGCTAAAATGGCCAAAAACTAGTTTTCTAGAGATATCACACATGGCATCAATCTAATGATTGCCTGAGCCAAATATTTTGAATAGGTGTCACATCCCATGTGTAAAGGACAACTCACACATGTGAAAATAGCTGAAGTAGGCGAGTTCTTGCTTCTAGAAGATTTCCATGAAGATCTCCATATAGTAGAAAAATAGACCAAAAATGCCCAAAATGGAAAGTTTTGATCCAAGTGTCAAATTGCATGATGGTGACAAAGCATCCTCACACGTGTGAGATCTGATGCATGATCAGTACCTTGAGCTTAAAAAGTGTATATATAGAGGCTTATTTGGCCATAATCAATGTGAGACACCAATCTTGGTTTTGGAAGCAATTTTGAGTGATTCTCTCCATTTGTCTTATTTGTTTTGATTGTTTTGAGGTTCTATCAATGTGTACTTGATTTTCATGTTGGAGTCCGTACTCAAACAGTGTTTCACACGTGTGAAACCAGAAAGTACAACTACCTTCAATAAATGATTGTTCTTGTTAGGATTTTGTGTCTAGAATTGATCTTGATTGATCTTGATCTCAAGTAGATTGATAGATCAAGTAATCTGACAACCAATCACTCTTGCGGTCAGATTAGGATCCACTCTTGGTCCTTTTTGTACTTTTTGCGCACTATCCTTAACATGGAAATCATTCTTAAGTTAGATTAAAGTAGTGTTGTAAAACTAGCAAGCAAAGTTGAAGAGAGAGTGTGAAAATTGTCAACATTTCCTTGACTAGTTTTAAGCCAAAATTGGTAATTTTAGCACATAGTTTTGGATCTAACCTTTCACACGTGTGGAACAGGTCTAGATAATTTTATTTTAGTATATATCTCATATTGAAGAAGTTTCAAACTTCAAGACCTTCGAAATGATAGGCCAAAATTGGCTATTTTAGGCTAGTGGTGTCCTAAAATTGGGTCATAAGTTCTAGAGAGATGAGAGAGTCTCATCTCTCTCACCTATGTTAGGCTGAATTTCATAGAGAAACAGGTTGGAGCAGATCCATTGTATTCATTTGCTTAATGAGAGATTTTTCTATTGGTTTCTTCTTCCATTGTTGGCAATGTGTAGTGATTGAGTTCAAGCTTGTGTGTATGATCTTAGGTGCTTTCCAAAAGTAGTAGGCTGATGTAGTACGGACTGTATACTGCTATTTGTCAAGAATTAGATATGCAACATCAAGCAATCACCATAAGCAATCACCATAAGCAATCACCACAAGAAGACGGAAGAAGAACAAGCACTGTCACTCTATCACACTAACTCATATAGAATGTAAAATGTACATATAAGCCATGAACCCTAATAGAGAGAGAAAACCTATGAGTAGACTAATAGACTAGCCTACAACTATTGACAGCTGAACATTAATGTGCATCGTAAACAGTAACAATGAAGTTTCTCCAAGCTTTCACCTCCTGTGAAGGACTTTCTCACTTCGTTGCGGAGCCTGTGACAAGCTGTATCCACTGATCAGGCACGCAAGACTATCGCTGCTCTGATACCATGTCAAGAATTAGATATGCAACATCAAGCATTCACCATAAGCAATCACCACAAGAAGGCGGAAGAAGAACACGCATTGTCACTTTATCACACTAACTCATACAGAATGTAAAATGTACAAATAAACCCTGAACCCTGATAGAGAGAGAAAACCTATGAGTAGACTAATAGACTAGCCTACGGCTATTGACAGCTGATCACAGCTGTGAACATTAATATGAATCATAAACAATAACAATGAAGTTTATCATTGATTCCTAACACTATTTTGGGCGACACTTGATGTTTATGGGAGTTTCCATTTGTGGTAAATGCGTTTTGGTCAAGTTCTTTTGCATTCTAGGTAGCATAGAATGTTTTGTCGATTCCTAGCTTATTTTACAAGCAAAATCTGTCAACAAAACATAAGACAAAGCATCATAAATGCCTCTACTCGGTTAGAGAGAGAAATTAGAAGGTACAAAACTCGTGGAAAGAGAGAGGGCACAAAGAGCTTGTCTCCAAATCTGCATTACACACAAATTTCATAATTTCTCAATGAGAGTACATCACATATATATAGATCCATGGACTCTTCTCCTACTTTGAGTTGAATTGGAGTTGTGGATCCACCTTACAAGTTATCTAGACTTATCCAAGCCACCTCACTATGTCTAATTGTGCCACATAGTCTTTTCATGCATTAAATGTGGCATGTAAAGTACAAATGGCAATTCCTATGGTAGCTCGAGTTTCTACTTCTACCTACCTTGAAGAGTGCAAGCATTCAAGCCAATGATCTTGGAGTTTAGGTCCACTTAGGATCTTTATTTTTCATAGCCTAAACTCCTCATTCACCTCTTGCAAATCCCCCATATTTGGCAATGTCTTTTGAATAGGAAAGCTTTGAACCAAATTAGCATGATCATCCAACAAGCCATTAAGAACAACTTGAACAAGCTCCACATCCTTAACGGTTTCACTAATGCATGCAAGTTCATCACTCAAAGCTTTAACTCTCAAAACAAAAGCATGAGCACCTTCATCCTTCTTTTGAAGACTTTGAAAAATTTTCCTTAGATGCAGACTTGGACTCATAAACCTTCTTCAAAGATTTCCAAGCCTCACTTGATGTTGTGCAGTTACCAACTTCCTTGAGAATTTCATTAGTCACATTCATCTTGATTATGTGTAAAGCTTTCTTTGCCCTCTTGTCATACCTCACTTGATCTTGTAGTGCCAAGGGTCTCTCCTCCACACCTACAACAATATCCATGAGGATGGATGCATCAAGATCCATTGATATCTACGATATATTCTTGGTATCCATTGATCTTCTGCATTTTTTTCATTGCAAATATTGATTGTATCAATGGTTCCTCTTGGTCTCCGATTATGTGTAGCCATTAGTCCATGTGTACGCAAGCTGAGAACAGAGAGAATGAGAGAACGAGAGGTAACCCTATGAATGACAATTCAAAATATGTCTATGGAAGCTAAGAACAGAGAGAACGAAGAGAATGAGAGGTATACCTAAGAATGACAAGAAGTTTCTAAACTACAAGGATTAGTTAGCTATAGTTTATGACTATTGATGTCAAATCAACCTCGAGTGTACAAAGATGGGCAGGAAAAGAGTATTCGGGCAGTAACTGTGGTCCAATCACAATCGTTTGTTCTGTCCAGCGGGACATTTGATAATCACAAAAATTTGGCCGAGAAAGGCAAAAACAATTTTTGTCCGTCAATCACTGTTGCAATTTGTCACAGATGGACACCATTAATTGGGAGACATAAGCATTGAAAGCGTGAGAAGTAAAAAAAAATCATCTTGACAAAGGGCCCATTTTGAGTTCTAATATCCCCTAATGCGAATTCTTCTGATTGCATGCATGCATGTGGAGTAGTAGAGTGCTTCTCCAATGTTGAAAAATGTTTGGATGAACATGTATGCATGTTTGGATGCATGATACAAGGTGGTACAGTAGGTTGATCAGAGTAATTTCATGTATGGATACTAATTTTAGAAATCTAGTCAAAAGGTTGATTTCTCATTTAGTAGGCAATTTATGAATTTTTTGAAATAAATTTTAAATGGGATGGCACCTATGAAACTGAATGATTGATACTTTTAATCGATTTTCATAGTTTGGTCACAGATTTTGAAATTACTCCCAATTTCGTAAATTTTGGAATGATCCATGAAAGTTTGAAATTGTTTTGAACATGTTATTTATTAATTGAATGAAAGTAGCTAATGAAGTGAAAGACCTTCTGAGATGAAATCAACTAGTAATGAAGGCCCAATATTTTTTCACTTTTAGTTGAAGATTTTGGATCTGTCAACTAATTTAAGCCAATTTTTCATTTCAAGTAATCAATAATGATAGATTATAATCCAGGTCTTGAGAGTACGGTACCTATGCCTATCTACTTACATATTTGCCAGCAATTAAGCTAAGCACTCAATGAAATAAACAATCGAAACAATCTGAGAGATCAACAGATGGAAGAATTGTAAAATCAAGTTAAGCCTTTGTGAATCTGGGCTTTCAGCCAGAAAATCTATTTTGGGGAGAAGAAAGAGAAGAAGCCAGAGGTGGTAGATGATTGGTTAACCAAGTGAACTAGTTATTTCAATCTACATGCAATTCCGGAAGAGAAAAAAATTGAGAGCGTAGTTTTGTTCTTCCGAGGAAAGACTTCATCGTGGTGGCGTGATTGCAACCCAAGCCCACCACATGGAAAGAATTCATGGAAGTATTCAGAAAATCGTTTGTGGTTGCGGTTGATTTGAACTTTTACCAAAGACTTGTCAGTTGCAAAATGGATACTCGGAGCTTAGACTCTTACCTACAAGAATTTATGGATTTGTGGAACAAAGTTCCGTCATTCATGCAAAACTAACACTTTGGTAGTCTATCCTAGTCTGCCAATTGATTATCAGAATGAATGTAAGCGAAACGTGCTTCAAACTTTTGAGAACATTGTACGAGTCGTGAAAGCTTATGATTCCACGGTTGTGGCATCCAAGAAGCAGTTTTAGACTGATCCATCTGGATCCAACCAGAAGAAGAGAAAAACGAGTTTGTAACAAGAGATAAGTGAAATGTTTGACAAACCGAATCAAATGACGAGCTTTCTTCCGTGAGCTAAGTTTGAGCGCCAACTGATACTCATTGTTTTTTAGGAGTAGAAAAAATTAGTAATACAGATACTGCAAGCAATCATCCCATAAGTTACATCTCCTCATAAAAAATTGTATGACTCATGATCTTATAAAAGTAAAATAGTCATATAATTTGGAACATGTATAGAAATCATTTTATAAGTTCATTTTTTCACATAGTATCCTATCAGTATATGAAAAACTAATACTTGTGCAGATGTATTATGGGAGAATATAAATCATAATTACTGAAGCAATTAGAGACCAGCCCCTCAAGTAAAAAAGACTTATGACTTGCACCGTACACAACAATTGTACATAAGTCCAGCCTTTCACAAAGAAACTGAACCGAACAAAATTTACTTATAAATAAAGACTAAAAAAGGACAGGCTATTCACAGACATAGTACCAGTAAAGAATGCTAGTAAAAAAGCCCAAGAGTCAAGTCAGTACAAAAACAAAGCAACACAAGAAAATCAAAATGAAAACTTAAGGAGAGGAGCAAAAACCAATTTAAAGAAACACAAAGAACCCACCCCCTAACCTATAGAACGAGAAAAGACATAAAAAAGACACCAGACCAGAAAACACTAACCAGCCACAAAACAGATAGACTGAAAGTAAACAAGTCAAAAAACCCATAGACGTCAGTAACTAAAAAGAGAGACAGATCAAAAAACAAAAAGACTTAAGAACAAGAAAGGAAAGGGAACCAAGAGACACAACAACCAAAAAACAACACCCAAACAAATACAACACCACTGAACCAAAAACAGAATACACACTGATTTTTATGAAAATCATGTCTTTATATGCCAATCTAGATATGCTCACTCTATGTTGAAAAAATTCCATATGGAAAATTCTAAGAGCATAGATACTCCAATGGGGCAAATTGTAAAAGATCCTAATAAAGGTGATGAAAGATCCTTTGAGGACATCACACTTTTTAGGAGTCTTGTAGGCTCCTTGATTTGGCTTACCATTACTAGGCCCGATCTAAGTTTTTGTGTGCACAAATTGAGTCAATTTATGCAAGATCCTAAGTTCCATCATTGGAAGATGGCCAAGAGGATTCTAAAATATGTATCTTCATCTTGTGATTATGGTCTACTCTATAAAAGTGAAGATCTATCCATTGTTGGCTACTCGGATTCGGACTTTGCAAGTGACAAGACGGATCAAAAGTCTATTAGTGCATACACTATCCTTCTTGGAGGCAATCTAATATCTTGGCTTTCCAAAAAGCAAGATACTATATCTCTCTCTTCATGTGAGGCTGAGTACAAAGCACTCACTACAACTACCAAAGAGGTGCTTTGGATCAAGAGGTTATTAATGGAGCTAAAGTGCATCAAGGAAGAAGATCTACCAAAGATCAAGTGTGATAACATCTCGGGCCAAGCTCTTGCCAATAATTCCATAGAAGCAAGCACATAGAAGTGGCACACCTTTTTGTGAGAGAAAAGCTTATTGAAGGAGAAATCTATTTGGAGCATGTCAACTCATCCTTTTGTATTGCCGATCTACTCACCAAGCCTTTGAGCAAAAGTGCTTTCATCAAGCATAGATCTAATCTTGGAGCTATATCAAGATCAATGCTCAAATCTTCATGGATAATTTTTTAGGAGGAGTGTGAAGAATTGAAAAAGATTATCTATTCTAGATATAGGGGTCTTATGTTTTTTACATCAAGCATCTAGGTGTAGGATGTTGATAGGAACAAATTTGGCATAGATGGCAAATTATGCATTTCCACTTGTAATGCCACTATTGAGCCAAAATAGAGTAAGAGGCTAAACTCGTGCCAATTAGAGTGTAGACAAGTGTAATGCTTTTGTTTGATGAATTCTAAGAGGTCCAATAGGATTTAGAGGTGGAACCATGTGAGGTCCAATAGGAATTTTAGGTGTGCTTGAATATAGTCCAATAGAATTAAGAGGTGCATGGATCAATGGTCCAATAGGATTAAGAGGTGACAAAGTGTGGTCCAATCATAGTTAAGCATAGTGGTAGCTCGTGGATCTACTAGTATCATTGTACTCCTCATTTTGAAGCTAATTGATTTGGTGATTGTGTGGAAAAATATAACAGTGCAATCTAATGACCTCTCTAAAAATATACATGGGTAGCATGAAGTCTCTAGAGAATCTAATTTTCCAAATATCAAATGTCTCTTTCCACACCACTCTCCCTTGTGTGCTCCTTACCTACTTGTCACACACACACACACACACACACACACACACACACACACACACACACACACATGTATGCACATGCACACATGCAAACCCACCATAAGAAATGTAGGCAGACATGTAAAGGACATGGTTTAGTAGCATACCACTAGTGTCCCTGACCGAATGGTCCCACGATATACCACTAGCATCTTGGGATATTGTGCCAAATCAAAAAGATTTAAAGCGGCCTTACAATTGGTGCTTTTAAATCCAGAAGGTAATCAAAGTCAATTTGAGAAAAATGTCATTTTATTGATAAATTTGAGAAGGTTACATTCCAAGTGTGTGACCGACCCTAGTCTCCGGAGCACTAGCATGCCAAGGCAGCAGTTTGCATATAAGAGTGTTGTGAATCAAAACCTGCAATATCAAATATCATTGTCGATGTATTTAGATGAAATCCCAATGGGATGTGAGAAATAGTTTCTTCAGGACTTGAATTACTGAGGACATATCTTGTTGCATACCTAGTTTACTTCTCTATGAATTCACCTTGCATTTGTGATGAATTCCAAATGCCTTGCCCATAGAGGCATCCATGAAAAGTTTGCTTCACAGGGGCTACAGTCCATCTGAGTTAGATATAATTTTTATGCCATTGTCGTTTGTTGTGACAGCCAAGAGAAAACTTTCTTTGTTGAAGCATGAGCAAGGATTAGCAAGCCATCCAGTCTCTACATCAATGTTGGTAAGAATGCTCGCATTGTTTGTCAAAAATAGGATAGATTATAACAGCGAAACCTTCCTACTTCCAATGCATGACTATGCCTCTCAAAAATTGAACAAAATAGTAATGATGAAAATCACGTTCAATCTTTAGCAACTAACTTTGAAATCGCTAAGATACTAAGTGATTACGTAGCCAAACATAAAGTATTGAATTCTCAAACAATTTCTATCAATTACAAAAGCCATACAGAGGTGCATGCATTCTGACATATACTGAACGCAATAAGAAATAGTATTGATTCAGAAAAACAAAACCAGATGCTAATGAGCGCAAAACAATAGCGAATAGAAGCCCCTCACTCTAAGCTATCTTTAAGTAACTGAGAATAAGTCTGATAATTAGCAGCTCTGTTGATAAGCAGTAGTGCAATAGCAACTCTAAATAAATCTCTAAAACTGAGCTAGAATGCTCAAGAGAGTTCAAGCTTGAAAGCTTGATAGAGAGCTAACTACAATACTTTTTGATTGTGAACGATCTGCTTGATAAGAGCATAGGAAGCGTCGTGTAATAACACTCAACTCCTTCACAATTTACAATGTTAATTCATTGATGAACATTCTGATAATGATGTATGAACAGTTGATTTATACTAAGTGTTTAGGTCGTCAAATGTGATTGCCAGTTGGCTGGAGTCCGTTGGCATTCATCCAGTTCCTTCTCAGAAATTGATTGCTGATAAGCGGTGAAAATTGGCCGTAAACAATCTGTCTGCATAAATGAACTAAAACTATCACTCTGCATAAATGATCTAAAACTACCACAGGCGACATTGTCGCAAAAAGATGATAGTGTCACAAAAAGACGACAGTGTCTGCTTTTTGCGAAAAAGACGACAATGTCACAAAATCTCATTTCCTTAATATTGGGGTAGCTCCACACTTTGCCAGAGTCATTTCCTTAACATTTGAGGCACTTTGAAAAATGCAAAAAATGCAAAAAATGTGGCTCTATATTTCTACTTGCAAATCCTAACAGACGAAAAATGCAAAAAAGGTGACACTGTATTTTTACACATAATTCCTGACAGGCAACAGTGTCGCAAAAGTGCAAAAAATACAACACTGTAATTTTACTCGTAATTCTTGACAGACGACATTGTCTCAATTGTAGATAGAGAAAATACGACACTGTTGTCAAACCCTGTGCATTTCTGCAGACTGTGTAAAAACACTTGTAATTTTGCACATGAAACACAGGTTCTTCTTACAAGCTTCAGCTATATCTTTGCCACCCTGATGGTTTTTAAAGTTTTCTTGGTTTTCTTAGGATTGTTGGAATTGAAATGTGTTTCATTAACAGCTTCCCTATCCTTCCTCTTGAGTTGAAAACCTTTTTTTGGCACGTTAGGCTGGTGACCCCTAGATGGCTTAGGTGTGTCATCAAAATACTTTGCAGCCATAATAGCATCCTCTAGGGTTTTTAGATGGTTCCTACAAACATCCACTTGGTAATCTTTTGGTAAACCATCAATAAACAATAACATTTGTACCTTTGTTGGAATCTCACTATAAAGTGGATTCATGTACTCATGAAAATCTTGAATAAATTGTTCCAAACCTTTATTCATTGTTAAATGACAACTTTTGAAAGTGTTCGTAGTCATCTAATAGTGGTAGGAGGTATTCCCTAAAAACTATACAAAAATCATCCCATGTACAAGGTTGATTGCCTTTTGCAACTAGGTCATCCCACCATACTACTCATTCAATATTTGTAAGCTCAATCCAAGCCTACTTTTTGCAAGTTAAATCCAAACTTAAGAGAAAACTACACCATGCGATTTTCCTGCTTTTGCCTCAATCCAAAGCAAAAATCAAAACTAATCTTTATGTAAACTTCAATTAACTATCTCAAGCTAATGTTTACATAAAGTTCTCATTCCAATTCTATTTCCAGTTGTCATTTCAAATTCAACACAAATTTTTACATTTCTCACTTTCCTAGTTCTTCAAATCCATGAAACTAGTGACTAGAAATGAAAAACTAATGAAATTCTATGAAAACTTCACTTTTCAGATCTATTTTTCAGATTTACAAGTCTGAAAATCAGAACTTCAAATTGACAAAAAAATAGAACTTCAAAACCTTTTTCATGCATAAAGTTGTGAAGAATTGCCAAAAATTGGCAAATCTAGCTTGATCAAAAACCATGTAGAATAGTGTAAATTGTGTACACAAGTGGGTCCCACACATGTGAGGCCATGATGCCACATGGGAAACCCATCCTAATGTAGGTTAGGTCAAGTCAAGAGAGTTGGTCATGTCTATTTGGTGGTCATCCCTACTTTATAGGACCTACACCTAAGTTTAAGGTGAAATT
Organism: Diphasiastrum complanatum; assembly: GCA_029204225.1. Taxonomy (NCBI): domain Eukaryota; kingdom Viridiplantae; phylum Streptophyta; class Lycopodiopsida; order Lycopodiales; family Lycopodiaceae; genus Diphasiastrum; species Diphasiastrum complanatum. The sequence goes on from CM055110.1 coordinate 15,633,624, forward strand.
TGACCAACTAGCTACCTACCAAGCATAACTCTAGGAAATAGACTAGGGTTTCATTTTAGGTCAAGGAGAGTGAGTTAAATTCCTTATTACATGCTGGAAATCCACCTAACTTCAAGAAGGAAGTCGAATTTGCTATGTATTCCCTCTCTCCATAGTGAGAAGATAGAAAATTTTTGGAGCTCATTGGCAATCTCAAGCTAGTTCACTATGTACATTGAGTTTTTGTGATCCAAATGAAACCAAATCAATTTCTACTTGTTTCTCAGATTGAAGTCCATACTACAGCCTGTATTACACATGTGTGGGCTCGGATTTCAATGTTTATCAATGCTTTTGATTGTTAATGCTTGTTGTTTGTCAAATTGCCAATCTAGATCAACTTTTTTGTGTCTAGTTTTTTGATAGATTGTTCAGCAAGCATCCAATCACTCTTGTGGATCTTTTGTAGATCCATTTATGGTCCTAAAGTATAGTACTTTCACATGGTATCAGAGCCAAGTACAAGAGCATAAGCCATTGATCTAATGCAAATCCATTTTTCGCAAGTTTTGGTGCTAAAAGCTAGTATTGAGAGGGCAAGCTAGAATCTTGATTTTGGTGAGGAGATTTGATCCCAAACTTGGTAGGGGTCCAAATCCGTACTGTCCACATGTGTGGGCACCTCTGAACCTGCATTTAATGCATGGTATTCATTTGATCCAAAAGAATTCAATTTGTGAGCTGTTGGTGTAATTTTTGGTGGAGATCCTAGGATAATCTACCAAGATCATTTGCCATTGATTAGATTTGAATTTCTTTCATGGAATCTAATTAATCTAGGCTGAGTTCAAGTCCTATTAAGGTTAAAAACAGGTCTTGAAAGTACACCAAGAAGGAAGAAAAAGATTAAGTCATTTTTTTGTCCAAAAATAGCCAAAATTGGCAAGATTTGATTGTAAGTAGATTTCACATCATCTTATCTTCATTCCAACTTTGTGAGGGAGTGCTAGAACTGAGATTATAAGTCCATTTGTTGGATTAGAAATCTAATTTGAGTGAAAAACTACAAGAGAGAGACCTTAGTGAGTTTCTAGAGACAATCAAATCCATTTCTTGGCAAGATTTGTTTGAAAGTAGTTTCCACTTCATCTTATCTTCATTCCAGCTTTGTGAGGAAGTGATAGAACTGTGATTATAAGTCCATTTGTTGGATTAGAAATCAAATTTGAGTGAAACACTACAAGTGTGAGACTTTTGTGAGTTTCAAGTCAATCAAATCTATTTCTTGTTTGTAGAAGTCACTAGTAAGATGGGATCTGCTAGAGCATACCTTCTAGAAGCTAGTGAGAGATTGAATATGCTATTTGAAAGGTTAGAATGGAGTCACTCTTGGTGCTCCAAGACCTTTATGAGTTCTTGATTGAAGATGAAGATGAACCTCTAGGTGCACAGGAGTTAGCTAGATACAAGAAGAGATCTAGGCTTGCACTTCATTGTGTGAAGATGAATGTGAGCAATGATTTGTTGAAAGAAGTATCAGCTTGTACTAATGCTAAAGAGGCTTGGGAGTCTTTAAAATCAATCTATGAGTCTAGCAACACTTCTAGAGTTCTTATGCTTAGAAATCAAATTTTTCAAAGCATGAGGAGAAGTGAGGAGAGTGCACAGGATTATGTACTTAGAATCAAGTCTCTAAATAGGGAGTTGGCTTCCATTGGAGAGAAGATTCATGATGGAGAGCTTGTACAAATTGTCCTTAATGGTCTGGGAGATGACTTTGCAAATTTGGTCCAAAGTTTTGCCATCCAAGACACTTTGCCAACTATAGAAAAACTTCATAGTGTATTAGTGGCTGAAGAGTGTAGGATGCTCCATGCAAAATCTAGGATGAGTTCCTTGTCGTTGCAGGATGGTGATGAGAAAGCCAATTTCTCATTCAAGGGCAAAAAGAAGACCAATGGAAAGAAGAAGCATCCAAAGGAGGCCAAAGAAGAGGATGATGCATCAAGCTCAAAGGACAAGTCAAAACATAAATGCTTCTTTTGTGGAAGGAAGGGGCATTATGCATCTGAATGCTACAAGAGGCTAAGAGCACAAGTGGAGGAGGACAAACAAGGAAACCTTGCAAAGGAGGAGGAGGAGGATGACGTAGATGTATTATTGATGGCATCTACATCCTCAGCAACAAGCAATGGCAATTCAAGAGACAATTGGTGGATCGACAGTGGGGCTAGCTCCCACATGTCTTGTGAAAAAGACTTTTTCTCAACCTTACACTCTTTCAATGCTGCTAAAAAGTTTGTCTTTACTGCAAATGATGAAGAGTGTAGGGTAGATGGTGTTGGCACCATCTCTTTGTGTCTAGATTCCTCAAAATGCATGGATCTAGAAAATGTCCTTTATGTACCATCAATCACCAAGAATATGCTTAGTGTTGGTCTACTCTTAGAAAGTGGTTTGGATTTCCACTTTAAGCATAGTGTTTGCTTCATCTTGAAGAATGATATTTGCATTGCAAAGGGATTTAAACATGGAAGATTGTTTAAGTTGGAAGCTAGTGTTGCTTTTGAAAGAATGAGCTTGGCAAAAGAGGAGATCACTCAAGAGGAGATCTTGGCAAAGTGTGATCTTGCTTGCATTGAGGAGGAGCATCAAAAGGAGGAAGATCTTGAGGATCATCCTCAAAGCATGAGAGTTCCAAGGGAGTCCTCAATGACAATGGCCGAGTCATCAAATTGCATGCAAATTGTCCATTCAAGTGTGCATCTTGCAAGGGTGGTGAGCATTGGAGAGTCTACTATATTTGAATACTTTTTGGAAAGTAGTAGTAGACATGAGGTGACTTGTTTCTTATCTTTAAGATCCATGGTGTTTATTACTTTGTATGACAAGACAATGAAATGGGATGCTTTGAAATCTACATTTGTTGTTGATAAAGCAATTTCATTGGATAACTATTTTTGTAATAGTTTGAATAGAGTCATAAAAGATGAAACATCATTTGCTTTGGAAATCTTTGTTTCCACATGCTTTGTGCATGATCATTCCAATGTAAGGACCAAAGATTATCCTATTTCAATGATAGGAATAATGGTAGTGTTTTGCTCTTCAAGTAGAGATTGTACAATCTACTTGTTTTCAACCAAAGAATTTGTCAATGGTGGAAATGTGATCTTTCAAGAGTGAAAGATTTGTAAACTTGAAGAAGCACCTTTGGATCAACACCTTATTCAATTCATTGATGTTTTGGAGTCAAGTCAAGTGGAGGATCAAGCTCAAGACCCGAGGACTCCAAGAAGAACCTTTGCACAAAATGTCTTGGAATCTATGGCTTGTCATGATGTTTAGTTTTGAAGTGTGCTACATGTATATAGACACATTTATGGAACATCTTGTAAGGGATCCTCTAAGAGGTGGTGAAAGATCCTTCATGGACATCATTCTCTATTGGAGTCTCAAAAGTTTCTTGTTTGTAGCTGGATTTTTTAGACACTTCTAAAAGCATTCATTCATCTAGCAAGAGAGTTGTAGATAGATCAAGCTAAATTTGAGGAGTGTGAAGAATTGCCAAAAATTGGCAAATCTAGCTTGATCAAAAACCATGTAGAATAGTGTAAATTGTGTACACAAGTGGGTCCCACACATGTGAGGCCATGATGCCACATGGGAAACCCATCCTAATGTAGGTTAGGTCAAGTCAAGAGAGTTGGTCATGTCTATTTGGTGGTCATCCCTACTTTATAGGACCTACACCTAAGTTTAAGGTGAAAATTTGACCAACTAGCTACCTACCAAGCATAACTCTAGGAAATAGACTAGGGTTTCATTTTAGGTCAAGGAGAGTGAGTTAACTTCCTTATTACATGCTGGAAATCCACCTAACTTCAAGAAGGAAGTCGAATTTGCTATGTATTCCCTCTCTCCATAGTGAGAAGATAGAAAATTTTTGGAGCTCATTGGCAATCTCAAGCTAGTTCACTATGTACATTGAGTTTTTGTGAACCCAAATGAAACCAAATCAATTTCTACTTGTTTCTCAGGTTGAAGTCCGTACTACAGCCTATATTACACATGTGTGGGCTCGTATTTCAATGTTTATCAATGCTTCTGATTGTTAATGCTTGTTGTTTGTCATATTGCCAATCTAGATCAACTTTTTTGTGTCTAGTTTTTTGATAGATTGTTAAGCAAGCATCCAATCACTCTTGTGGATCTTTTGTAGATTCATTTATGGTCCTAACGTACAGTACTTTCACAAAAGTTACACTACCTTTTCCTTCCTACATTGCCATTTTCATGAAACTAGTAGGTAGAAAGGTCTAAATGAAGCTTTTATGGAAACTTCACTTTTCAGAGCTGATTTTCAGATTTACAAGTCTGAAAAACAGAACTTCAAAATGAAAATCAAATGTTTAAACACTTTATTTATGCAAAAAAAAACACTGGTTTTGATCAAAACACATAGCTAGAATCAATCTTTTTGCAAAAAAAAAAATTTGTGAATGTAGAGGAAGACTTCCTCTAACCATTCCACAAATCTTTTTTCAAAAAGATTTAAAACCAAAAGCCCACTTTAAAACTTCTCTAACATAATAAAAAATCAGCCCCTAAACAATTCTATAAGCATCACTATTCTTTATCAAGAGAACTATATTCATTGGGTACTTCAACTACAAGCTTCCTATTACTAGAAAAGCCAATAATCTTTCCCAAAAAAAAAAATTGGTTTGTGATCTTTATAGAACTTGAAGAAGGTTAGAAAGGTTACATCCTTTGTCTAGCTCTGATACCACTTTTACAAATGAATTCAGGAAGTCCTCCTAATCCAAAGGTAGCACCTCCAAAGGTCCTCCAAGTAACCTGCAAGCTCCAAGATGCTCCCCAACTCCAATCTTGAATGCCTCCACCTACAAGTAAGGATCTTCAAGCCTCCATGGATCTCTCCTCCACCTGTGTTGTTGGAAATTAAGCCCACAATTGTCTCCTTGGAATCATAACTTAGACAACCAATTTATTTGAAGGACATCTACAACAGACTTCCGGCTGATCTCTAGCAAAGGGTAACCAATCCCATCATAATTTCAATTTTCAGATGTTAAGTATAATAACCTGAAGTCATTGAAGACTTGGCCATCTTCAAGGACTTCCACAAAACTTGCATTTGAAACAAGTCTGCAGATTTACATTACTTTTTCAACAGTCTGCAAAAATACACTAAGTGTCGCACAGTTCGCATTTTCGCACTTTTTCGAAAACTGCAACACTTGCCTTCGACTTCTTCCGTTCAATTATTTTGAAGAAGTCAACTTGTTCACAGTTCAACAATTTAACTATTTTCAACACCTTCGGCTTTTTTGCATATTCTCGAAAAATACGAAGAGAGAGAAAATTCCAGAAGGTCCTCTATTTTCAAGGGTTAAACTGCTAAAGACACCTTCGCCAACTTTTTAAGGGCACCGTAAACTTGTTTAGGGCATCTTCGGCTTTTCGCAAAATCTCGAAGAGAGAGAAAAATGCCGAAGGTCATCTATTTTGAACGAGGAACGTTTTCAGCCACTTCTCGAAATTTGCGAAGTGAGAGAATTTGCGACGTCCTCATCCACGTCAACGATCATGATTTGTTGACCGTATATATTATGTATAGTTGTCACAAAAGCCATATACTTCCAAGTACAGGGAGGGAGAAAGATCTCTTTTGTTTGCTATGTTTATGCTCTATGTGGCTACTAGTATATAGAGTGTTTTCTTGTGTGTAGTATGCTTAGGATTTGGATCTTGCTTATGGCATGGGACATAAGTAGGGTTTGGATCTTGAGTATGCTATGGTTTGTGGCGGTATGCTTATGATTAGTTATTGGTTAGCAATGGGATGCTAGATTAGCCAAGTTGCAGGATTGCATGTGCTAGCTACGGTTGGGTGGTGAATACTTGAGGCCACTTGTTATCTACCTTTGTGATTAAGATTAGGGACACATGATGGGACAAGAGAGATAGAAGAACGTGAACCGAGAAGAAAGCAAAAATATTGCAGAACAGCTCTCCTGTTACAATCAGCTGCTAGATGCAAAAATAGTCTAATAGAAAGCTTCCGCTAAACATAATCATAGCTTTAAGTGTTCTAATTGCCCTCATATAGAAATCAAGAGTACAGTCCACCAAAGAGATTAGAAATGATTTGTGTGTGGTATCACTGAAAAATGGTTCAATGTGAAGTTTAGCTCTGAAATAGATGGAAGAGCAACATGATATCACAAGTTCCTCAGGTGTCAAAGACATTCATCGTCTGATCAGAAACTGAGGAGTCATAGATGTCCATGTTCAGATCAGAGTGAGTAAACAAGCACGATCAAACAACGATAAAGTGCATTCAATCACAACAAGCATTCATCTACGTTATACATAGATAGAAAAGCTGCTGCTGTTATATTACACTAAAGCACAATACAAATAGCAATTACAACCAAAAATTGACGGCCTAACTGGGAGACTCAAATAATACGTCTCATGGATGGAGCAACCCATAATTTGTGGTTGGATGATCTATTTATAGATTTCATCCATGTATTAAGACACCCTCCTCCCCTCATATAGATGGCAAATGGCACCCTCCAATACACTTTGGAGTTCCATGCACAACCAATGAGAAAGAGAGAGGCCTAGGGGAGTTAAAGGACCTTCATAGGCTTATGGAAGGTCAAGAAACTTCTTCCATAACCTATGACTCTTTGAATGCCTTTCTTGTGGGAGTTGGGAACGCAATGGACACCTTGGAAGTGCGCCCTCCTACTAGGTCTCATTGCCCAAGTTGTGCTTGTATACTTTTGGTCCAAGACCAATAAAGTGATATGGTTCAAGGTTGAGGCCCAAGGTTTAGAAAAATAGCCAAAACACCCATGGTAATGACTTTCTAACACCTCACTAGGTTCCATACCTCCGACCAAGGCATACACACCTACGTGCCCTTATCCAAGGACACCAGTACCTTAATCTAAAGGCACATACCCTTAATCCTAAAGGTACTCCTTATCCAAGGGTAACTTGATTTCATACCTCCGACCAAGGTATAGTCACTTGTCTGTCCTTATCCAAAAGCACCTATCCTTAATCCTAAGGGTACCCCTTATCCAAGGGTAACTTGCCATTTAGCCCCCACAACTACACATATTGTGTTTTGCCACGCGACGCTGCCACGCGAACCCGATACTTAGCCAAAATTTTGACATTTTTCTTTTGCGTGGCACTGCCACATGTGGCACATCCACGCCAAAACTTTTCCGGGACCCTACCGGTGAAATCCAGGCTGGAGGTGGGGTCCAGCAACAAATTTTTAATTTCACGTGGCACTGCCATGCGTGGCAGTGCCATGCAAAAAATTTTAACCTCAATATTCCAAATATGAATGCCAAACTGTGTCGGCGTGGCACAGCCGTACGTGGCAGCCACACGTGAAAGTGCCACATGCGGCTATTATTTAACCAGTTGTCATGTGATATGTACATTTTGGAGATTTGCCACGCGTGGCAAATCTCTAGAGAAAATTCCAAGGCGATGGCTCTTTTTATTGCCACGCGTGGCAATATCAAAACACAATACTTAAAGAGATTTTGCTTTGGAAATTTGCCAAAAAAACATTTAACTATTATGAATAACAACAACTTTATGATTAATGAAATGTGAACTAAAAATCTTATTATGTCAAACTATTATGCTCTGACGAATTGAAGTTATTATTGGTTGAATATAACATGCTACCTTATGCATTTATGGACATTATGATGTGTTTCTATATTGAGAAAATTCCATAATCAAAATTTGACATTAATCTCAATATGGTATTAATGGGAAAAAATATAAGTGTGAGCTAAATTTGCACTTGAAAGGATGCTAAGTACCTTGCAATTGAGAGCCATGTGGTAGCTTGTTAAGCTAATTTGTTGATACACATATGTGTGTTTGCAAAGATGAATGAATAGTCGAACATTGTGGCAAAGTGTATTATTATCTCAAAGAAGATGCTTTTTAATTATAATATATAAATAATCAACGTTTTACATTTTCTAATTGTTCTCTTAATCAGTTCACACATCTATTAATATAGATAAGTTTTTTCAATTCTAAGTGATTGCGAGATGCATTTAAAATGAAACTTTAGAAATGCAACATCATAGAAAAATGTAATAATTTTAATTTTAAAACAATATATATTGACCACAATGTATCATTTTATGACAAAATTATTTGTGAGATGTATAAACTTTATTCATCATTGCAAGATTCAAATTCATCAGCCAATACATCTTGCAACTCATCTCCGCTAAGATGATTTTCATCATCACTATCGAAATCAAAACCTCTCTCAATATTGTCCTCATGCAAAGAATCATTGTTGTCCTCTTCATCATCTGAGTCGTCGAAATCATGCGAATCAATTCGCGGGTTTTCAAGATCTATAAAACTTGAAGATATATGTACATCTTCATCAGATATACTTGTGTTGTCCAAATTTAGATCTTTTATTTCATTCTCAACATATGCATTTTTCATTTAGCAATGTTAGGATTAGATATTAATTATGATCATATTTTAACTCACAATAAATATATGTAATGAAAAAGTAGTGTAGATGATTAATATAACATTGATCACAATTGACAAAAAGAAAGAATGTGAAATCCATGCACACCTGTTCACAATGATGAGGCAACACCAATGTGTCTAAAAAGTTCATGCTTAATGTCTTGGTTGAACCGATAGCAAAAGATTCACTGCGATCTTTTTTTATAGTTGCATTTGATCCTCTATAGTTGATTTTGGACCATTTCACGTCAAACAACAAATATTTACCCATTTCACTAAAACACACCTCATATATGACTTGTATGGTTCCTACATACTCAAGCTCTCCAAAATTGGACTTTGATCTCAAGAACTACTCTCACTTTCTTGATGGAAGGATGCCATCACACCACAATCATAAGTTTGTCATTTCATATCAATTGATTCAATGCGACGATGACGATCCAGGTATCCAAGAGTAGATTGTCGTAGTCTTGCTGCTGGATTGCCTCCATACTGTGGATCTCCCGACAACCTTCAAAGCCATTGACAATTGTGTCTTCGCAAGATCAACAATATTGTATCGTAAAACTGAACACCTTGAACATGTTCAATTATTTGAAAGAAACATGGTTTGAAATATTTTAGATCAATTAAGATCTAAATCCATAAAATGATCTTGGGTTAGAAAGACAACAACTCACCAATCTTGCCAATGTAGAAAAATTAGCATCTACTCTAAGAATGAGATGCAAACTCTAATAAATTTTGATTAAACATGAATCAAAACATAAAATAATATTTTTGTCCATACAATAATAGTAAGATACTATATTTCACACATGTTGATATGAAAATAACATTTAATAAGCATTCTACACATAGAATTGCAAGATATTACAAGTATAGTGCACCAATGGATAGTAGAACCCAAGAGAACCATGTATAAGCATGAATGAGAGAGAGAGAGAGAGAGAGAGAGAGAGAGAGAGAGAGAGAGAGAGAGAGAGAGAGAGAGAGAGAGAGAGAGAGATCTATGTGAGGTGTGGTGGAGTGAGTGACGTGTGGAATGGAAAGATGCATAACTTCCACATCATGAGGTGTGTAGTGACTAGTGAAATCATTATGATCATCAACAAGATCTTCATCTAATGCCAAAGATGATCCAAAACCGATATTTCTTATCATGTTGATAAGATTGTCAATTAACGTGTTATAAGACATTGACATCAATATATTATTCTGCAAGAGTGAAACATTATACAAGAATTAGTTTTTTTTTTTCAAAAAAATTATAAATATGTGTATGATAAGAAAAGTACTAAATAGTCAAAATGTACCTCCAAATCCACATCGGGCTCCTCAATGTGCTTTCCAAACTTCCACAAATGTTGCACCACTATTCGTCTTTCTCGAATTTTCAATCCTTTGCATTGTTTGCACTCGCAATATATCTTTTCATTGTACCTCTGTTGATACTAATTTCATTTTACAATTACAAAAATTATTAGCTTAATGTTACAAGCTAATTTATATGTGTATAAATACAGTCCTAAGTTTTAAACAAATAAATATATAGTACCTGCAATTTAGGTCGAGGCTGGGCACCAGAACTTGATGACGATGATGTTCAACTGAGTCTTTTCTCAAGCATTTGTGCTCTTTTTCATGATTTCATTTTGTAATAATATTGCATCTTCTTTAACTTTTTGCTATCTTGTGGAGGCGTCCTGCTTTAAACAATCGTAGAAAAAAAACAAAAAAGTTATATTCAGCACACAATGCTGCAAATCCAAATGTTAAGTACATAATATCTACTGTACATTGAATAAATATACTTGTTTTGAGACATTTCCTTAGCAGAAGACATATTTGTTGATCAACGATTAAATTTTATCTACAATTTTTTAACAAGAATGTTAATGATATTGACAAAATACACTTGTCAAAATATATAGTAAAAATTGATGTACGCACAAATTTAACAAGATCCACAAATATCTTGTTCACTAAAACATTCGGATACCTCACCAATGTCAATTTGCTTGAACGAATATGACATTGTCTAATTCACAAAGAAAAGAAGCACATTCAAGCAAACTATGAAATAGCTCAACTAGTTTCGAAGTGTGTGTGTGTGTGTGTGTGTGTGTGTGTGGGTGGGTGGGGCGCCTTCCATTGTCTAAGGCCCTCCTATTTTCCTTGCATGTGATCATTCTATGGATGTTGAGTGTTTGTTTTGTTGTTGTTAATCATGTTATCAAATTCAAGTTCAATCATTAGCACAAGCAATCTCCACATTTAGTTCATGAAACTAAATCCATAAGATCCACATTCAAAGAAATTAGTTGTTAGATCCACACATGTGGGGGCTGGAATGGAAGGCCTAAGGGGCATTTATGGAAGTATCAAGGAAAGAAGTACCTTATAAGGAAGTAGCCTATGGAAATAATGATTTAACATAATTAGTGGCCCAAGCATGGCATCATGCGCATATAAGCCCATCTTGAAGAGCTGTCACTAGATAAGTTGCGTTAGGCCCCAAGTATGGCACCCTGCATGCATAAGTCCAACTTGTGGTGCCATTAGTCACTAGGGGGCATGAAACCAATTTTTGCAAGTCTCAAGGTTTGAACTTAGACTTGAAAAAAGTATGCATTCTAAAAAAGAACTTGCATTCTATAATGAGACTTGAAATTCCTAGTCCCATAAGTAAGTGTGGAAAGGACACTTTACAAGATTCTATTAAGAGAAGTCTTTTTTATGTAATTTCTATCCTTAATGTAAGAGAGCTAAGTGCTACCATTTTGGGTCCACTTGTGCTAAATATTGGTGTGCTAATTTTAGTGTGACGTTGTGCTTGTTGTATTCATTTCTATGTTCTTGCTATTTTAACTCCATTTTTAGCATAAGTGCTTTCTCTTTGAAGGTTCTATTTCTAGTTAAGCTTGTAGAGTGTGGCTAATGGGAGTAGAGTGGGTGTTAGAGTTAGAATAAGAGTGTGTGCAAGGGTGTGTAATTGAGTGTGTGAAGTGTGTGAGACAGAAGTGAGAGAGATAGAGTTAGTGGTTAGTTTATTTTGGTGATGTTTTGGTTGGAATGCTATTTGTTTGCAAGTAGAAGTAGATGTTAACACTCTTTGTTTTGCACGCATCTTCACGGCTCCTAGGTTCGAGCCCACTTCCCGTGCTACAAGCATTTTAGGAGGAGAAGGTGGAAACCATTCTACTTCTTGACAACATTGGCGCCATTGCCAGGGATCCAAATGCTTACTAGCTTTTTTTGTTTTTCATTTTTTTTCTACTTGTTTTGTTGTAGGGACTGGTCACTAGTTTTTAGTGGTTACTTTGAAAAAAAAAAATTATGACTGTTATGCTTGTGGTTTGGGTGTTTTAAGCATATGTATGTGAGGAACTATCATGAAACTATCACCCCCCCACCCCCACAAAACAATGCAAAAAACAGTCTTCAAACTAAGTTTTAAACCATCATGAATCTGCCTCCCCATATTGTGGCAACTTGTCACAAAACTGCCAAGCAAGGTCTTGAATCCCCAACTGATGTTTGGAGAGAGAGAGAGAGACAGAGAGAGAGAGAGAGAGAGAGAGAGAGAGAGAGAGAGAGAGAGAGAGAGAGAGAGAGAGAGAGAGAGAGAGAGAGAGAGAGAGAGAGATGGGGGGGGACTTCCATTGTCTAAAGCCCTCCTCTTTTCCTTGCATGTGATCATTCTATGGATGTTGAATGCTTGTTTTGTTGTTGTTAATCATGTTATCAAATTCAAGTTTAATCATTAGCACAAGCATTCTCCACATTTAGTTCATAAAACTAAATTCATAAGATCCACATTCAAAGAAATTAGTTGTTAGATCCACACATGTGAGGGCTAGAATGCAAGGCCCGAGGGGCATTTCAATGGAGCCCAGACGTATCAAGGAAAGAAGTACCTTACAGGGAAGTAGCCTATGGAAATAATGATTTTACATAATTGACGAATATCCATCCACCCATACTCCTACTCCCTCGATAGCATCATCGTCATCAAATGCATCCGCTCTATCCACAAAATTGTTGGATCAAATGACAAAATTACACAAACAACAGACGAAGGAACTTACGGTGCAATTTGATCAGAAACTGAAAACCTCACAAGGAGCTGTAGCAGCAATGCCACATGTACCATAACCAAACCAGTTACAATATCCACGACGGGAGAATGTATGGTATTCAGTATGTACACAGAACATACAGAGAACGAGTGTCCAGTCCTAAAGCAAAATTTGAGACTGACACATAGATTTTGTCATCTGTGCAATGCAACATCACACGATATGGCATTTTGTCCGTTTAACCCCCGGATTGTTCAACAAAAGAGAAGTTCTTATCAGACTTCGTATCCATATCATCAAGGGGCACCAAACGTGATACGGCGCACCAAATCAGCAATAGCGTATGGCCTTACCTACACCATCAGGGCCAGCCAATCAACAAGTGGCCCATGTAAACCTAACAGCAACGGAACCAGAAATGCAAGTACCCCCTCAACCTGAGCAGCAATAATGGTATGGACTGGATGAACCATTTATGGATCCTGTCATAAATGAATATTTTGCGACCTATGCAGCTCAAACTCAGCGTCAAGACGGAAGAAATTACGGCTGCTACGGATGTAGCAAAGGACACAGAATTGCGGAATGTCCTTACAAGGGAAGTACATGGGGAAGAAGACCCAACCCACCCCAGTGGTGATTCCACCGCCACCTGTTTCTGATGCTGCACAAGCAAGCAAGAGCCAGGGTCAAGGCCAACAAGCAGCATGGGGGTTAAGTCAAGATCAAGGATCCGAAGGCCAAGACCAAGGACCAGCTAATACGGGTGCTGACACGCAAGACCAAGGCCAAGACGCAGGTCCTCCGACAAATTGTAAATAAATAATATTGGCCAATAAAATGTGTTGCGAGGTCATGGCATCCTGCGAGTATAAGCCCATGGCCCAATGAGCACGCAAGTTAAGTTGTAAATAAAATAATAGACTTGGGCCCTTTGTAATTAAAACAAAACTTGAGGCCCAAAGTCAATTTTAAACTTAGAATTTACTTTTAAGAGTTGGGTCCAATTTTGGACTCACGTGAATCTTGTGATTTTCAATGTACTTTTTGTGGACCCTTGGATCAAGTTGGGTCCAAGATGAATGGATAGGATCAATCTAAATATTAGCCAATAGGATTTTGGGGCAAGGGCCTTCCCCATTTTATAAAAAGGCACCATTTGTACTCTATTTCCATGCTTAATGAGAAAGAGAAAACTTTACCACTTTTGGGAGAGAAGCATCCTCATTTGCTATTCACTACTTGCTAATGCTTTTGATTGTGTTTTCTATTGCTATCTACTTTCATGTTATTGGTTGTCTTAGTTAATGTTTCTCCATTAGCAAGCATAAGGAGCATTTGAGCTAACCTCCACCCTCACTCTCTATCTCTCTCTTTCTCTCTTCTCTCCTCTCAATCTCTTCTAATCTTCCCTTTTCATTCACCTACAATCATGATGAAGGTAGTTTAGAGGAGTAGAGTTAGCGGAAGTAGTGTTAGTGGTGGTAGAGTTAGATGAAAAGTAGGGAACTAACTAAAAGTAGCATCTATGCATAGTTAGGTGCCTATCCAGTGAACTAACCCTTGTTGACAGGCGGAAGGGCTACTATGTGAAAGATTTCAGATCCTTAAGATCCAATTTACTTGAATGATCTTTGGTTAGAAAGAGAAATACACTAGCAATTTCACCAATGTAGAAAAAATCAGCATCTACACACAATTTGAGATGCAAACACTAATAGAACTTGATCAAACTTGAATGAAATGATTAAGTACTATTGTTGTCCGTACAAAACCAGCAAGCTACTATATTTCACACGTGTGGATCCAAAAATAACAAATATAGATCATTCTACACATTGAATTACAAGCAATCACCAAGATAGTGCACCAATGGATAGTAGAACCCAAGAGAACCTTGTATAAGCATGAAATGAGATAGAGAAGAGAAAAGATGACTCTCTCCATGAGTTACATCCTTTTATAACAGGTCCAAACCCTATTTGGCCACTTGGCTTTCGCACCAAAATGCTAACCCTACCAATTTTGGGTCTAGATTCAATGTACCCAACTTATTCAAATTGAATCTACTCAAACTCGCATTCTATCTTTCCCACACTTTCAAAAAGTGTTTATTCAAATGAAATTTAGACTAATGAACTTTGAAAAGTCAACCTCTAAGTCTAAAACAAGTTTTGGCCTCAATATGCCAAATATGAAAATATTGCAAAATGTGATGAAACTAGTTGAATCTTTCACACTCCCTCTTCAACTAGTTTTAGCATAGACTTTGATAATACTCCAAGTGAAGTCCTATGCTTCATGAACAAGTCTTTTCCCAATGCTTTGGTGAAGATATCAGCTACACATTCCCTTGAAGACACATGTTGAAGCTCCACCTCCTTTGCAATGACTCGCTCCCTCACAAAATGATATTGTATCTCAATATGCTTGCTCCTAGCATGAAAGATAGGATTGGATGCCATTCTTTGGGCTGATTGATTGTCACAAAAGATGATTGGGCTCTCTGAAAAATCCAGCAAGTGAAGATCCTTGATCATCCTTTTTGCAATGTGTAAGAGCTTTGTACTCGGCCTCACTAGATGACAATGAGATAGTGGCTTGTTTCTTTGACATCCATGATATAGCTCCATCACCTATGAAAATACAATAAGAACTGATGGATTTCCTATCCATTACATCTCCAGCATAGTCCGAATCTAAAAATCCAAAAAGATTAGGTGATGAACCCTCATACAATATGCCAAAATCTCGAGTTCCAATGATGTACCTCAAAAACTCGCTTTCCTAGCTTCCAATGCTCCTAGCATAGTTTTTGCCAATAGAACTTTGATCCATCATAAGAATGATCTTCTTCCTAAGAATAGATCTCCTTTCAATGATCATGTAATGCTCAAAATAGAAACAACCATAATTGATATAGAGAATAGTGTCCACTTGGGATGCTTCACTATTTCTTACATCAATTTTACATGTAAAAATGTGACTAGAACATGAAGAATCAAATATAATGTAAATGAAATGATTCCACCATGCTTCCAACTCTGAACTCTCTAGAAAAATACAACAAACAAACAATAAATGTGAGTGATCAACTTTTGCTTGCATGTCTTCTCCTCCTTTGTCCTTTGTTGCCTTGTATCCACCATGATACTCCATGAATGAGCCTCCATCTTCATCTTGCCACAAGAAACCATCAAACCTTGGAAATCCATGAGTAGGTGAGTACATTAATGATGCAAATCCAGCACCACATGACTCCATAAACCAAGTAGTTTGCACTAGTCCATCTTCAAGATCTACTTGACACAAGAAAATGACCATGAATTCACCAAAAATTGACAATCTCCAAGTATTGGCACCAAGTAGCTCAACACTTGAGAACTTAGCCATGGATGAGTGACATAATGAACCTCCAATAGCTTCATTTCCATCAGCAAAATCAGCCAAGAATGCTAGTACAAATCCAACATCAAAACAATGCTCACCAATGTAGCTAGTTTTACCATATCTTGACAATTTGCACACATCCACATGAAATTGCTCAAACATGAGATAGAACAAGTAAAGTAAACTTGAACAACACTTCCTTGCTACTCCTTTGACCTTACTTGAGTCTTAAATATGCTGCAAAAACAGATCCATAACACCTTTGCCAATTACCTCTCCTTTGTGTAAAAATTACAGCAAATAAGGATCCTAAAACACTTGAAATGATGAGGGAAACAATAGATTATGATTTTATAAGATTAGCACAAGTTGAACCATCAAAATCCATCAAAAATCTATGCTTGAACCTCACTAAATGGCCCAAATCCTTGAAGAAGGCTTCACACGTGTGAAAGTACGGCCTCCCACAATCTGAGTACTGTACACCAGACCTACATTCAATCCTATAATCATTAGTAATCACAAGTACTCAAACAATTATGAACATAGAGAGCAATTGCACCATTATGAGAGAAAAAACATGAAATTGCTTGATTGATTTTGGTGAGATATCATCACCTATATATACATGATCCATCACGATTTTGGGCAGGTATGAGTAGCCCTAAACCTATCCCTAATGCTAATTTTGGTGGATCTTTCATCCCTACCAAGTTAGGGCTGGAATCTTGGAGATCCCTCAACAATGCAAAAATTACCAAAAATAGCTCCTATTTTTTCTCCCTTGTATCTAAGCATAATTTGGACTCATTCCAAAGGTTCTAACACTTAGGTCTACTTGAGAGCATCCTTATGAATGGAATCCTATGCTATTTGGCACGTGTGACAAGCCACATCATGACCATCTAACTATTTACAAGTCATATGACCAAAACTAGTCAAGCTAGAATTGTGAATTTTTAACACTCCTCCTCACTATCTAGCTTGGTTCAATCATTGCTTTACTAATCACTCCAAGTGATGATCTGAACTTCATAAAAGGTGTCTTTTGAAGTGGTTTAGTAAGTAGATCAGCTACACATTCATTTCTTGGAACATGCTCCAAAGCAATCTCCTTGGCTTGCACCATTTCTCTCACAAAGTGATGGCATATCTCAATGTGCTTAGATCTTGCATGGAAGATTGGGTTAGATGCAAGGTGTTGGGCTGATATATTGTCATTGTAGATGATTGGTGCCTCCTCTGAATCCATGATCTTTAGCTCCACCAATAATCTCTTGATCCAAAGTACCTCCTTTGTAGTGATTGTCAAAGCTTTGTACTCGGCCTCGGTTGAAGATAGAGATATAGTTTCTTGCTTTTTTGAAAGCCATGAAACCACACCTTCTCCTATGAAAGTTGAATAGGCACTTGTTTATTTCCTATCTCTCTTGTCCCCTACAAAATTTGAATCACTAAATCCATGAAGGTTAATCACATCTTCTCTATATAGAATCCCAAAATCCAATGTACCCGAGATGTATCTTAGAATCCTCTTAGCCTTTTCCAATGGATATTCAATGGCTTTTGCATGGATTGGCTCAACCTACATATACTAAAGCTAAGATCTGGTCTAGTTATAGTGATCCACATTAAGGAGCCTATAAGTTGCCTAAACAAAGTGATGTCCATGAAGGATCTTTCATCATCTTCATTTGGCACTTTTACATCTTGCTCCATTGGTGTGTCAACACTTTTGCATACTTCCATCTTAAACTTTCTCAAAAGACTTTGAGCATAGTTTACTTGACTTATAAAGATAAAATTAGACCCTCTAAGTACTTCTATGCCTAAGATGAAGTGAAGACACCCTAGATCTACCATCTTGAACTCTAAGGATAGATCTATCTTGATTTTTTCAATACCATCAACACTATTTCCACTAATGATGATGTCATCTACATAAATGAGTAAAAGTACAATACCAACATCATCAAACTTAATGTAAAGAGTGGGATCATATTCACTTTGAACAAAAGAAAGTGAAATAAGATAGCAATGTAGTCTTGAATTCCAAGATCTCGAGGCTTGCTTCAAGCCATAGATGCTTCTTTGGAGATGGCATACTTTGTTCTCCATAACATGCTTGATGAACCCTTGTGGCTGCTCCATATAGATATCCTCTTCCAAAAAACCATTCAAGAAAGCATTAGAGACATCCATTTGACATAGAATCCATCCAAAATGTGATGCAAGTGCAATGATTAGCCTTATTGTGACCATCTTGGCCACAGGTGCAAAAGTTTCCTCATAGTCTATCCCTCTCTCTTGAGCATAACCTTTTGCAACTAATCTTGCTTTATGTTTGTTAACACTCCCATTTGCATTCAACTTAAGCTTGAAGACCCACTTGCATCCTATTACATTCCTTTGAGGTCTCTCAACAAGCAACCAAGTTTCATTCTCAATCAAGGCATCATACTCATCCAACATAGCTTTATACCATTCTTTGGAGTTCAATGCATCTTCAACATTAGATGGTTCTTCAAAACTAGATAAAGCATAAGAAGTGGATGAGATACCCTCAACTTTCTGTCCTTTGCCTTGATATGTGAGCCTTGATGGCTCCACTTTTGCCCTTGAAGATCTCCTTGGTGTGATAGGTGGGTTTGGTGCTTGCTCCTCCATGAGATCCTCCTCAAAACCAAGATCTTGCTCCTCGGCCATCTTCTTCTTGATTGTTGGAGCACTTGAGCCTTCTTCAAGCATATGCATATGATGTTCATCAAAGATGACATCCCTTGAAACAACAAATTTGTTTAAGGATGGGAGATAGACTTTGTAGCCCTTGCTTGAGCTTGCATATCCAAGCATGATCCCTCTTGTGGAAGATGGATCCTCCTTGGTTCTTGTTTCCAATGGCACATGTACATAACATATACACCCAAAAACTTTCAAGTGATTAAGATTGGGTTTCTTTCCATACAACATCTCATAAGGAGTTTTGTCTTCAATTGCTTTGCAAGACACCCTATTCATCAAGTAGTTTGCACATACAAGAGACTCACCCCAAAAGGATTTGGGCAAACAAGCATCTAATCTTAAAGCCTTAGAACATTCACATAATGTTCTATTCCTTATTTCAGCAACTCCATTTTGTTGAGGAGTGTAAGGACAAGAAGTCTCTTTCTTGATCCCTTCCTCCTCACAAAAGGCCTTGAACTCATTGGAGATGAATTCTCCACCATTGTCACTTATAAGAATCTTGATGCTTTTCCACAAACACCTTGAACTTTACAAAAGTATCAAATACTTGAGACTTGAAGGAAAGTAAGAACACCCAACAATATCTTGAGTAGTCATCAATGAAGGTTAAAAACATGGATGAACCTCCATTAGATTTGGTGCTAGCAATGTGCACATCCGAGTGTATGAGTTCAAGAGGATGAGATGACTTTGTGATGGAGTTAGGAAACACCTTCTTATGTGCCTTGGATAAGGCACAAGCTTCACAAACCTTGTCTTCCTTCCCAATAGACCTTGGTAGGCCTAAAGCATACTCCTCCTTGATCATAGCCTCCATGGAACCCGAGTTGACATGTCCAAGTCTTTTGTGCCATAAAGTAAAAGTAGATATCTTGCTCTTCTCGGCCAACATGACAACATTAGTATCCACAAATGCATCCAACTTATAAAGTTTGCCAAGTCTAGTGCCCTTAGCCACTATCTTACCCTTCTTCTTGATGAAACATTCATTTGAAGCAAAGTCAACATTGAAACCATTGTCTACCATTTGGCCAACACTTAGTAGATTCTTTGTTATTGTAGGAATGTACAAAACACCTTCTATGTTGATCTTTTTGGAAGATTCTAGGCAAAGGGGAATTCTACCAACTCCTTCAATCTTACAAGCTTCATCATTTGCTGTATAGATAGACTTTATAGGTCGATCATAAGATAAGAGAGAAGAGAAAAACTCCCTTTTACTAGTCATGTGTGAACTAGCACCCGAGTCAATCCACCAAGGATCTTCTCCTTTGAAGCTTGTTGAAGAAAATATGGACATCATGAGAGAGTCCTCATGTGAACTCTCCTCCTCCTCCTCTTTGCTCATGTTGGCTTGGCTTTGATCTTGCTTCCTCTTGAAGCATTCCGAGGCATAATGCCCCATCTTGCTACAATAGTAGCACTTCACCTTCTTGACTTTGGTGGTTGATGGAGATGCCTTTGAGGGTCCTTCTTGATCCTCAAGCTTTGTAGACTTCTTGAATGTTGATACTTTGCCTTTGGACTTGCCTTTGCCTTTGGTGAAGAGAGCTTGGTCATCTCCACCTTGGATGGAAAGCCTATCCATCCTCTCTTGCATTTGGCTCCTTCTTGATTCCTCGGCCATGAGTGTGCCTTGGAGTTCTTCAAGTATGAGTAGCTTACCCATAATTGCATATCCCTGAACCAAATTGTCAAATTCAAAGCTTAGTCCATTCAATATGAGTTGAACAAGCTCTTCATCCCTGATAGGATCACCTATAAAGGCTAGCTCTTTGTTCAATTCCTTTACTCTTAGGACAAAAGTATGTGCACTCTCTCCTTTCTTTTGATAGCTTCTATAGATTTGATTCTTCAAAGCTAACATTATAGTTTGGTTCTTGGATTCATAGACCTTTTGCAAAGTCTCCCAAGCATCTTGAGCTAAAGTGCAATCTCCTACCTCTCTTAAGAGTTCATTTGCAACATTCATTTTTATGCAATGTAGTGCAACATTGCACCTCTTGATGTATTTGGCTTTTTCTTGAGGATGAATAGGTTCACCCTCCTTACCATTTACAATTTCCATCAGATCTTGCTCATGATAGATTCCATTCTAACTTTCCATATGGAATAGATAGTTTTGTTGAGCCTTTCATTAGTATCCAAAAGATATGCATTTATAGATGCCATCTAGTCTCCTAATCAAGGACTTGACACAAATGAAGGTTACTTCTATTGATTTGATTGAAGGTCTATCTTATCCCACTTCTTAGGGACCTGAAAAGATCAGTAATAGACTTCCTATAAAGATCTAAGAATTATCTCTAACAAAATCAAATCATAGAATACTAGAAACAATGCACTTGCTTGATTGAAGTAGACAATACTAGTAGAATTGCCCCTCTTTCTATAAAGAACATTAAAGCTTCCAAATGATCTGATCAAGAGTGAATTTCAGCAACCTAATATACATCCAAAATCACTTGTGAAGGAGCTAAATGGAACTTAATGAGGATGCAACACAATCTACTATCCAATCACAAGCAAAAAATGATCAAAATTGATGAAAAATTGATCTAATTTGGTGCATAAGTCAAGCAATGGTTGGACTGAACCTAAATCACTTTAGGAGGTGCCTACTACACCTTAGAACAGCCTTGAAGAGTCCCCAAAACTCTGATCTTCCCTCTCCTTGAATGCTAGAAAGCCTCCTCTATGAAATCACCTCCAAAACTCGCTTAGAAATCAATGCTTGGAGCAAGCAAAACTTGCTATCTTGGTAATGTGAGTTGAATTCAACTTTGCCTCTAGTTTTAGACACCTAAACACCTGCAAATGAAGTCACACAACACCAATCTCCAATGTATTTGACTCACTTTGAGTTCTAGAATCAATACTAGATGCTAAGATCCAATCTACACAAGATTTAGATCAAAAATTGTGATCAAATTGAATGAAAACCAAGGATTTAGCTCATTTCAACCTTTAGGCTCTGATACCATGTAAAAATTACAGAAAATAAGGATCC
Organism: Diphasiastrum complanatum; assembly: GCA_029204225.1. Classification (NCBI taxonomy): domain Eukaryota; kingdom Viridiplantae; phylum Streptophyta; class Lycopodiopsida; order Lycopodiales; family Lycopodiaceae; genus Diphasiastrum; species Diphasiastrum complanatum. Next base: position 15,655,410 of record CM055110.1, read on the forward strand.
TAAAACACTTTAACTGATGAGGGAAACAATAGATTATGATTTCATAAGATTAGCACAAGTTGAACCATCAAAATCCATCAAAAATCTATGCTTGAACCTCACTAAATGGCCCAAATCCTTGAAGAAGGCTTCACACGTGTGAAAGTACGGCCTCCCACAGTCTGAGTATTGTACACCAGACCTACATTCAATCCTATAATCACTAGTAATCACAAGTACTCAAACAATTATGAACATAGAGAGCAATTGCACCATTATGAGAGAAAAAACATGAAATTGCTTGATTGATTTTGGTGAGATATCATCACCTATATATACATGATCCATCACGATTTTGGGCAGGTATGAGTAGCCCTAAACCTATCCCTAATGCTAATTTTGGTGGATCTTTCATCCCTACCAAGTTAGGGCTGGAATCTTGGAGATCCCTCAACAATGCAAAAATTACCAAAAATAGCTCCTATTTTTTCTCCCTTGTATCTAAGCATAATTTGGACTCATTCCAAAGGTTCTAACACTTAGGTCTACTTGAGAGCATCCTTATGAATGGAATCCTATGCTATTTGGCACGTGTGACAAGCCACATCATGACCATCTAGCTATTTACAAGTCATATGACCAAAACTAGTCAAGCTAGAATTGTGAATTTTTAATACTTTGATGCTCTTGACTAGCTCCAAATTGCCAACTTCCCTTTTGACTAGTTGAAGCGCTTTGAGATCAACCTCTTGATCTTCAACTTGACCATCAAAGTCATTGAACAAAATTTGTTTTCCAGATCCATTACTTGATTTTACAGCAAGATAACATCCATCCACTTGCATAGCTCCATGTACACAAGAAGATCCTCCAAAAGATGTTCCACTCTTCATAAGAGATCGATACTCAAAATCCATTGGTTGGATCCACTCCTCTTCTTTCCTTGCTTGATCTACACTTGTAGGCTCATCCAAAGAGGTTAGGAAAGCAACATAATTTCCAGAAACTACTTGCTTACCCTTTTGATCATATGTGAGCCTTGAAGGTACTTGTCTTTCTCTTGATGTTCTCCTTGGCTTTTGACTTGATGAAGGTCCATCATCACCACCATCCAAAGTAGGATCCTTCTCATCAACATCAAGAATGTTAGATCCATCTACTTTACCATCAATCATGCTTGAAGACACCTTTGGAATGTTTCCCTCATAAAAAATGACATCTCTACCAACAATCACTTTGTTAGTAGAAGGAATGTAGACCTTGTAGGCTTTATTCACCTCACTATATCCAACAAAAATACCTCTTCTTGAAGATGGATCCTCCTTGGTCCTATCATCAAGAGTAATGTTGACATAGCATGTGCATCCAAAGGTTCTTAGAAAGTTGACACTCAGCCTCCTCTTGAATAGCATCTCAAAAGGTGTCCTTCCATCCAAAATAGCACTCGGCCACCTATTGCACAAGAAATTGGCACACAACAAAGCTTGATCCCAAAATGGTTTGTCAAGATTAGCACTTAACCTCGTAGCTTTAGCACTTTCACATAAAGTTCTATTCTTCCTTTCAGCCACTCCATTTTGTTGTGGGGTCCTTGATGTTGTATACTCCCTCTTGATCCCATGCTGATCACAAAAGGCCTTGAACTTGTTAGATATGTACTCACCACCATTGTCACCTCTCAAGCACTTGACCTTTGTCGAAAATTGGTTCTCCCTTGCATTCTTGAACTTGACAAAGACATCATACACTTCATCCTTGCTCTTTAGTAGATAGATCCAACAAAATCTACTAAAATCATCAATGAATGTTACATACATCTTAGCTCCACTATTGCTAATTGTAGTAAATCCATGAATATCTGAATGTACAAGTTGAAAAAGCTTTGTAGATCTAGAAATAGATCTAGTATAAAGTAGTCTATGTGACTTAGACAAAGCACAAGCCTCACAAACATGCTTGTCATTACTTAAGGAACTTGGAAGACCAATCACAACCTTCTTCCTTGCCATTACCTCCAATGACTTGAAGTTGAGGTGTCCCATCCTTTTGTGCCAAACCTCTTGAATAGAAATTTGCTCCCTTGCAACACATCCAACTTGGTTAGCAATAACACAAGCATCAAGTTTGAACAACTTTCCTTGCCTTTTACCTTTTCCAATCAAGACATCCTTCCTTTTGATCAAACAAGCATCTCCATCAAACTCCACCTTGAGGCCCTTACTTAGCATTTGACTCACACTAAGCAAATTCTTGGTAATAGATGGAATAAACAAGACATCCTCCAAATGAACATTCCTATTTGTAGAGAGAGAAATAGGAATTGTGCCAATCCCTTTGATTGCACACTCACCATCATTGGCCGTGTAGATCACCCTCTTGTCATCTCCATATGCCAACAAAGAAGTGAAGTACTCTTTGTGAAAGGTCATGTGTGAACTTGCTCCACTATCAATCCACCAAGGATCTAGATCTCCATAATTAGAAAGCATACATGAAGACATCACAAAAGCATCATCATTTGCAGCTTGCACATCCAAACCATCCTCATCAAGAGTAAGATTACCTTGCTTGTCTCCTTGATCTCTCTTCTTCTTGTAGCACTCACTTGCAAAGTGTCCTTTGATGCCACAATAGAAGCACTTGAGCTTTGATCTATCCTTCTTTTTGCCACTTGAAGAAGCATCCACTTGATCTTGCCCTTTAGACCACTTGCTTTTGGTTTTGCCCTTGAATTTGCCCTTTGTGAACATAGCATCCTCTTGAAGTGTTGATGTAGATCCACCTCTTGCTTGAAGCCTATATTCCTCATTGATCAAGATCTCTTGAAGATCCATCAAACTTGGCAAAGTCTTTTGAATAGCAATACTTTGAACAATGTTAGCATGAGCATCCAACAAGCCATTAAGAATCACTTGAATAAGCTCTCCTTCCTTAATGCTTTCATCTATGGAAGCTAACTCATCATTTAATGCTTTGATTCTCAAAACAAAAGTACTTGGACTTTCTTTATTCTTTTGCAAACAAGAAAAGATTTGCCTTCTTAGAATCAACACTCTAGAAGTAGACTTGGATTCATAAAGCTTCTTCAATGAATTCCAAGCTTCCAAAGATGATGTGCACTTACCAACTTCCTTGAGAAGTTCATTGGTAACATTCATCTTTATCATGTGTAGAGCCTTCTTGGACCTCTTGTCATATCTCAATTGATCTTGTTGTGTTGCTGGTCTCTCCTCCAAACCTACAACAATATCCAGAACATCATTCATCTCAAGAAGTGACTCCATCCTCACTTTCCATAATGAATAGTTACTTGAGGTAAGCCTATCATTGGCTTCCAACATGACTCCAATTGAGGTTGCCATGTAGCAATGACCTGATCTTCTCTTTCAACCTGCTTCAATGCACAAAGCACTCCTTTGAACAACAACAAATGAGAAATCGTCAAGATTTGAAACTATCTCACAAATTCTCTTCTAGTACTTACCCAAGCAAATCAACACATAGAATCATGGAATCTTGATCAACCTATGATCTATCCTCAATCTAATGACTTTTGTCACTTCCTAAGATTAAAACACACTCAAATGAAGTCCAGCAACCTCACTATCTAGAGATCCAATCAAAATTAGGGTTTTGACAAAATCACAAAAAATTGACTATTCCAAATCTACATGCAAATGCTGAAAATTTGATATGCAATCTATAAGCCACCACTTAGGCTGAACCAATGATCCAAAAATCGGCCAAATCCAGCATGTGAATTCAAAAAACAGAATTGAACAAGTATATTGACCTATTTAGTATTTTGATCTACAAAAGATCCAATCTACGAAAGCAAAAAATCCGATTTTGGTGTAGAATCCTCTCTAGCATGCTCTAGACTTGATATCTTCACCAAATCATTGATAGATCTGATTTCCTCCTTCATAACCTAAAACACAAGCTCTGAAACCATGTGAAATATTTTAGATCCTTAAGATCCAATCTACTTGAATGATCTTTGGTTAGAAAGAGAAATACACTACCAATTTCACCAATGTAGAAAAAATCAGCATCTACACACAATTTGAGATGCAAACACTAATAGAACTTGATCAAACTTGAATGAAATGATTATTACTATTGTTGTCCGTACAAAACCAGCAAGCTACTGTATTTCACACGTGTGGATCCAAAAATAACAAATATAGATCATTCTACACATAGAATTGCAAGCAATCACCAAGATAGTGCACCAATGGATAGTAGAACCCAAGAGAACCATGTATAAGCATGAAATGAGATAGATAAGAGAGAAGATGACTCTCTCCACGAGTTACATCCTTTTATAGCAGGTCCAAACCCTATTTGGCCACTTGGCTTTCCCACCAAAATGCTAACCCTACCAATTTTGGGTCTAGATTCAATGTACCCAACTTATTCAAATTGAATCTACTCAAACTCGCATTCTATCTTTCCCACACTTTCAAAAAGTGTTTATTCAAATGAAATTTAGACTAATGAACTTTGAAAAGTCAACCTTTAAGTCGAAAACAAGTTTTGGTCTCAACATGCCAAATATAAAAATATTGCAAAATGTGATGAAACTAGTTGAATCTTTCACATACTACAACAGCAGATCGAAGGCCCTACACATGTGTGGATCTAACAACTAATTTCTTTGAATGTGGATCTTATGGATTTAGTTTCATGAACTAAATGTGGAGAATGCTTGTGCTAATGATTAAACTTGAATTTGATAACATGATTAACAACAACAAAACAAGCATTCAATATCCATTGAATGATCACATGCAATGAAAATAGGAGGGCCTTAGACAATGGAAGTTCTCTCTCTCTCTCTCTCTCTCTCTCTCTCTCTCTCTCTCTCTCTCTCTCTCTCTCTCTCTCTCTCTCTCTCTCTCTCTCTCTCTCTCTCTCTCTCTCTCTCTCTCTCTCTCTCTCTCCCCCCTTACAAATGAAAAAGGTGTTTAAAAAATTGGTGTCACATGCCCTTATATAGACATTCCTAGAGTTAGGGATTTTGATTCACCCAAAACCATGTGCCATAACAACTTGACTTAAAAAGATTTTTAAGCCCAAATTGCATTTTTAACTACTTGGTTCCCTTTTCACTTTGGGCCCATCTGAGAGCGAATCTACATCTAATTCTTGTGCCATAGGCTTGCGAGTACAATGCACCTTCTACGGGTGTCTGACATTACATTTCATGTAGATTTAGTTCATCATGTTTCTTATCCATGCAGATTCGTCCTAGTTGCAGTAAAGGATTAGAAAGGAAGCAGGTGCTGTTGAATCGAGTGATGAATTCGGCTTGCAAAATACCATAGTTATCATGCTCATTCTACTCCGAATTGAAATACCCTAGTTATCATGCTCATTCTACTCTCTTTGCATTTTCAATGAGGCATAGGTCAAAGTAGCATAATAACTCTTGTGGGCTGTCATCTCAGTAGGCTCTACATGTTTGGGTGTAGATTTGCAAGGATCTTCTGGGATCTCCCTTTCTATTAGACCATGGAAGATTGATCTTGGAGAATTTCCAACATGTCTGAGGGACAAATGGTCTAGAATCATCCATCACGAGCGGATCTATTTTAACATGTCCATTGGCTATCTCAATCAGCATGTCTACTAACTCTTCAAAATCTCGACGATCTAAGGTGGATGGTCTCCTAGAGAGAGAGAGAGAGAGAGAGAGAGAGAGAGAGAGAGAGAGAGAGAGAGAGAGAGAGAGAGAGAGAGAGAGAGAGAGAGAGAGAGAGAGAGAGAGAGAGAGAGAGAGAGAGAGAGAGAGAGAGAGAGAGAGAGAGAGAGAGAGAGAGAGAGAGAGTTGGGAGGGCTTTCATTGTCTAAGGCCCTCCTATTATCCTTGCATGTGATCATTCTATGGATGTTGAATACTTGTTTTGTTGTTGTTAATCATGTTATCAGATTCAAGTTCAATCATTAGCACAAGCATTCTCCACATTTAGTTCATGAAACTAAATCCTTGAGATCCACATTCAAAGAAAGTAGTTGTTAGATCCACACATAGCAAGAAGAGATCATTAAGAACTCTAGGTAGGAAGTTTTTGGTACATTGTTCACCTCAAGAGGAGAATATCTAAAGCCATTAATGCCTAGATACATCCAAAGTAACGAAAAACTGGAGCCATTGATGCCTAGGCAAACAAAAGACAATAATAAATAAAATAAAAGAAAAAAGATGCATTCCCTCCCAAATCTAGGCACCATTCCACATTTTGATCTTGTGCTAAGGCCGGTGACAACCTTAGTTGCCTACATCCCCACTTCTAGGTAGTTTTCTCCTCTCCTCATTGGATCAAACCCATACCACATACAACATTCACCATTGGTAGATCCAAAAAACCCTTCGTAAGCCTCATTCATGACCCCACGAGACAAGGCAAAAAAGAGGACTACATTTTTTTTTAGGTCGTTGCCAAAGAGATGGTGTTAATTTTACTCGTAAGTGATTTTTGCTTGTCTTTTGGCCATTTTTCCAAAATATAGACTTTTTACTTGCCCTACTCTTTTTCCTTGTGTAATCATGAATTTTTTACTTGTCAACCCACCAATGAGCAGAGAAGGATTTGATCTACACACAAGATGATGAGTTGAAATTGTCACTCATGCTCTCCATTACTCACCAATTTGAATGAAAAAATTGATGTTTGTTATTTTTTACTCACCCACCCCTTATCACTGTGCCAAGTACATTGTCAGATCTATCAAAGGAGCTAGACAAAATACTCGCATCTTTACTCACCAGATTATTCGCAAGATTACTCACACCCAACTGATTTTTACTCACCCTTTTTCATGTGGTCTTTGATCATCATTTATAGTCCGTAGAGGCTCAATGAGTAAAACTGTGATTACTCGCACCTCTACATTACTCACCATTAGAGAATCTTGCAAGTGGTGTAGTTGGATTTGATCTTATTGATTATGGACCAATTCATTTGGCTCTATTATCTTCTTTTTTTCTTTCTTCTTGATCCACTTATCTCCATCAAGAATAATCCACAAAAATAGTTTAAAATCTAAAAAATGAAACATCGAAATAGTTTCAAGATATATCTTGATAAATATTTAAATCATGAATATTACCTCTGAAATTCCTTTCCCATTTCTGCAAGAGAGAGTTGACCATCTACAACTCGAGAAAGAACACTTATTATTAGCTCCGACGAGCTAATCCCTTGCATGTTCTTCCACTATGATATTCCCATTTCTGTAGAGATTGGCTTCAGAGTTTTGAAAACTCTGCCATTTGTCAAAAATTTATCAACAAGGGCCCATACCTAAAATCAAAAGAGAATTACTCAAAAGCAATTAAAGGAATATTAAAATAAATTTTAAAACTTGAGTCTAATAACATAAATCTTGAACAGAGCATTCCAAGCCGAGTATTAAAAAAAAAATTCCTAGCCACTATGGAAAGCAAGTTGAAAAAAATTGTCGTATTCTGTAAGGCTCTACATAGGATTTTTTGAATCAAACAACAGGCCTATCTCTTGAGCACAAAGTGCCTTCAGCTCCAATTGATTCACATCTCCAATTTTTGAGACTCTCATATATTTCTTATGAAAAAATCGAATTCTTTGTATTATGGTCATTTTCATGCGGTAGTTCTGTTATGATCCTAAGCGAGCAATTTTGCTTCTTCCACTGTCATGCCAGCAAATGCAACGGCACTAATAGTTTAGAAAGAGAAAATATGACGATATTCTTGGGATAACTGTTTTTGGGCTTGTAAACTATGTATGCCCACAAGAACAAAAAATGGATAAGAATCTAAAACAGAAATATCAAAATTTGCAACATTCGTTCATTCCGAGGGGTCAACCAAAACAACAAAAGACATTACAATGGCATGGGTATGATCTTTAAATGCTTGTCGCTTCCTATTCAACCTCCTCCTCCTTGCAGACTGGCTCTCACCCTCCGAAGTGATGTAAGGGTTGCTCCGCACACACTCGGGAGTGTCCATATCATGGAATCAATCCCTCAAATGCAAAACACCTGCAACAATTGGAACAAAAGCCATCAGGTTTATATCAAACATTGGGAAACAATCAAATACATTGAAACTAATTTAAGTAGACAATCAAATACACACTAACCTTACTAAACCCTACACTTAGTTCCTCTATACCAACCAGATCAAATAGTCAATAACGATTCATCAAATGTAACATTATTCATGTGTATTGTGTGGTACAAAAATATTTCACAACAATATTTGAATTGTAGAGCGTCACATGATTATCGACGCATAATAGTGTTAGGATATTGATTATGATTTCTTGGATAGTTTGAGGCGTAACAATTGGTTGCAATTATTTTTAAGCAAGGTCCACCAACAATGTAATGCAATAAGTGGGTATTTTTCTCAATAATTATTATTTCTAATTAGTATGCAGCCCTTTTGCTGGTGTGATGCATATGAGAGAGAGATTATACAATCCTGCTTTTATCAAAAATTTATAATCCCAACAGCAAGGAATATGGGTCACCACTTTACTATGAGCATAGTGTGTTTTCCATTGTGTTTTCTTGTAAGTAGGATCTTAGGGAGCTTCCCTTACATTGATATCAGAGCAAGGCTTACGAAGATTGGAAAACATGGAGAAGGGCTACCTCTCGTCGAAATTTTGGATTGGATCATTGGAATTCACTTCCTAGGTGGATAGCAAGGGTGCAAGTGGGTGTACTATCCCGGTTTCAATGTGCATGCTGCTAAGATCCATTACTCTTGGGATTCTTTGTGGTTTTATGGAGAATTGTCCTTGAAGGCCAATTTGTGATGCTTTTTTGGAGCTTTTTCTTGTGTAGATCAAGTCTTTGGTAGATCTAAATTTTCCAGCAAGTGTACTTTTGTTTTAGGGTTCATTAATGATGAAATTTATAATGTCTGCCAGTTCTTTCCAATGATTTAAGATTCTAGGCTATGTTTTGGTCAAAATTGCTTGGTTTTTCACGCTTTTTGGCACAAAATAGATAGTAAGAACCAAAATCCAGCAGGATCAGATCAATTAGATGGTTATAATTCTGTAAATTGGTTTTCATGTGTTAAAGAAAGAGTTGTATGTCATGAATTTCCACTTTATTGTAATGAAAAAACCAAAAAATAGCCAAAAATTAGCATTTTTGCTTGTTTTTTCATAAAGTTGGATAGCTGTAAAACACCATGTAGAGTTTTGAGGAGGTGAACCAAAGTCTTTTGAAGCTTTCCCTGAAGTTAGAGCCAAGAATTCCAGCAATTGAGCTTGTAGGAAGTCAAAAAAGTTCAAAAAATGACCATTTTTGGTGATTTTTGGGGCATGGATCTCCAAATCCATAAGGAGACCATTTTCAAATTATTTACAGCATGATTAGCATTCCTTTTTACCTTTCCAGCAAGCTATCAGACCTGTAAATTAATGGTCGGTGGCTTATGCACCATCTCCATCAAGTTTGAAGCTATTTTGACTTCTACAAATCATGAAATCTTCGTTCTCAGCCTATACTGTATCTTAGGATCAGTATGAATGCCTCATGGAAGTCTAATTGATTGTTTAAGACTATTGATAGCATCAATTTTGGGCTGGAATGGGTGTTTGCACGTTTTTGCATGATTTTGTCTTGTGGAAATGTGCCCTACTATAGATTTTCTGACACTCTGATTTTGCACGTGTGAAGCCTAGGTGGAAGATTGATGTGGCAAGCATATTGTTCACTTGATCTCCCTTTGTACTGAGCTTTACAGCACCCAATTTGGTGTCATATAGCCAAAGTTATGATCATTTGAAATTTTGCAGTTTTGTGAGTTTTTGGCAAGATTTGAAATTGTTCTGATTGCATGCCAGTCATTTTCCTAATTTGTAGTATTGTGTTGTCATGGATTGGTTGCATGCTGATTCTCAGAGTGATTCTGACATGCATGATGGATTTCAGATGCTATCCCTATGGCAGCAAGGGCGGCCTCAGTCACGCGCACCTTGTGTGTGGCTCCCTGGAAAGTAATATAAAACTTGGATTTCTCCTCCTTCCAAGTACTGAAGGCAAGAGTGATAAAATCCATATTTATTCTCCCTAAGAAGGCTCTCTCATAAATACCCATTGCAGTAAGCAGAGGCTCCGCAAGGGTCATCCACTGAGTGACCATGCTTGTGCTAGGAAGGATCATGATATATGTTGCAGATGGGACATCACGATGGATAGTATAGCGAGGCGACTGAGATGTATATCTAGAAGACAGATGAACAGAAATGGCAAGTAATACGCACGAGTGTATATCAAAAAACAGTTCAGAAAGTTCTGACGGCTTTGGTCGCTAGAAAATTTGGCAAGAGTTTCACTAGCACAAGTGAGGAATGAATCGAATTCAGTCAACTTATAGGTGAATTTGGAGGGCCCATTACACTGAATACTAGTTTGGATGACCAGTTTTGAACAGAAATTTGCAGGCTTGTATATTATTGTGAAAGTAGGCTATAAAAATCTTGGCAAAGGTTTTTGAGGACGAACGTTTTTCAGGGTTGGTGAAGGATGAACCTTCGCCCAAGAGGGTCCTTTGTCCAAGTAATGTCATAAATGCAAATTTTCAAGATCTGAACCTATGGCCAACCTAATTTTGACGTTTTAAGACCATCTAGCATATCAGCGAAGGTTCTTAAGGAGAGTCAGGTGCTCGGCGAAGGTTCCCAAAATGGCATATTGCTGATCATTCGCCTAACTCAAAAAAAGACTTTTTTTGGAAAAGAACCTTTGCCCATCTCACTATAGATATATCTGAAGTGGATGTACAATCTGAAAGCTCAACGAAGGTTTCCAATACTATATAGGCAACTTCTGACCGAAACAATGATTGTATAAGTCATTTCCCATCAAAAATTATCTTTTGAAAATACTTTCTTTTCTTTTCTTTTTTTTCTTTTTTTTTCATTTTGATGACTTTTCTGACTTTTGTTCATCAGTCTTTCTTAATTTTTTTTTCTGTCTTTTTCAAAAAAAACTTAACAATTGAATATTGAAAACAAAAAATTGAAAATCGATTAAAAATAAAAAATCATTTAGATCATGCTTGTTGAACTTGTGGAACAGGCTATCAAAACTTGCGTAATCGATTGTCATTCACAGGAGTATCAAATCGTTTTTCGTCCAAGTGCTTAAAAATCATTGTTCCATAGTTCAAGATTTCCTTCACTTTATACGGGCCTTCACCGGTAAAATTCAATTTTTCCTTGATCAGCTTGGTTTTGTACATCAGTGCAAGATCTCTTGCTTTTAGATTTTTTTTGTGCCATACCTTGCAGTGGGCTTTCTCTACTGCTAATGCATGAACTACCATCAATCGTGTTTTACATAATTTGTGCAAAGCTTCATGACGTAGTTGTAAAGACTTATCATCATTTAACCGTTTTGTTGCCGCTATGCGTAAAGATGGAATTAAAAATTCAATCGGCATGACAACATCTTGACCATAAACCAGTTGAAAGGGTGTTTGATTTGTACTACTTTTGTAAGCGGTTCTGAATGCCCATAATGCTGTAGACAGTTTGTGTTCCCAATCAGACCAACTTGCTTCAATTGTTTTCGTCATAATAGTGCAGAGAATCTTATTGGAAGATTCAGCTTGGCCATTCCCTTTGGGATAGTAAGGAGTACTAAATCTATGTATAACAAAAAAATCTTCCAGTAAATTCTTTATCGTTTGATTAACAAAGTGTGTACCCTGGTCATTGACAATCTTGATCGGACATCCAAATCTTATAATGATATTTTCGTAGAGAAACTTGGTCATAGATTTCGCATCGGCAACTTTGACAGCTTTGGCTTCAACCCACTTGGTCATATAATCAGTTGCTACAATAATGTATCGGGCCTGAGATCCTTGTACGACAGGATGAATAGGACCAACATAATCCACTTCCCATTTTTCAAACGGCGCTTGCGATAAAATCGGATGCAAGGGTTCATAGTTCCGTCTAGTAGGCCATCGTGCTTGCTGGCAAACATCACATGTCTGAAAATAATTTTCTGTGTCCTTATGAAGCGTAGGCCACCAACAACCTGATTTCAAAAGTTTGCGAACCGTAATATTGGTAGAGAAGTGTCCTCCGCCCATGCCATCATGTGAAAACATGATTAAATCTGGTATTTCATGCGGTAAAACACATCTACGTAGAATATTGTCTGATTCACGACGATATAATTGTCCTACAATCAGTTGATAAGGTCGAGTCTTATGAATCAATTGTCTCTTCTATACTTTTGTCAAAGAGTCATTCGGTTGTCCTAGCATCAGGTACTCAACAATATCCGCTGCCCACTCAGGGACTATTTCTACATAGAACAATGTAGCATCTGGTAATTCATCATCCACTTCAGTATTAACTGGTGCGGATTCAATTCACAAAACATGGTCGGCTAGATAATGTTGCTTCCCCTTTCAAATCACAATTCAAGAGTCAAATTCAGTCAATAACAGTAACCATCTTGCAATACATCCAGTATTGCACGTCCTGTTTACCAAGTAAAGTAACGGCTGGTGATTCGTATAAAATGCAAAGTGCGTTTCCATGAGGTAATGACAAAATTTCTGAACAAAAAAAATCATGGCTAACGCTTCACATTTTGTTGTTGAATAGTTCTTCTCCGGATCTGTAAGTTGTTTGCTTGCAGATCGTATAGGATAGTCCTTCTTATAGTCACATGGCTGCGTCAAAACTGATTCAATGGCATATTTCGAGGCATCCGTGTGAACACGAAATTCAACTGTCCAATCTGGAGAACGTAGTATTGATGCTGAAGTTAATGCTTTTTAAAAATTTTCAAAGGCTTCTAACGCCTCTACTGTCCAAATAGGAACAATAGTCAGTTTGTATATAGGTCATGCTAAATCCACAAAGAAGATAATGAAAATTCGATAGTAGTTCGCATGACCCATAAACACATAAACTCCATGAATTATTGTGGGCGGTGGAAATTCCATAATAACCTTGATTTTAGAATAATTTGTGGCAATGCCATATCACATGTCCAAGCACAACTCCATGTGAAACCCATATTTGACATTTTCTGGATTCAAGAAATTTGATACTTGCGACATCTTTCAAATACTTTTTTCAATCGATCTAGGTGGTCTGTATCTGTGCTATGGACTCCCAGGTCATCCAAATAAGTTTAAATATTTTTGTAAATAATCTTTAAAAGCAAATTGCATTACTCTTTAGAACGAGCTTGGTGCATTACAGAGTCCAAACGACATTACTTTGTAAGCATAGGTATCCCATTCTGTTGCAAAAGCGGTTTTGTGGCGATCTGCAGTTGCAATCTTGACTTGGTTGTAACCACTAAATCCATCCAGAAAACTATAAGCTTTCGCTCTAGCAATGCAATCCAGAATGCTTTTAGTAAAAGGTAACGGAAAGTGATCCTTCTGCGTCACTTTGTTCAATGCCTTGAGATTCACACAAATTCTCGATTTCCCATTCTTCTTAGGAACAATGACAATCGGTGAAGTTGTGATCCAACTTGTACAATCTTTTTTGGTTCTCCTGGTTCAGCAAGATCCATTGGTTGTGTCCTAGCTGGGCCATCATAAACGTCTTTTGATTTTGGCACTTGTTCTTTGGGTTCACGATGTGCTTTGGGTAACATGATTATCACATCATCCAGTGTATAACGTTCAAAATGTTCAGGCATATCATGCTGGACTACATCTGCTTGTTCTTTGTCAAAAGGACTTGTCTTGGATCTTCGCTTAGCCTTCTTAGCAGAAATTGATCGTGGCAGTGATGATTTCCAAGACGATGACATCTTGCTAGAGCTCTGACTTGTAGAATCATCCTTGACTTTTCCTTTGCCTTTATCCAGTAAGGGTGGCACATTCTTTGAATCAATCTTTTGAGGAGGATTTTTTTTATTTCAGGACCGTATTATAATGTGTTGGCTTGTTTCTTCGTCATTGACCCTGTGATCCTGCCTTCTTTTAATATAACTGCTTTGGGTGGTTTTTTTGTTGGTTCATCAGGAACATTACGCACTCCAAATCTGGTCAGATCCATATGATTTAGAATTTGCTCATCAGTAAGTTTTGCATTGTCATCATAAGTCAAGGCATGAATCACAGGAATGAGGTCATTTTCAATCGGATCTGGTATAGGTTTCATTGATATCCAAGCTACATTCAGCACATTCAATGGAAAAGTGATCGGTGTATCCAAGGTTCGATCCAATAATGAAATCTCGTTCAAATCTGACTAATTATCTTGTTGACACATGTATCTTGCTGTACAATCAATCGTTACAAGAGCTTCATTCCATTTGACAGTATCCGTTTGAGAATCGTAATGAACTCCCAAATTTTTCTCTGGTCGGTCACAAGTATGATCCGTTGTTGATGAATCATCATCCTCTTTTTGAACCACTGGTCTGATAGTCCAAGTTGTGGGATCAACCTTGACTGCATGTTCACGGGTTTCAAAAGTGATTTTTCCAGTACCCTAGTTATGAATTACTTGCGCAACTCGTAACCATGGACGTCTCAATAGGACTCGGTAGACATTTGGTGCTTCTGGTAAGTCCATTACTACAAAAGTAATGACGAACTGTACTCCCGCAATTCTGACAGGTATATCTTCAACCATTCCTTGTGGAAAAACTGTAGTTTGATTAGCTAGCTTAATGGCAAAAGTAACAAGCTTGATCTTTGTAAGCCTCATTTTGCACATAGCTTTGTAAAAATCAAGTTAACTCTCGAACCGCCAACATAGCTGTTTCATTAGGAAATTGTTTATGCTGTATCAGCATAGTGATATTCTTTTGCTCACTTTTCCAAGCTGCTCTGGCATGGAGTACTTCATTAGATTCTTCAAATCCACCACAAAAAAGTGGCTCTTGATGAACTTCTGGTTCTGCTTGAGCTGACTTCTATGCTAAGACTTCTTTTGCTTTTGGCACCAACTTCAAGAACTCTCCCAATGAAATATTGATCTTACTAGAAAAAATATTCATGAGCAGTTCTGTTTGCGGTGCTTCCGGTTTAGTCATCTTGAAGGGTTCTTCATGATGATGCAACTGAGCATCCAAGTGGTGCTTTGGTCCAGTTTCTAGATGCTTGTTGTTGCGCGACAGCATAAATAGCATATTGTTCTGAAAATCCACCTTCTTGATCAGTACCATAGTTCCATTGCTCGACACTTCTGTACGAATCTGGTTCCATCAAATTGGCAGGAGTGAGGTGTTTTGGTGGGGCAGGTAAGGCTAAACGTTTCGGGTATCCAAGAGTAGATTGTCGAGGTCTAGCTGCTGGATTTCCTCCATATTGTGGTTCTCAATATCCCATTTGGACATACCGTTGCTGAATCATCCGAGGATTGAAGTTGCAAAAAGCAGTCTCATGATCAGACAAATTATACAAATGGCATATACTGATTTCCATTCGTTTTTTCAATTGAGGACACTCATTCACTATGTGTTTCCTGTACAAATAGAACACCAGACATTTTCCTTGATAGGAAAAGTCTTTGCAAACTTCTCAGGTTCCTTGTTCGATTTTCCATGGAAATCTTCCAATGCTTTGATCTTCTCATCAAATTGTGACTGCAACTTTTCCATCTGTTTCTGCTGGTTCTTCCCGAGTTTCTCGAACTCATTGAGCATCATTTCTGCAGTAGTGTTGACATCCATTGATGCAATAATGGTGGATGTCGTAGTGGTCTATCCTGCTGTATAAGGCAACATACTGATATTCAGTTCATCGTCTAAATCTTCATCCTCCTTCCGAATTGCATCATCCATAGCATTTTGCAAAAGTGCATACTCATTATGGCATTTCAGCTCACGTCTAATCCTTTTAGATAAACCTGACAAAAACCACATAATCATGGCATTTTCGTTAATCGGTTCAGATTTGCACTCATATCTGAGGCGTTTTATCCATTAAATGTAATCTCGAACCATTTTTCGCTTTCCCATATTAATTTTACTTAAAAGTAGGAAAGTGTCTTCCATAAACTTTTGAGGTTTGAACCGTGTGTTAAGGGCTCGTTTAACAATCTCTCAATCCATACGCTCAGTTTCATCTTGATTATAGTACCAATCTTGTGCTGTGCCTATTAAGGCCATAGGAAAAAGCTTAAGTTTATCTTGGAAAAACATTTTGCCATAGACTTCACAAGATTCAGTATAGATCTGAAGAAATCTAACTGGATCTGTTAATCCATTGTATTTAAGTAGATCCAAACGGGGTGCTCTTCTAACAATGATTGGATTGACTTCTTGAGAATCTTCACAGGTTCAAATCAAGTAGACAATGAGATTGGATCTAGATTCTCAATCAAAACTATCTCAGAGCAGATCTACTAGATCTATTCCTCTTGGCAAGAATCAGATTTCTATATCGTGAAAAAGATTTCAAAATTCAATCAATCGATACTTCTCAAAAATGAAAATTTTCTCAGAATCAAAATCAGATTGTATCAAATTTGACCCAAATTTTGAACCTGTTTGTGTTGGAGCATTCTGTTATTGTGTAGATCAGTCATCTAGAGTCTATTCGCCATTGAAACGCTTTTTCAAGTTGCACAGATTGGATAGCACCATCATCATATTACTGTCTTTATTATCAGAATTTCAGATTCATGTTTATTGTTTCTTGTCTATGCTAATTCAGTTGTCAATTGCAATAAATCAAGTATCCAAGTAGGGAGATTTTTGTTTAAGATAGAGCTCTTAGAAGATTTTCTTATGCAACTAACCACTTACTCAAGAAGATAAGGGAATAGTTGATTGTTGAGAATTGAAAGTTTCCAATTGAGTTCTCCTAGATTTTGCAACTTATTTATTGGAAAGAATTCTATCGATACTACAAAGAACAAAATCACAACTCATTACTATTCTTCAATCTAATCATGTTTTTTTTTTGAAGCACATTAGTTGGTATAAGAAATTATGATTACTTCAAATACCTAAAAGTATAGTGTTAAAGGACTTCATTAGTTCAAATTTTTAGTTGAACATTCTATTATATTGCATTTGAAGATATTTCACAAACCTATGGTGGTATTGATCACATGAATACACAAAAATATGTTGATAACAAAATTTAAATAGCCTTAGCAAGATGAAAATAGTAAAACTCTATTTTTGTCAATACATCTATCTCTATGGAATGATAAACTCTTTGTACTACATTATTTCATTATTTTTAAGCTTAGCATACTATGACACAAAAGAAAATCATGCTTTTTGATACATGATGTGACAAAAGTAGCATTCAATGCTTTCAAGTACTAGACTTAAAATCATAGTGCTCATTCCATGGGAGTTAGTGTTTTTACATAAACCTATGAGTAACATTCAACTAATATTGGATATTGTTATAGTAGCAGTTACTTCTTTGGACATTGGAAACATTTGGCAAATAGACCAAATGTATGCACTTGCTTTACAAAGTATTTTATACTAGACCACCCTCCAAAGCCTACCCCTACAGTCACTATCAAAACTACAACACATACATCAATAGCAAACATTACTCTCCAACTCTTGAAAATCCAAACAGGAGGTTGTTCAATAGCACTCTGCATCCAATAACCACAAACTTTTTTTAGTGTAAAAATAGACCATGCCTCTTTTGGATCAACAACATTATAGAAAACCATATTGAAACTTGAACATGTTTGGTAGTCATAATTGAATGCCAATATTCAAGATTCACAAATAAACCTGCTAACTAATCAAGTAGAAATTTATAGGCCATAAACCAAGGAATTATGATGCATGTACATAATGGAACTCATATTTACATGCCCAAGTTAGTTGCGTGAAGGTTTATTAGGGGTTATCACTTACTGAAAATTTTCAAAATTACTGGAAACCTTTGTTGGACTTTTTCTATAGAAACTAACCTTCATAGAACTTACTGAAGATAAAAAAAACAATGTAATTCAAGTCTGAACAAACTAGCGAAGGTTCATATAAAATAGAACTCCTATTTTTTATATTTGCAAGGGTTCTTTTGGTGCATAACAATCTCATAATCACTAGAAACCTTGGCAAAGACAGCTCTTTGGGAACTAACCATCATAGAGCTAGCTGGAGACTAAAAACAAGGTAATATAATTATTGTTGTATGTTTTGGATGTAGAAACTTTTCAGACAATCAACTAGAGAGACCTATATCTGATAATGTCAACTCATGTGTAGGACTCAATTATGTGTAAGAGTTCTTAAATATGGCACAATTTGACAATTTTTGCATCTCCACATCTCTACAATCCGGTCACTTGCGCACAGTTTTCTCATATGTTGCTATATGTGTTTGACTTCCTCAACAATGTCTTGACTCTCACTATTTGGGAGCTTCTCTAGTCTTGAATCACTATTGGGAGCTTCAGTACTTTGACTGAATCCCAAGTCTCCAAATCTACTCCTTAACCTAGATATATCTAATACTTATGATTATAGGCTTTATATTCTAGGCTGAGTTTGTGCACAAAATGATTATTAGTGAAATTATGAGTTCATTCGTTGTCCATTACAATACCTACTTCTTGATTTTTCACGGTATCCTTACAAACAAAATAATCACTAGGCAAAAAGTAGTACTGAAGGAACATTCACACTCACAATCAATTAAGTTAATTTTCATTTTCAAATTCTAATTGCCTAGCATCTCAATAACTTGAGTCACAAGTTTTTCATCACATGTCTAGACTTACTGCAAATAAAACAAAGATTTGTCTTCTTAGCCATCTTTCGAGACAATTCTTTCTTTCGCTTGGATTTCAATGTCATTTGATCAAGCTCATAAAAAATATGATACATTTTTTGAACTCGCTCTTCCTTCTTAGATCTGGTTGTTGATGGAATTGTCTGAAATTGGTTCTTGGATGTCACTACCATGAAATCATAAATGCAATGATTTTTTATGAAATAACTTTTTACATAATTTGCCTTCCGAACTACAATTTTTTGCTTTTTAACATAGATTTATGGAAAGTATATTCAAACATAGAATTTGATTTTTTAGAACCATTGTAACTCAAGTTATATTACGTTCCAAAAGATACAAAGTGATGTAAAAATCATTTTCCAACAAAGAAACATCAACCTTCTGCTTACTCTCCAACGTGCAATCAAAACCGCATCAAAATTTTTCTTTTTTTTACACTAAAAAATGCAAACCTTTGATGACCATAACTTGGCTATACGGTGCTTCAAGATCAATTTCTAATGTTTTATATGTTTATGGACTTACCAAGAACTTATTTTCAATTAACAAAATTTTGATGAACAAGGTTATATACTGTTAAATTCAATTCAAATGAATGTGTCATTTCAGATGACAAATCTGGTGTTCTCGTAAAAGAAATTAGGCATGGCTGCTTGTACACCCTGTTTCATGATTATGCGCTAATTTTAAATGAAGTTTATTTCTTCTAAGGCATACTTATTTTCACTAATAACCTTTGTAGAATCCTTGCCAAACAACCCTCACCAAGTCTCTGACCATCATTCTAAATATTCTGACAACGTTTTGAGAGTCACTACCATCTAAAAAATAGATTTATTATAGGTTTCGGATTCTAAGACTTGTGGAAAGTTCAACATAACCTTTGTCACAAAGAACCTGCGCTAGTAAGAAATTTGACACATCCATCACCCATTCAATCATACAAGGGGCATACTATTTTGCCTTGGGGGTCCGTGCAACCCCCCAAACCCCTGTGTTGGGGCATCATCGGGGACGCCCTAGACTCCACCCACTGGAACCTCAACAAGGAGACCCAGCTCTATTGATGCTAGATATCACTCTTTTGATTCAATAGATGATAGAGCTATTGAGGTTTGCTTGTGACAATTCCATGAGATTATACCATTGTTAAGGAAGAATGTAAATCCAGATGTGGATCTATGAGTGTCTACATCTCTTTCCAACCTTGCATCTAAATAACCGTTGAGTATGTCGATTTTGTCATCGTCGATTGCTCCATAATAGATGCATTGATTCATAGTAGCTTGAATGTACCTCATAACTCTTATAAGATCTTTCCAATGTGTAATATCAGGATTGGCCATATATTGACTTAAGAACTGACTACAAAAGCTATGTCTGGTCTGGTCTGGTATAGATTATTGCATACATAAGAGAACCTATTATTGAATGATATGAGTACTCACTTCTTTTGTCTGAGGACACCAGGGTCCTTCAAGAATTTGAGTCTTGGGTCCATTGGAGAGTGAGCTAATTTGTATTTTATCAGATAATATATGATTAGCATATTGTAAATGTAACTCCGTTGAGTGATGTAGGTCAGCCTTTTCTCTCTATCTCTTTGGATTTGAATACCGAGACAATAGTGAGCTTCACCCATATTTGTCATGTCGAATTCTGAGGACAACATTCGTTTCACATCTTTTATTAGTTTGACACTATCATTGAATAGTAGTTTGTCATCCACATACAATGTATTGATAATAAAAGAATGTTGCACTGACTTGAAGTAGACATTCGCATCTGAGGTGCTTGGGCTATAACCATGTTCGATAAGAAAAATGTTGATTTTTTGGAACCAAGCTCTAGCAAATTGCTTCAAGCTGTAAAGTGCTCTATGGAATTTACATACATGATTTTCTTTGTCATTCTTTGGGTTTTATCATGTAGATATATTCTTTGATAACTCCATTTAGATAGGCTATCTGTACATCCATGTGATGTACCTCCAAATTCGATATAGCAGCATACGATAAAAGAATTCTGATTGAAGAATGTTTGACTACTAGAATGAAAGTTTCAATATAGTCGATATTCAGGTTTGAAAATATTTTCTTGCAACAAGTCAAGCCTTCCGTCGATTGATACTTTCATAAGCTTTGTATTTGACCTTGAATATCCATTTGCAATCAACTACATTTCTACTTGCATGTAATTCGACAATAGTCCAAGTCTGGTTCTTTATTAGAGAAGAATACTATCTATCCATAGCTTCTCTCCATAGATTGGAGTCTGACTGACCGAGTGCTTTTTTGGTAGTAGTCGGCTCTCGAATGAGATAATTACCAGATTCATTAATGTACCTAGTAGCTAGCTTGCGAGTTCTTGTCGATCTTTTGGGAGATGAATGAGGTTGATAATTATTTTTTTGGCTTTGTTGTTGCTGAGTTACAACATCTTCTTTTGAGTTGTTGTTGATAAGCTATTCGTTTGTCTTTGACGTATTTGAACCTTTGATAGGAATAGTCGAATAAAAAACATGAGTGTTTGATAGTTCGACTGTCTAAGCTTTGCCCTTGTCTTTGATGTCGATAAATTGATCCACGATAAAGATAATATCTCAATTGGTGAATATCTTTAATCATATAGCTTATAAGCTCTATCTAAAGTAGTATAACCAATGAAAATGGATTTGATACTATGGGAGTTCAGCTTTCTCTTGACCTCCTACGGTATCTACACATAGGCAATACATCCAAAAACTCTGAGATTCGATAGTGATGATTTGAAATCTATTAGAGTGTTCTTTCTTAGAGCCTTTTAGTCCAAGATCTGTTTTGAATAAAAGATACAGCGGAAACAGCTTCAGCCCAGAAGAACTTAGGCAGTGTTGTGTGAGCAAGCATATACTTAGCCGCTTCGACTAAGATTCGATTATTTTTGTCAACAAGTCCACTCGACTGAGCTGAGTACGAAGTAATGAATTGTTGCTCAATGTATTTGCTAAGGCAATACTCCTTGAATTTGGTTGAGATGTATTATCCACTGTAGTTTGATTTGAGTGCTTTGCTTCTTTTACTAGTTTCGAGTTCTGCACACTCTTTGAATTGTCTAAAGAGATTGAAAGCTTTCTAAAATAAACAACTGTTCTTCTTGAAAATTCATTGATGAATGTAATAAAGTACTTTTCACCAATCAATGATAAGATTTGCATTGGGCCACATATATCTGAATGAATAACATCTAGAACATCTTTTGATGCATATTTATGACTTGATCTAAAAGGAATCCTAGTCTGCTTTCTGACAATGCAACTATGATAGATAGGGATAGATAGAGAGATCTTCTTGTCTAGATAATCAAGATCAAGTACTAAGGATTGTCTAAACATGTTCAATATAGATATATGATTCAAAAGACCTAGCCTAAAGTGCCACAACAATGCTTTATTAACTAGAACAAAAGTATTTAAGACTTGACTTATGCCAAAATAACAATGAATCAATCTATATAACTATCCATGGCTCTTTCTGAGTGCAAGGAACTTATTCATCCTATTGACAATTATGCATTGATCAGATTCAAATATTATCCTATAACTTAAATCAATAATTTAGCTTATTAATAACAAATTTGTTGCCAATCCAGATACATACAGAACGTTCGGTAGTTACTTAGATTGATTATGCTAGAAGCTCAATGTTATAATATCCAATAATGTGTGCACTATCGTCGCCAAGATGAACAAATTTCTTTGTACTGTAAGGCGTATAGGACTAAAATGTTTACGATGACTAGTCATGTGTTAAGTAGCTCTAGAATTGAGAAACCAAGCATTATCGACTTGCACTTTCTGATATTTAATTATAAACGCTCTTTCATCCATGTTTTGAATTGGAGATCGAGATATTACTGCAACTCATTTACTCGTTGATCCGATTGCTTGTGGCATTTTTCACTTTCAATATCCTACAATCTTGGAATCTCATGATTAGTGTGTTTGCAATACTTACAACACATCTTATTCTTCGACTGTGCATTCAATAATTGCTCTTAAGTCAGTGTCAGCTTCCTATTCGAGAGGATATTAGTCAAAAAGTTCAAAAAAACTTGTACAAGAGTCAAAGTAGGACAAAGTTAAAAAAATTTGCAAAAGTTGCAAAAGTCGATAATCTCAAAAATTCACAAAAAAATCAAACTACACTAAAAGTTGCAGAATCCGCAAAATTGCAAAGTGTCTTGAGCACAAATATGTAAATCCATGGAGTGTGATAGCCATAAGCATCAAAATGCATTGGGGAGTCATCCAAATAAGTACAATGCATGAATTAGCACATATAAATTAGAGTAGCACACTTATAAATAAAAGGACTTAAGGTTCTTGAATAAGCGTTGTTGAGTTGTATAGCTGTAGTGAGTAGTTAAGTCTACAAAAGCACACATAGTTTTTTAAAAGAAACACGATGAATGAAACATTTGATACGCCTTGGACATCTTCACTTGGCACATGTCAAAAATCACTAGTCTAGGAGAACTTTGAGTTAAGAATAGTTGTCATTTGGATATGAAAACCCTTGAGAACCATTTTGTGAGAATAACTTAGTAGAAACTTGTTGATTTTGATGTTCTCTAGTTTTTTCCTTGATTGTGTGTTTTCTTGGAAGAGTAAATGCAATCAAACTTGAAGTATAACTTTTGGAATGAACAATATAAGTCATGTAGATACCTTGCGTGCAGCGGAATTCGAGTAGTACGCCATATGTGCGAGACACGGAATGATATACACAGTGCTTGTTACTAAGATTGATCCAACGACTGAATTTATTGATCCAAAAAATGGGACCATCAAAGAAATCAGCCATATGAGAAGAACAATAGGTATTCTTGAAATAGCCCTTATAGTAAAGTTTTTGGAATGGTGCACCCCAAGGGCTTTCTCCCATACCAATTGAACTGGAAGAGAAGTGAAACTAAATTCAATCATCTGTCATAGCATAACACATCAACAAAAACATGTCAAGTAAGTAATACCGATGCACTTAAACTTGAACTAGCAATACTTGAAAACACTATTTGATGCTTGATGTCATAATTGACACTAACAGTAAAATTAAAATACAGATGTGGTAGTCTTGAAAACTCAAAAATTTAGCAAATAATTGATGCTAGAAAAAAGCATATCCTACTACACAAAAGATAAGGAGGCATTTTTTGACATATAATAGCCAAGTCTAAGCAAGGCTTTGCACTCTAAAAAATTTATCAAATTTTGAAGTGACAAATAGTTCAATGGCTTCCTTTCATTAGCGAAATCTGGTATCACTACCTTAGAGAAAAAGTGCAAAGCAAGGAAATGTCATTGGTTTTTACTGCAGGTTAGATCTTATGGCAGCAGATTACTTCACGAAGGCTCTATCAAAGGAGCACCATCGCAGATTTAACGACATGCTAAATATGAAGATCAAAGTTTTTCAGGATCCACATTAAGGGGGAGAGTTAGATTTCTATGCTCAGGACCAAATCCATTTGATAATGAGCATCCTGAAAAATTCTAACTCAGCAGACAAATCTGAGGCAACCAACAAATCTGACTCTGAGGTAGTTGACAAATCTGAGGCAGCCAGCAAAACTGAGGTAGCCGACAAATCGGACTCTGCCGACAAATCAGAGGAAGCCTACAAATCGGACTCTGCCGACAAAACCTGCAATAGAAATGCAGATTGCTGAACCACCCGCTACTATGAGGACATACAAATGCAGATTACTGAACGATTTGTCAGCCTCCTCAGATTTGAAAGCTACTATGAGGACATACAAATGAGAACAATTAAATCATGCTTCACACTGCTTTCATTTATTGTCACCATTGCCCATTTGGCTAGTTATGGTGCTCTATGCCATAGTTGTCACAAAGAGGCGGATATTGTAATTTATCAGGGCAACGGATGCTAGGACGTCATCCCGCACACACAAAGCAACCATGTAGAACGGGCATCGGTTACACAACATATGCTATTGGTTGTGGATGATACTGAGTGGGATTGGAATCGTATCCAGGTTGTGCCATCTCATAGGAGTAACTCACCTCTACTTGATAACCATTGGCATTTGGATCCTCTACGTAGTAGGTAGCATGATCGACATAAGTAGTATCAACCATGTGAGATTGTACATGTGGCGCAGGCTGATTGACCTCAAATGGTTGTCTGGGTTGATAAGGAACCGGGCCTGTTGGCCTTGGTATTGTCCTCTGGCCTCAGTGCAGATGCATTTGGATTGTAATTCGGAGGTCCATATGGCCTACGGGGGCGATACATAGGTCGTGCCGCTTTTGAAAAATATGTTCTTACGTGTGGGCACTCATTGGCGGTGTGGTTTTGAGAACAAATAGGGCAGCACACGTTTTCACAAACTAGAAAGGTTTTTTTAGCAACATCCTTGAATACCTTTTGGAATTCTGAGGTTAGTTTCTCCATCAGAACTTGTTGTGCTTTCTAGATGAGGATGAATGATCCTTTCACGTGGGAAGTCTCATGGTTAACCCCTTTCTCCTCTTGTCACGATAGTCATATTCCTCGTCAGACCCTTCATCTTCTTCACGGATGGCGTCATCCATCGCATCTTTCAATATCTCATACAAGTCTACGGGTTTCAATTCTCTCCCGATGGCCTTGGGTAGACCAACCAGGAATAATTTTATGGCCATCTTCTCGATGACGTTATCTTCAACACACACTACTTTGAGCCGTTTGAAATGCTCGATATAGGTGCGTACGGACTCTTTGCTTTTCATCTTAATGTGAGTCAATTGGATGAAAGGGCTTCAATTTAGAGGGCTTAAACCTTTTGATCAGGGCCATCATATTAGTATCTCAGGAATTGGTATCTGGGTTTTCCAGGTTTAAAAACCACTCTTTCGTGTCGCCCTGCAGAACCATCAAAAACAGTCTTAACTTTTCAATTTCAGAACTGTCTCCAAAGAACTTACAAGCATTGTCGAAATCTTGGAGGAATCTGAATGGGTCTGATTCTTCATCATATTTCGGAGCATCGATCCTAGGGATCCTCTTCTCTACCCATGGTGGATTTGACTGACTCTGCATTGTGATCTAGAAAAAAAGCACTACACTTGGAAATGGTGTAAAGGTCAAGGTTGTGGGTACAATCTTTCTCCTTCTCAGTCTATGGCTTCCTGCTAAAACACGTCCAAGGCGCGCCCTACTGGATGTATCTAAGGCTCCTCCCAACTAGCTTAAGTAGATCATATTACCTAGGGGAGATGATGGCTATGTACAGGCCTAAGTGTGATGGCATCCAACTTGACCAAATACTAGGGTTATAGTCTTCATTATCGTTTGCAGAGGTGTATGCTAAGGTTCCGGTTGTTATCGCCTTAAGTGGAACTAAGTTATGACACGAAGGTAAGAGGCTCGTACAAAGGCTAACCTTTCCAAAATAGGAGAGCAATTTGTGGGATTTTGATAGGATAGCAATTTATGTGACTTTCGCAAATATGGCTCTGGTAGAGTATTTGCACGACTACTAAAGTATTCTTTGGGTGTTAGATAACTTGGGTTTCGTGTTGTGCGAGTACATACCTTAGTGAAAATTGGCTGAAAAGCTGTTTTCCATTGATAACTCACCTAAGGTTGCCTGTAGCAATTCGCACAACAGATAAGTAGATGCCACTTGGCAAGAAACACATGATGTTTTGTCTATAGAAATGACTCACACAAGGTTGTAGGATGCAAAAAACAACTAGAAATGACTCGCACTGGGTTGAAGGATGCAAAAAACAACTAGAAATTACTTGCACAGGGTTGTAGGATGCAAAAAACAACTAAAAATGACTCGCACAGGGTTGAAAGATGCAAAAAACAACTAGGAATGACTCGCACAGGGTTGTAGGATGCAAAAAAGAAGTAGAAATGACTCGCACATGGTTGAATGATTCAAAAAACAACTAAAAATTACTCGCACAGGGTTGTAGGATGCATCTTCACCTCTGTGGATGTTGTTGTGCGACGAGGAACTGCTCAGAAACTGTTGCTTGGCTTAGGAACAGATGGGCGAATTATGTTGTTTGCAAGGATTGGGGTTGAAAAACACCTCTGAACACCAGAATCTGCTTAGGAACACCTGCTTGGATTAGGAGTAGATGGGCGAATTCTGTTTGTTTGCCTCTGAACACCTGCTTGGCTCGTGAACGCCTGAACGCCTGTGAAGGATTGTTTGCAAGAAAGGGCTGAAAATCGATGTGGAAGAAGTCAGCAATTTAGGGAAGAAGTCAGCAGTTTAGGCCAATGTTTCTCATCAAGTGATCTGAGTGATGGCTTGTAACAGTTACACTCAGATTCTGAGAGCTAGTTCATTTGTGTTATGAACATTCCCTTATGCTAGTCATCTGAGCATTGGCTCATCCAAATTTTGGAGCGCTACTTCAGAGCCTTTATCATACAAGGTCGCTCACAAAAACTCGTGTACACTCTGACTCATCTATGAGTGCGGTTTTAACTACCATACCTATTCAAAGGAGGCCCTTCATTGCACCTATCAAGGTTCAGACCTCCATCACTAGTCCAGCGATATCTTTGATCCGTTGAATGCTCTGCAAGACTGGAACTCTGGCGATAACTTCTGTAACTAGATTGGCGTTCAATGTGTGCCGCATACGGAGCAAGTAAGCTCTTTAAGCTTAAGTGGGAAAAATCTTTCTGGAATGATTCCGTCTGCTCTTGGAGAATTAACTTCACTATCAATCCTGATCCCTCCTTCAACACATAGAGGAGGAAGTGCATGAACCCTCGACGTTTTGCTCAAAAACCCTCTATGAGCCCCTCTTTCCATGAACAAGAGAAAGCAGAAAACAAGCAAGAAGGATGCAAAGCAAGAAAGATGAACAAAAATCCTCGAAATAGATCAGTCCGGCTGATGGAAGTTGATGGCTGCATGAAAAGAAGCAAAAAACAGAAAAATATACCTAAAAGCTAGTTTACAACGAGAAATAAGCACTACAAATGGAAAAACAAAGGCATATTAGCTAGAAAACTAGAGAGCGAGAAAAAGAACGGCAACGACCCCGATTTTGAACGTTTTGCATCCTCCATGAAAGGCGCAACAAAAAATAAACTAATTCACTTGGTTCATAAGAAGGAATTATAATACACACAATGTAACAACCATAAGATCATCACAAAGGAAAACTCTCAACGAAGAAGATAAAGCTTTATTATGCAATGAGATGCTTGACAAAATGGTCTCACCTCACTCCTGTATAACTTGAGTGGTGGTCACTTGCAAAGGGTACCATGGGCCAAAACCCCAATGGTCTAGTGGCTAACTTTTCTATGAACTTAATTACAAAGGTTCCATGGGACAAATCCCCAATGGACCATAAACAACTTGAAATAGCCTAAATTGAACTAACTTAGACTAACTTAAGTTCCAATGTTCTAGACTTATGCTTAGAACTAAATAACTTTAAGCCGTTACAACATGGTGTAAAGGCCTAAACTTGATTGAAGATCACTCAATTTTTTAATAAAAAGGAATCTAGGAACTTGTCTAACCTATAGGATGCAATTATCTAGAGTATGTCTCACTATTGATCTCAATGTTTGTCATACTTCGATAAAGCTTGGTAATCAATTGTCCATTCATATTGGTCCTCCGATCATTTTCGAGCGTCGTCAAACCACCAACTTTTTAAATAGAATCTATAATATTACTACACTAGAAGGTAGGAAAACTAGTAATAACTGTCGAGTAAAGAAAAGCGGCCATCATGGGAGAGATTATATTAGCAACATAGATAGATAGATTTGACTTGAGATCATCAATGTCTCCAGATTTCTTATGGTGTAGAGTTTTAACAACATATCTAACCATGTATGTGGTGAACAAGAAGAAGTTGAAAGGCTAGGGAGAAATGGTAATGGAAATAGATGTGGATATGTCATATAAGAAAATGGCATATTGCATTCAATGTAGAGTGACAATTAAAGACGAGGCCTATTAGAGATTCCATTGCCAAAAACAACTAGATAAGGATACAATTAGGTGATGAGCAAGGTAAATCCATCCTTAGAGATCTTACCATCTCTACCCCATGTTACCACCTCTTCCTAGCTTTAACCTTTGCATACTTACATCTTGACACAAGATAACACTTGGCCTAACCACATCATAGGAGCTCTTCATTCCTTAGGTCAGAACAAATCCCCATCCAACTCATGAAAATCCATAGATACGCCAACATGGTCATGTCATAACCATTGATACATGTCATAATATTCTCTCCCTCTTTAAAAGCCTCCTCCTAAAGGAATCAAGCTAGGAAACTTTAGTCTTAAGTAGTCTTCTCGTTAGAGGAATTTTGAATCCAAAAAAGACCCTATAAGGAGTGCCAACTATGAGAGAAAGATTTTAGATAGGCATTTATGCTCAAGGAGGGCCTGAATTTAATTGTAGATTATAGTTTCACAATATGGGAATTCATGCACATTTTTTTTTTCACCTTAGTTTTGGGTAGTTCTAGACCTTAGTTTTGGGTAGCTCTAGACTTGCCTGATGGGCAACTAGATTCTATATTCACATTATGAGACTTCATGCCATGTTGCGTAACAAGACACATGGGCACACACTATTAGGCCATGTGGAAATATTATAGCTGAAAAGTAAAAAAATGTAGAGTCAAAAGTTTCTTTCTAATGCTTTCCCAGGTGTCCTTGTCATTTGATTTCTCTTTTTTAGTGTACCAAAAATTCCAAACCATCTGATTGGTGTTGACAAATGTTGAGAATACCTTTTGGCATTGTTGGTACAAAGGTAGTTAGATCCTCCAACTCAACTCATTGACCTTCTAAAATTGGGTTATCATTTTCAATATATTGTTCTTTCATATGGCTTATGTAAAATGCAAGTTGAATCCCAACTCCAACTGAAAGACCTAGCTAATAATCAATCCATTTGATTTCTTTTTACCTTATGAGGAACGTTTCAACATGGAAATAGCTTATGACATTTTCCAATTTGAAGTACCTCAAAAATCTTTTGGGATTTTAAGATACACCTATGTTTTGGCCCTAAATTTTTGAGGTGAGAGACCATGGTTAGCATAAAACTAAGCTCTATCTTGAGTGGTTTTAATGTTTTTTTTGGGCCACTTGCGGATTTCCTGCATATCCTACAAGAAATTGACTGCAACTTGCAATTTAAAACTTTTGAGTTCAACAAAAATTGGTGAACCTAGCCAAAAGCCATATATTAGCATAAAGAAATGAATCTAGTAGAAAAATGTTTGACATAATTGTTCATGAACTCAACCATTGAGAAAGCATGAGGGTTTATCTAAGTTATGTGGCTATGTGGATGCGGATTGGGGAGGCGACTATGATGATCGTAGATCCACCACATGGTATGTATTCCAGCTTTGTGGCAGTTGCTTTTCTTGGTCTAGTAAGAAGAAAAGTACGATTGCTCTATCCACCACAGAAGCAGAGTATAAGACAATGTGTAGTGCAGCACAAGAAGCTATCTGGTTGAGACAAATCTTGGAAGAAGTTGGCATGAAACAAAGAAATCCCACAACTATACATAGCGATAGTCAGAGTGGCATTCAGCTAGCAAAGAATCCAGTGTTCCATGCGAGAACCAAACACATTGAGATTTAGTATCACTTTATACGTGAGAGACTAATGAGTCGTGAAATTCATGTTGTTCATTGTAGTATGGAAGAACAACTAGCTGATATTTTCACTAAGCCACTTGTTAAAGAAAAGTTTGATAAGTTTAGATCAAAACTTTCTGTACTTAAAGTTTGTTGACTTTAAAACTATGTATATGACTATATAAAAAGTAGACTCTACTTTAAGGGAGAGAGTTAGTATTAAAGTAGAATCACTATGTTACTGTACTGTGGGTCCTATCAGTCAATAAGGATCAGTTGGCCTTGCCATGAGGCGAGTCGACGGGACACACATTCCGTCAATGACAACCTGGGTCGTGCATGGGTTGCCTGAGTGAAGAACTATATGTACAATGTAATTTCATTTTGAGAAATATAGTTGCTATGTGAGCTTGGTGTGGAGTGTGCTTTTTGTCTGTGTTACTATGTAGCATGATTTGTGTTCCTGTTCGAAGCAAATTCTAAGTGTTAGCTAGTGCCTTAAAGGTTTTTGATTGTCCTTAAAACTTTTTATGCTTATTTGGAAAATATTTTACAAGGTGCGTTCTCTCCATATAGGAGAAACTCAAATCGTTGGTTCTCACCTTGTCATAGTATGTGTGATCAAACTTGATGCACTTGTTTTTTTCCTTAAGAACTAGTGTCCTTCTTGTTCTTGACCCACTTCTTAAAATACTTTTTGTCCTTAGAATTAGACTTGGACAAAATTCTTCCAAACGTTAGAATGGGTGTCATTGAAGATTTCTGTGAAGCACAATGCATCTTCAAGACATTTTGGTTCATGGTTTCATTGCAATGAGTGTGGGATCGATCATATTCACATCACAACCTACATTGATTTTTTTTTTTTGAAATCCTTGTATATAGGCATCTAACAACCTAGTCCCCATCTATATCATAGAAAAATGACAATAATGATCAAAATCATCAAGAAACTATAGGAATGACACCTTGACGGCCTCTTCAAATGCATCCCCAAGGGGTAGGAATATTTGTTCTTTTCTTAAAATTCTACTAGCATGTTTAAAAACATATAAAAAACATGAGTAACAATCTTGGTACTATCTGATGAATTGTGCATGAAAAATTGCCTATTCCATCGACAACATTACATTAAAATGTCAATTATTTTTTGCAATTGACTAGAACTTTGGGTTAAACATGGGGTACATGATAGCAAATCGTGACTTGATTTGACTTTGTTATTCTTGCTCGGCCATCGCATGTCTAGATTGCATATTCAAGATTTGATTATATAATAAATTACTTGCCTAGACTAACTACAGAGAGTCAAGTTTAGGTGTAGGCCATGGTGAGGAAGTCCCTTCACCAAAGGATACAATGGGTTTCACTATGCACTACAGGAGCCTTGCTAAAATTTTCAATAAGAGTTTGTTTGCGAAAGGGCCTAGAAGACTTGAGAGCTCTTTCAAGAATGACTAGTGAGGTTCTCTAGATATAATCAGAACCCATGATCATTACATTGGAAATTGGCAAAGAGAGTACTACAATATCTCCAGGAAACGAAAAACTATAGACTGTGTTATTTGAAGGAAGCTGGATTTCACATCGAATCTTATAGTGACACAAGCTGGGCACCCATGAAGGATGATAGCAAAAGTATTTCAGAAGGTTGTACTCTAGCATCTGGCGTAGCCATACTCTGGATTAGCAAGAAGAAAACAGCAGTAGCTCAATCTTCCTGTGAAGTGGAATATGTAGCAGTAGCCAAGATGGCAACCAAGCTGATCTGGATCAAACAAATGTTGGAAGGATTTGATGAATCTATTTTTAGACCTTATGTCTTGTTAATGGAAAACACTTCAACAATATATCTTACGAAAGATCTTGTATTTCACTCAAAAACGAAGCACATAGCTATCAAATATCATTTGATTCAGGACTTAGTCGAGAGGAAGATACTGAAGACAGTCTTCATACCCATAGAGGAAATGACAGCTGATATCTTTACAAAGCTACTCAGTAAGGCTTTGTTCGAGAAGCAGCGAAGAAAATTGGGATTAATTCAACTGCCCACTTTGAGAGGGAGCTGTAGAACAATTGATCAGACAGATCTTGAATCTACTAACAAAGCGCGTAGTTTACTTGACAAAAAATAAGAAATGAACGTGACTCGAAACATTTCTATTCGTGATCAACCTCGAAGGATTCGTGAAATTTGTCTTGCAGTCAACTCGAAAGATTCGCGAAACAATTTCTTGTAAAAGCTCGTGGCTTTCTTGTTGAAGCTCAAAAGATTCGCGAATAAAATCTTGTCGCAAAATATTCTATTTTTTGTTCAAACCTTAGATGTCACGAACAATTTGCGAAATCCTCTAAACTGTTCTTCAAGCTAACTGTTGCGAAATAGTCACAAACAGTTCGCAAAATATTCTAGATTTCTTCTTCAAGCTCAAAGTTGTCATTTATTGTGAACAATTCATGAGAGACGAAAATGTCTCAAAGAGACGAGTGTCGCAAACAATTTGCAAAACATGAAGCTGAGACGAAGAAATGGACTGTTGCGAATAATTCGAGAACAAAATTTATTCGACCCTGAAAATAGAGTGTCTATTTGAATATCAACCGGTTAGATATCTACTGTTACAGCATTGAAAGGCCAAAAGACTTGTAAATAAAAGGCCAAAAGACCTGTCCTGTAGCAATATAAATACATGTGCACTACTCGTTGTAACACACTCACTCAATCAGAGACACAACAACGAGATAAGACAGCAAGAGATGTATATTGATGATTTAGATTCAGAGCTATAAAAATTTGTTTTTTGATCAATAGTTACTTATTGCCTAAAAATTGTTTTAAGTTGTCTCTTACTTCTGAATATAATTTCCGCACGCATATTCAATCAGAGTTAATATTGTTCTATTAGTACATAGATCAGATACAAACCCGATTGAAGACACTGATATTAGTTTGATTAATTCAAACTTGCATCGTGTTCTCTGTGGAAGAATAATTACTATTTTTCCTACACTTACATCCTCCTATTTGACCCCTAATCCTAGCCTCTCTAAGCCTATTGGATGAGTGATGCATCCATCTTGCAATTCTAATGGACCCTTCATATGGATTTCTCAATTGTGATTGGACCCTTTGACCTTTTCCAGCACTTTGACTTGATCACTCATCAAATTACATCAATGCAAGTGTCACAAGCCTATTCACAAGCCTAACTAACTCGAGTCCAAATTGTCGCTTTAGATGTGGAATTGACCATTTTGCCATCTTTGCCAATTTTGGCCCTATCAAAGAGAGAAGGAAATACACACAAAACTTGATTGCACTCAAATTGACTCAAAAACTCAATTACATAATGACTGATAAAGAGAGTACATAAAAAACTCATGCAGATGCATGCTTACATCCTCCTATTTGACCCCTAATCCTAGCCTCTCTAAGCCTATTGGATGAGTGACATCCATCTTGCAATTCTATTGGATCCTTCATATGGATTTCTCAATTGTGATTGGACCCTTTGACCTTTTCCAATACTTTGACTTGATCACTCATCAAATTACATCAACACAAGTGTCACAAGCCCAACTAACTCGAGTTTGCATCATAAGCTACTTTTGGCCAAATTGTGGCTTTACATGTGGAATGGACCATTTTGCCATCTTTGCCAATTTTGGCCCTATCGAAGTCCTACACAAAGATGTTTGACATAAAAAACTTAGCAAACCCCTAAAGTTATGATATATAACTTTTTTATTATTTTCACACTCCTAAAAAGATATTTAATCTAGAAAAGCATGGATCTTGGAATCATTCCACGATTGGATCTATGTTTGATGAAGGAACTCTTGAGTAGAGGCTTGGTGAGTAGATCAAGATGATGAATCAATATGCTCCAAATGGATCTCACCTCTAGTAGGCTTCTCTCTCACAAAGTGGTGTGCCACTTCTATGTGCTTGCGTCTTACATGAAAAGTTAGATTATTTACAAGAGCTTGGGCCAAGATATTATCACAATAAATCAATGATAGCTCCTCTTTTTGACGCACTTTAGCTCCAATAGAATCCTCTTGATCCAAAGCACTTCTTTTGTTGATGTAGTGAGTGCTTTATACTTGGACTCACAGGAAGAAAGAGATATAGTATCTTGCTTTTTGGAAAGCCAAGATATGAGATTTCCTCCAAAAAAGATAGTATAAGCACTTGTGGACTTTCGATCCACCTTATCACTTGCAAAATCCGAATCTGAAGCCAATAATGGATATATCTTCACTCTTGTAAAGTAAACCATAATCATGTGATGAAGATATATACCTTAGCACGCTCTTGGCCATCTTCCAATGTTGGATCTTTGGATCTTGCATAGATTGGCTCAACTTGTGCACATAGCAGCTCAAGTCAGGCCTAATGATGGTAAGCCATATCAAGGAGCCAATAAGACTCCTAAAAAGTGTGATGTCCTCGAAGGATATTTCATCACCTTTATTAGGATCTTTTACAATGTGCTCCATTGGTGTATCAATGCCCTTACAACTTTTCATATGAAATTTTTTCAACATAGCAAGAGCATATCTAGATTGACAAATAAAAGCATAATCATCATGAAAGTAGATTTCTAGGCCTAAGATATAATGATTTCTCCTAGATCTTGCATCTTAAATTCTTTTCCAAGTGCTATTTTGGTTTCTTACACCAATTTGATACAACTTCGACATAGGATAATGTCATCTACATAGATGAGAAAAATGATTGCTTGAGTCCATAAAGACTTTTGAAAAGCAAGCACACTTTTGATTCATCCTTGATGAATCCTTGAGGTTGTTCCATATAGATTTCCTTTTCAGAATAACCATTGAGAAATGCATTGGAAACATCTAATTGGAACACCTTCCACTTGAAATAGATAGCAAGAGATATAAGAATCCTTATTGTCACCATCTTTGCCACGGGTGCAAAGGTCTCTTCATAATCAAGTCCATGGATCTGAACAAATCCCTTGTCACATAATCTTGCCTTGTACTTGTTGATGGTGCCATCTTGATTATACTTGATTCGAAATACCCACTTGGATCCAATGATGTGCTTGTTGGATGGAAGATCCACAAGCTCCCAAGTGTTGTTGATGATCAAGGCTTCATATTCTTGCTTCATGGCCTCATACCACTCCTTGGTATTGAGTGCCTCTCAAACATCCTTTGGCTCTTCATGTGAGATGAAATATGCAAAGTTGGTGGAATCAAGCTCCACTTGCTTGCCTTTATCAACATAAAAAAGCCTCTTAGGCTCGGATCTCTCTCTTGATGTCTTCTTAGGTGTGAAAACCCAAGGATACTCCTCCTCAAACCTTGACCCCAACATCTCTTGATTGCCTTCAATAGGTATGATAGTTGATGGATCTTGAGGTAACTTGATACTCTAAGGTGATCACCCTTAGGGTTCTTTTTGAATAAGACCTCATATGGTGTCCTTCCCTCAAGAGCAAGATGTGGGAGCCTATTGCAAAGATAATTTGCACAATTTATAGCCTCTCCTCAAAAGTCTTTAGGCAAATATGCTTCAATCCTTATGGCTTTTGCACACTCACATAAGGATCTATTTTTCCTCTCGGCCACTCCATTTTGAGATGGTGAGTAACCACAAGAGAACTCCCTATATATACCTTCTTGCTCACAATAGTCATGGAATTTGTTGGAGATATGCTCTCCTCCTCCATCACACCTCAAAACCTTGATCTTCAATGAGAATTGCTTCTCAACATATGCTTTGAATATAAGGAAGTGATCATACACCATATCTTTAGAAGAAAGAAGATATAGCCATGTATATCTTGTGAAATTATCAATAAATGTCACAAAGCAAGAGTGTGCATTCGAGTGTATCAACTCCAAAGGATGTGTGCTTTTGATAGAGGATCTTTGATATGCTTTCTTGTGTGATTTTTCAATGGCACAAGCCTCACATGGCTTGATGTCCTTGAAAAGATTCTTTTGTAAGCAAATAGCCTTGGCTTCTTTGCTCATAGAAAGCATGGATTTGTAGTTGGGATGTCCACAACCTCCTATGCCATAACTCCTCCTTGGAAAGCTTTGTCACAAAAGCAATATCACAACTCTCTCTTGGATCAAGCTATATGCCTCCAAATCTTGATCCATGTGCAAGGATCTCATCATTTCTCTTGATAATACAAGTATCAGTATTGAATTTCACATCAAGGCCACCATCAAGAAGTTGGCCAACACTTATGAGGTTCTTTGTGAGATTAGGCACAAAGAGAACCTTGTTGAGAGAAAGAACTTTAGAAGATGAGGTCTTCAAGGGAATACTCCCTATGTCTTCAATATTGCATTCTTGGTCATTTGTTGTATAGATAGTCTTCTTAGCTCCTCCATAAGGCATAATAGATGTGAAAGACTCCTTGGGGCTACACATATGTGATGATGCTCCAATATAAATATACCAAGATCCATCCTTCTTGAAAGGTGAAAATGAGACCATAAGAGATCCCTCTCCATCACTTGCAATAGAGTCTTATTTCTCATTTAAAATGTTGGCTTGCTTGAATTGATTCTTCTTCTTGAAGCAATTTGTAGCATAGTAACCCATCTTGCCACAAAAGAAACATTTGATATTCTTCTTCTTCTTCCATGTAAGAGGCATGGGAGCAAAATGATAATGGATGCTATCAAAATAGATAATTAAATCTATTTTAAATCACACATTAAAAATTGGGCATTGAAATATGAAGTGCTCTACTTTCTTATAGACTCTCCTAGAGAACAAATGACAAATATTGTCTTTTTGAGGAGTACCTTGAAAATAATGTCTTGATATACAACTAATGAGAATATACTCTCAGTTGGCCCAAGTGGATGCGTAAGCTTTTAAATATCCTTATGATTGATTATAAGGGTTGGTTGTAATACCATCTATGTCCAACTTATTTTGTCTTGTAGAATTCTAGTTAGCTTTGAGAGAGCCAAACTAGGTCTATTGAACATACATCCTATATATAAAGTGTTTGATATAATCAACTGTGACTCTATAAAAAGGATCGAAGTGCATGTCATGCATACTCATAGAGGTAACTCATTGAAGAAAGATGATCAATCTAAATGTGGAATTTTGATTAATCAAAGGGATTACGAACTCGATTGCGATAATAGGATGAGGAATCAACAATTTGTCAGAATATCCATGTGAGGGCATGGAGGTCTAGAGGTGTGAGAGACTAGGCTAATCAAGGATAGTAAATCTATGTACCAAATAGTAGATGCACATAATCTTGACCAAAGTGTCAAAGACATGACAATTACTATCATAATCTTGTAAATGCCACCTAAACATAGTCTCTCCATCTAGACAAGTAAAGAATGATCTTTCACTAGTTAAATTCTAGCAGTGGTCTCATGTTGAAAATAGGACTTGAGAAGAGTAC
This sequence comes from Diphasiastrum complanatum, assembly GCA_029204225.1. Classification (NCBI taxonomy): domain Eukaryota; kingdom Viridiplantae; phylum Streptophyta; class Lycopodiopsida; order Lycopodiales; family Lycopodiaceae; genus Diphasiastrum; species Diphasiastrum complanatum. The sequence goes on from CM055110.1 coordinate 15,693,202, forward strand.
TTTCATGTGTATGAGAGACCACCTCCAAAGGTTGGATGACTAGTGTAAGCACCTATGTTTGCATGAAAGAGCAAGACATATTAAAACCCATAATCTTGGTCTTGTTAATGTTCATCTTTAGACCCATGGATTGGTAGAAGCAGTATAAGAGACTGACATGTCTCTATAAATCCTCTCTGGTTGTGTGTGTGTGTTGAAGAGAGAGAGAGAGAGAGAGAGAGAGAGAGAGAGAGAGAGAGAGAGAGAGAGAGAGAGAGAGAGAGAGAGAGAGAGAGAGAGAGAGAGAGAGAGAGATGCCAAAGATGCACACAATCATTGACCCATGAACAAATTTTTAATGACCATGCTTTAAGGATTACGCACCTGATGCATGAGCATAACACACACAGCTGCATCTCGAAACCTCGTTTTTTTTAGAGATGCAAATGCATTTGTAATTTTAAGGAGATTATCTCCAAATGCCCAATACATAGTCGAGGCTGATGGTATAGTTAAAGAGAATATGTAGAGTATTGCATATGGGTACATAAGTTTGTACTTTCTTGGTCTCCACATGGCGTGCATAATTTCTCTGCAAGAAGGACATTCAAATAGCAAGTCGTTATTGCAAAAAAGATGATGCTAAGAATTTTGCATGAATAGCCTTGCATTATGAGTTTTTATGAAGCTTTGATTAGTATAAAAAAACATTTTAAGTTTTTTAAACATGGTAAGATTTAAAAGTCTACTTAATAATTAGAATATTCCATACTCTTGTTAGTTTGATGGTCAAATTTGATAGTTTTGACACATACACAGTAAGAGCATGGCCACCAAAGGCATATAGAATGTTAGAAGCTCCTATGAAGTAGAACTCCAAATTGTTCGCTCCAGTATGCTTCACATTAGACACCTACAAGGAGCTTAGAGATGCTTTGATGAATAAACTTAATAACACATGATTTGGAAGCTCATAGTAGCACTAAGAAAAGTAAGGTATTAAAGAAGAGCCATGAAAATTGTTGAGATCTTAGACAAGTTATGGTTACAACCTAATCCTCAATGGCCCTTCAAATGCATTTAAACTTTTGAAATCATGTAAATTGTAGGTATAGCACTAAATGATCTACTTCATCCCTTTCTATATATTTTAGAAGTAAATAATTTAATGTGCCAACATTGCAAACCTGGCCATTAAGTGCTGCAGCTATTGTTAGATACCATGCAGTATAAGTCGTCATAAGAATTCCCAAAAATGACCACAAGCGATAATTTTTGGCAGTTGGAATCAGGATTGTGAACATGAAAAGTGCTCCAAATATTAAAGTCCATGTGCGCTTCGAGAGAGTATCATTGATATAGTACACTGTGCTGCAATTTGTGATTATATATTATAAGTACCTTTAATATTCAGCCATCTTTCTTGAAAAATTGTTCTCAATGACATCCATATAATATACCATTCTTAATCTAATGAAATTTTACAGCAATTTGATAGGTTCAGAGCTAACCTGCCACAAGCTACCAATTGAATGGTAGTTGTGAAAAAGAGGAGAACGGTATTGAAAATGAGTCCCACAACTTTCCACCAAGGTCCCAAAAGCCCTCCGAGTACCTCAAACCACTAATAAGATGCAAATACCCATGTGCTCGAATAAAAACCTGAAGTAATTAGAAATTCTAAAGCAAGCTAAAAGTAAGGTACCCGTAAGCAATTAGCACTACCTCACAACAAAAGTTTTAAAAGTTATAGTGAGATTAAAGGGACATCTTTTTACTATAGTGTTGATATCTTGCAATTTTGTGCGTAGAATGCAATTGTATGTTGTGATTTGGATCCACACACACACACGTGTGAAATACAATACCTTACTTGTACGAACAATAAGTTCATTTTATCATATATTTGATGTTTAATCAATATCTTGTTGAGTTTGCATCTTCTATGTGTAGTACATGTTAGATTTCTACATTGTCAATGGTACTAGATGTTTTGTAGTTCATAACCAAAGATCAAAGGGACATATTGGATCTTGGTAATTTGATATATTTCTTCACATAGAATTAGAGCTATTGTTGCAGGTTATTGAAGGATCAACCATCTTTAGCAAGGATTTGGAGGAGTTACCAATTCTAGAGTGTGCTAGATTGATTTCTACTCAAAAGTCAAGTATTTTTCATGTGTAGAATTGATTTTTTGTAAAACAAAACTCAATATAGGTTTATGAATTTGAAGTAGACTGATTTCACACATTACTTACTGGATTTGGGCGACTTTAATTGCATTAGATAGGTCTCATTGAAGACTACAAGATTCTATATTTGCATGAGGTTCATTTGGATTCAAACAAGTGTCCACATGTAACCACTTCGAAGTGTTGAGTTCGAAGTAGCAGCATCATTTTCTCTTTTCGATGCTACCAACCGCAAGATTCAAGGATTGTCATGGGCCTACACATCATTTTCCTCTTTAGTGTCTTCATAGGAGAGACACCCCCTCATTACGTACAAGTCACTTGTGGGGCAAGTGAGCCTCTTATTGATGTCTACTCCTCAATGTGGTTCAATTTGGATCATCATTGTTACTTGGACTTGAAATACCCTAAACCCTAACAATATTGGTGAACACATGACTCCATTGAGGATGCAAAGGGGGCTAACTGGCTCTACGATCGAGTTGTCTGTGCCAATTGGGTGTCTCGCCTAAAAATGGAGATACCAAAGAGGCATATGGTGTGCAGGTCATGGACGTTCTTGAACCTCATGGTTCACCACATCGAAATGAGAAAAGTGTGTCTGCTACTTCAAACTCAATAACTCTAAAAGGTTGCATGAGGTTCATCTAGATTCGAACAAGTGTCCACCTGTAACCACTTTGAAGTGTTGAGTTTGAAATAGCAACATTCTTTTCTCTCTTTGATGCTACGAACCGTCAGACTCAAGGACTGCCATGGTCCTACACACCATGTTCCTCTTTGGTCTCTTCATATATAGGATAGACACCCCCTCATTACGTACGAGTCACTTGTGGGGCCAGTGAGCCTCCTATTGATGTCAAATCCTCAATGTGATTTAATTTGGGTCATCATTGTAGTTTGAACTGGAAATGGTCGTGAATATGACAATACATATGTGTTGGTATTGACGTTGTAGCTATGAGGCAATATACATAAAAGTTTTGGCATCCGTTTTACAATACTCTATTTTTTTAATCCCATGGGATGAGAGAGAGAGAGAGAGAGAGAGAGAGAGAGAGAGAGAGAGAGAGAGAGAGAGAGAGAGAGAGAGAGAGAGAGAGAGAGAGAGAGAGAGAGAGAGAGAGAGAGAGAGAGAGAGAGAGAGAGAGAGAGAGAGAGAGAGAGAGAGAGAGATGGTGATGTTTTTTTCTTACTAATTTTTAAAACTCCCATTGGTTGTTTGCAGTATGTATCCCTCTTATTCTGTTGTGATAAATTTTACAGTTTTTAGGACAATAATGATTGTACTTTACAATCATAGAGAGTTATTGGTTGCTTAATCAATGAATCTATCAAGTTCTACACATTAGATCTTGATCTAGATTCACTACACTTGGATTTAAGCAAGAGCAATGGATCAACACATCATTTTTTAGTGAGAGCGGCTTCACACGTGTGGAGTACTGTCCACTGTACGGCCTGCACCTGAAACAACAAGTACAATGATACTAGATAGCAATCATGCATAAAAATCACAAGACAAATGACTAGAAATCTCACAAAAGTGTAGAGTGCAAAAGTCTCATCAATTTTCTTAGCAAAATGATGATCCTTTTATGGATCAAGTACATCCATGAGTCTGGTACAGTCCAGCAGGCCTTCACACGTGTGAAGAGTGCCACATCACTCATATCTATCCATTTGATCCATCCTTGATCCTTATCCAATAGTTGACCTTCTAGAATATGACTAAAATCCAAAAAGCTAGTCTCCTAGAATATAGGAATATTCCCTACAAAATAGGATCTAAGGAAAATGGTCAACTCTTATCTTCTAGTACTCTATACACACATGTGAACATCCACTTGCCATGTGGGAGCATTTACTCATGCACATGCAAGGAAAAGCTAATTTGTAGGTGACTAGTCAACTTGACTAAAAACTAGTCATTTCATGTTCACACTAACTAGAATGATACAAAATCAATTTGGATATATACAAACATGAAAAGTACATCCTTTCACACATGGGAACATGCTCCACACGTGTGAAATCATATCATCAACATATTCTAATGTTTGATCAATATTTACATGAACCAATGTCAAGTGAGAAGTGACAATTTTCAACACTCCTCCTCACTTCTAACTTGGCAAATCTAGTGTACATCTATCTACAATTCCAAGAGCATATCTTAACTTAAAAAATGGATCTTTGGACAATGGTTTGGTTAAGATATCAGCTATGCATTCGGATGATGGTACATGATGTAGTTGCACTTCCTTGGATTGTACCTTCTCCCTCACAAAGTGGTGAGCTATCTCAATATGCTTTGTTCTAGCATGGAAGATAGGATTTGAAGCAATTTGTTGAGAAGCTTGATTGTCACAAAATATGTAAGGGATCTCCTCGGCCTCTAGCACATGTAGTTCCATCAAGAGTCTTCTTAGCCATAAGAGCTCTTTGGTTGTTGAAGTCAATGCCTTGTACTCGACTTCACAAGAAGATAGTGAGATTGTATCTTGCTTTTTGGAAAGCCAAGATATCACTCCTCCACAAAGAAATGTTGCAAATGCACTAATGGACTTCCTATCCATCTTGTCACCTGCAAAATCTGAATCCGAGTAGGCTCTCAAGTGCAAGTTAGATCCTTCATAAAGTATACCAAAAAATCTAGTACTAGAAACATATCTAAGTACTCTCTTGGCACTTTTCCAATGATGAATTAAAGGAGCTTGCATACTTTGACTCAACTTGCTTACACAAAAACTTAAGTCAGGTCTAGTGATGGTTAAATAGATTAGAGAGCCTATAAGCTTCCTAAAGAGAGTGATGTCCTCAAAGGATGCTTCATCACCTTCATTAGTTGCTTTCACAACATGCTCCATAGGGGTGTCAATCCCCTTACAATCTTTCATACCAAATCTTTCAAGAATGGAAGTAGCATACTTAGATTGACTTATGAAAGTACAATTGCTACTTCTAGACACTTCTATCCCAAGTATAAACTTTAGGAAGCCTAGATCTACCATCTTGAACTCACTAGATAAGTCAACTTTTACTTTGCCTATGCTATCATCATCATTTCCTGTCATAATGATGTCATCAACATAAAGAACCAAAATGATGATCTTTCCTTCATTACATTTGAAATATAAAGAAGGTTCATAAGCACTTAGTACAAAGCCAAGGGAATAGAGAAAATCATGCAACCTAGAGTACCAAGCTCTAGGTGCTTGCTTCAAGCCATATAGGCTCTTCCTTAAGTAGCACACCTTTTGCTCCTCACCAATCTTGATGAAGCCCTCGGGTTGCATCATGTAGATTTCCTCTTCTAAGAAGCCATTCAAGAAGGCATTTGTCACATCCATTTGGTAGAGATCCCATTTGAACAAAGTAGCAATGCAAATGATTAATCTAATAGTTACAAGCTTAGCTACAGGTGCAAATGTTTCTTCATAATCCAATCCTTTTATTTGAAGAAATCCCTTAGCAACAAGCCTAGCTTTGTATTTACTAATAGATCCATCTTGATTGTACTTAATTCTATAAATCCACTTACATGCAAGTGGTTTCTTTCCTCTTGGAAGATTTACAAGATTCCAAGTATGATTTTCTTCTAATGCATCATACTCTACTTGCATTGCATCTCTCCAAACTTTAGATTTACATGCTTCTTCAAAAGATGATGGTTCTTCAATCAATGTAGCTAAAAAAGAGTAAGAGGTAGAAGATGTAGAGCCTTCCTTTTGCTTTCCCTTGTCCACATAGGTAAGCCTTGAGGGCTCGGCCTTGCTCCTTGATGATCTTCTTGGCCCCTTTTGACTTGGATCCAAATCTCCATCCTCGGGTTTGTCATGATCCTCCTCGGGTTTGTCAAGATCCTCCTCGGATTTGTCAAGATCTTCAATGCACAATGGGTTAGATCCATTTGACAAGCTCTTAGCAAATTGTGACTCATCAAAAAGTACATCCTTGCTTACCTTTACTTTCTTGGATGTAGGATCATATATCCTATATCCCTTGCTATTTTCTCCATAGCCAACAAAGATTCCTTTGAAGGAGGTAGCATCTTCTTTCCTTCTAGTCTCCAAAGGAATGTGTACATAACAAGTACATCCAAAGATCTTAAAATATTTTACATTGGGTTTCTTATCAAACAAGGCTTGATAAGGTGAGATCCCATCTATAGCACTACTAGGAAGTCTATTACACAAATAATTAGCACATGTTATGGCTTCTCCCCAAAATGAGATGGGAAGTGATGCATCAAGCCTCAAGGACTTTGCACACTCACATAGACTCCTATTTTTCCTCTCGGCCACCCCATTTTGTTGAGGGGTGTAGGAACAAGTGTATTGTAACTTAATACCATTGATCTCACAAAAGTCTTTCATTTTATTGGAGGTGTACTCTCCTCCATTATCACATCTTAGTGCTTTGATAGAAGTACTAAGTTGTTTCTCTACTAGAGACTTGAACTTAATGAAAGCTTCATAAACAAGATTTTTCTTTGATAGTAACTCAATCCATGTGAATCTAGTACAATCATCTATAAAAGTTACATACATCAAGGCACCTCCATTACTTGCATGTGAAAAACTATGTACATCAGAATGTATGAGATCCAAGGGAGAGAGAGATCTTGATGAAGATTTCTTGTAAGAAGATTTGTGTGACTTTGCAAGGCCACATGCCTCACACATTTTTCCACTCTTCTTGAAAGCTCTTGGTAGGCCGAGAGCTAGTTCCTTGCTTGCCATTGACTCCATAGATTGAAGATTAGGATGGCCTAATCTCTTATGCCAAAGCTCCACTTGAGTTAGCTCCTCCCTAGCCAAGTTCACACTTTCACTTGCAACATTAGCATCCAACTTGAAAAGTCTACCTTGCTTAATGCCACTAGCTATGCACTTATCATTTTTCAAGATGGAACAAACTCCATTCTTGAAATGTACATCTAGTCCATTGTCCATTAATTGTCCTACACTAAGCAAGTTTCTTGAAATGGTAGGAACATACAAAACATTATCTAGATCTATCCTTTTAGATGTGCCTAAACAAAGAGGTATAGATCCTATGCCATCTATCTTGCATGCTTGATCACTAGCAGTGTATATTGACTTCTTAGAGTCATTACAAGATAGAAGAGTAGAAAAATAATGCTTGTTAAAGGACATGTGGGAACTAGCCCCACTATCTATCCACCATGTGTCTTGACTTGAAGTTGGTGTAGATGCAACCATTAAGGATGTGTTGAATCCATCCTCATATTCTTCCTCTTGAGCAATGTTCCCTTGATCTCCTTTGGCTTGTTGATTCTTCTTCAAGTAGCATTCTGAGGCAAAGTGTCCTTTCTTTCCACAAAAGAAACACTTTAGTTTTGCCTTGTTCTTCACTTTGCCTTTGGAGGTAGATCCTCCATTCTTCATCTCGGCCTCCTTGCCTTGATTTTTCTTGAATGGATTTTGCTTTTTCTTGCCTTTAGATGTAAAGTTAGCTTTCTCCTCTCCTCCATTAAGTGACATGCTATCCATTCTTGTCTTGAGGTGTAGAAGCCTACTCTCCTCGGCCACAAGAACATTGTGCAACTTTTCAATGGATGGAAGAGAGTCTTGAATGGCAAATGATTGGACTAAGTTGGTAAACTCATCACTTAGACCATTCAAAATGATTTGTACTAGTTCTTGATCTTGGATCTTCTCTCCTATTGCACTTAACTCCTTGTTAAGAGATTTGATCCTAAGAACATACTCTTGTCCACTCTCTCCACTTCCTTTCATGCTTTGGAAAACTTGATTTCTTAGCATGAGGATTCTTGAAGTATTGTTGGATTCATAAATGCTCTTTAATGAATCCCAAGCCTCTTTGGATGAGGTACAAGAAGACACCTCTTTCAAGAGGTCATTGCATACATTTAACTTTATGCAATGTAGAGCTAATCTTGCTCTCTTCTTGTATTTGGCTTGTTCTTGGGGAGTTTGAGGCTCTTCCTCTACTCCTTGAACTATGTCATATAGATCATGGATCACTAGGAGTGATTCCATTCTCACTTTCCAAATGGAATAATTTGTGGAAGTGAGTCTCTCACTTGGTTCCATCAAATATCCACCCATGGATGACATTTTAGAATGAATGCTCTTTTAAAAATCACAAAGATTTTTGAATTTTAAAAGATCTATGAAGTGGCCTAAAGCTTACTAGAATGCCTATAGGCTTGTCTCTATCAAACTAACACACAAGCTTGAATGATACTCAAAGATCTTACCAAAAATTTCTAGCTTTCACTCTCACAAAAAAAATTGCTTTACACTTTTCTTAGAGATTTCACTTCAACTAAGGATCTGAACAAATCAGCCTCTTAGATCTGATCTTAGACTCTAAAAAGAAATGCTTCAATGATCCAAAACACTATTTGGTCATAGGCATTAGTTAGAATGAATCTAGATCAATACTATGCTTCAAAAAGCACCAAAAATGAACTAGTATTGTGATTTTGGGACCAAAAAACACAAAGTAACTTGAATTGAAAGTTGCTGTACGGTTTCACACGTGTGAAAAGTACATACACAGCCTCCAAGTCGTTTTGATCCAAATGATTACAAGCTATCACTCTAGAAGAACTCGCCCTCACTAGTATTGGCCAAAAAACAAATTTTGCCAATGATCTTTACAAGATTTATGATTCAATGATCACTCTCTTACTTAGCTCTGATACCATGATAAATTTTACAGTTTTTAGGACAATAATGATTGTACTTTACAATCATAGAGAGTTATTGGTTGCTTAATCAATGAATCTATCAAGTTCTACACATTAGATCTTGATCTAGATTCACTACACTTGGATTTAAGCAAGAGCAATGGATCAACACATCATTTTTTAGTGAGAGCGGCTTCACACGTGTGGAGTACTGTCCACTGTACGGCCTGCACCTGAAACAACAAGTACAATGATACTAGATAGCAATCATGCATAAAAATCACAAGACAAATGACTAGAAATCTCACAAAAGTGTAGAGTGCAAAAGTCTCATCAATTTTCTTAGCAAAATGATGATCCTTTTATGGATCAAGTACATCCATGAGTCTGGTACAGTCCAGCAGGCCTTCACACGTGTGAAGAGTGCCACATCACTCATATCTATCCATTTGATCCATCCTTGATCCTTATCCAATAGTTGACCTTCTAGAATATGACTAAAATCCAAAAAGCTAGTCTCCTAGAATATAGGAATATTCCCTACAAAATAGGATCTAAGGAAAATGGTCAACTCTTATCTTCTAGTACTCTATACACACATGTGAACATCCACTTGCCATGTGGGAGCATTTACTCATGCACATGCAAGGAAAAGCTAATTTGTAGGTGACTAGTCAACTTGACTAAAAACTAGTCATTTCATGTTCACACTAACTAGAATGATACAAAATCAATTTGGATATATACAAACATGAAAAGTACATCCTTTCACACATGGGAACATGCTCCACACGTGTGAAATCATATCATCAACATATTCTAATGTTTGATCAATATTTACATGAACCAATGTCAAGTGAGAAGTGACAATTTTCAACATGTTGCACCCATAATGTCAGATACTGGATCCCCTAGTCAGAGGTCAGGCCATAGTCGCGGGTCAATCCGCCTTTCCTCTATGAGCGAGAGTGAACTCATTAGCTACCTTGATCAGTTGCCTTCCTCACAACAGGATAGGGTCTTACAGCGCTTGAGGGCTCGACGCGAGGCTCGTAGCTCCTCTCGATTGGTTGAGTACACATCATTTACCGAGGAGATTCAGTCCACTCCTCATGTAGACCAGTCATATATTTTCTCTTCCCGTGAGGGTCACTCCGATGAGGGACACTCCGACGAGAATCGCACCCCCACCCATGTCACTACTGCCAGGGCTTCCTCCAGACACTCTTGGTACTTGAGTTATTGGAGAGGCAGGGCATGCGTATAAACAGGGATGCTGCTCCTCAGGTACGACATCAAATTCATTTTATGTTTTTTAAACTTGCTATTCTCTCTCACTCCCATACGATTGTGCGGAAGACTAATTCATGTGTCTTGCGCATGCAGGAGCAACAAGGTCCACATGACGGAGACGATGATGAGGAATTATATAGGTCTAGCTAGTGTTTTGGCTCTATAGCTAGCCTTTCCATGTTTACAGAGGCTTGTGTACATGTCTTTACATCTATCATTTTTATTTGTACATTTGTCAGCCATCTTTCGATGCAGCTAGTTTTTTATGTAATCTTGAACCTTGACTAATCATGTAATTGAAATGTATTTGGCCCTAAAACCATGTAGAAATATTTAATTTATTAATTATAAATTGTAATTATTGTGGTTAACATGTGATTATTGTGGTGTACTGTAATATATTCAACTATAGTTGAATGCAAAGAATCACTTTTTTTGTTCTACCCTAGACCCTTAACTCATTTATTTGAATTTATTTCTTGACTAATTAACTCTACATGGTTGTATGTTCTGAAAATATATTTTATTGCTTGCAGAGATTATTCCAAATCGTATCCCCAATGTCTCATGACACATCTCCAAGTCATGGATCTGGCCGTAGTCGCGGGTCATCCCGATTTTCATCCATGAGTGACAATGAGGTCGTCAGTTATATGGATGGGATGTCTCCCTCGCATGCATGCAGGATTACGGAGAGACTAGGGGCTCGTTGGAATGCACAGAGTTCAGGTAGATTGTCCACATCATCTCGTTTTGAGGAGATCCAGTCCCCACAACACTCCAACCGAGGTGTTCCCCCCTTTCACGAGGGTCTATCCGGCGGGAGTCCCTCCCCCGCGCACTCTAATGCCAGTGCCTCTTCCCGACATTTTGGCCAGGAAAAGAGCGATCGTAGGAGGAGTCGCCTCAGTGGTAGCTCTTGTTGTGGTGGTGATGCCGATGCTGTAGTGCTTCATGCGGCCTGGAGTCTAGCACATCCATCCAACAGGCCTCGTCATAGGTCCTCCTTACTTTGAGAAACCCTAACTCAAGAAGCAACGCAGATGGTGCGTGATGCTTTGACTCCTGCATTTGTCACACCTGATTATCCCGACACCCCCACACTCTATCCTCACATTTTTTCTTCTTTGGTATCCACGTCCCCTATGGGGTTTCCATGGCACCGTGATCCCTCTTGCCAGGCCACTCCACCCATTCTTTCTCCCATTCAAACCCTTGTTGGTTACACTTCTGCTCAAACTCCTCCCCAACCTTCTCCTCTTCATACCCCTCCCCACTCTTCTCGTGATCATCTTCAAACTCCTCCTCAAATCATTCTCGTTGTAGTCAACTCCCCCACTCCTCTTGACACTCCCTTTGCCACCTCTCTGTTAGCTGACGTCTTGCCATCCTATGACATATATGCCGAGAAGCACATAGTGGAGGATGACCGCGGTGGTCGCGTCATCACTCGCATGAGGCAACTCACGTACGTGGTCTTCAACAGGGACATTTTCAAGGACTGGCGCAAACAAAGTGATGAGGAAAAGAATTATGTCATTGACCAGTTGTATACAGAATTTCCAATCCACTCTCCTGATTTGGAATTTTACCGAATATGGATGGGACGACGCATGGGAAGCGTGATGAGCCACTGCAAATCAAAAATCTAGTTCGCCATGCAAGAAGTGTGAAGAATTGAAAAAGATTATCTATGTTAGATATAGGGGCTTATGTTTTTTATATCAAACATCTAGGTGTAGGATGTTGATAGGACCAAATTTGGCATAGATGGCAAATTATCCATTTCCACTTGTAATGCCACTATTTAGCCAAAATAGAGTAAGAGGCTAAACTCGTGCCAATTAGAGTGTAGACAAGTGTAATACTTTTGTTTGATGAAATTTAAGAGGTCCAATAGGATTTAGAGGTGGAACCTTGAAGGGTCCAATAGAATTTGAGGTTTGCTTGAAAATGGTCCAATAGAATTTAGAGGTGCATGGATCAATGGTCCAATAGGATTAAGAGGTGGCAAAGTGTGGTCTAATCATAGTTAGGCATAGTGGTAGTTCATGGATCTACTAGTATCATTGTACTCCTCATTCTGGATCTAATTGATTTTGAGATTGAGTGGATTTTGTGAGTAATTGGTTTTCTATCTTTCTCTCTCTACCCGAGAGCTCATGATAATTTTCTCTCTCTACCTGAAGAGAGCAGCTTGTTTTTACTTCGATTATTTTTGGAACACTTCCCACACGTGTGAGTGAGAGTTGGAAGTGATGAATGCATGTAGTAGTTTTGCCATAGAATCAAAGATAGATCTTGAATCTCAATCTAGTCTTGATCTTGGTGCATCTACACACCTTAGGAGATCACAAGTACATGTGGTGGATAGTCCACACGTGTGAAATCAACATGGTATCAGAGCCTACCTAGGGTTACCATGCATTTTGATCCATTTAAGTGAAAACTTTTCATCAATCTTGAGCTAGAAATTGTCAAGATCCATTTTCCTAGCTATCTTGTCTAATTTTGGATCAAAAGATATCAATAGGGCATTGATTGGGTCTGACCTGGTACTGTACGGAATCAGGTGCTCAGAAACGTGTGAGGAACATCCAATTTTAGATTGAGAGTTCTCTCTTATGCTTGATCCATTTATATTGCTTGATAGCTTGTTTTGAAGCTATTTTTGTCTAGTTTTTGTTGCAATCAGTTTCATTCCATTTGGTTGAGCCAATCAAAAGTTATAAGCTTTTGAAGAGGGTTAGGTAGGGCACCTAGACCTGGGTGGACACATTTGGTTTGGTCAAGAGATTGCTTGTTAGATCTCTGCTCACAGTTGTATGGTGGGCCAATCTCATCTATAAGTGATCTAGACATTGTTTTGAGATCATAGCCGATTTGTTTCATGCAATATCATTGAGTTTAAGTCAAATTTGGTTACTTAGTGTATTTCACACGTGCTAAGAGTAAATGATCCTAACTTTGTCTATAGTCCATCATTTTATGTGAAATAGATCTTGTTTTAGAGAGATTTGTGTAGCTAGTGAGAATCAATTCACAAATAGTTGCAAGATCTTTCATAGGAGGAGATAGTACTTCATTATTGGATCCTATTGAGAGTGTGTAGCAACATTTATTGTTCATCATTTGAGTTTTCTTCACTTTAAATGGCTTCAATGAGTTCATCTTTGTTGGAACCAAGTGAAAGATTGTCCACATTAAACTATTCAATTTGGAAGATGAGGATGAAGTCCATCTTGATTCTTCAAGACGTGATGGACATAGTTCTTGGCCTTGAAGAAGAACCACAAGTTATTCAAGAGGTTCAAAAATACAAAAAGAGAGCTAGGATGGCTCTCCACTACATTAAGATGATGTCTCTAATGAGATATTGAGGGAGATAGGTACTTGTACAACAGCCAAAGAAGCTTGGGATTGTCTCAAGACTATCTATGAGGCTAAGAACACCTCTAGGCTCTTCACTCTTAGAAATCAAATCTTTCAAAGTAGCCAAAAGAGTGATGAGAGTGTATCTAGGTATGTTTTGAGAGTAAAAGATATTGATAGAGAGATTGCTTGCATTGGTGATTCCATCAATCAAAATGAGGTAGTCCAAGTCATTCTCAATGGCTTGAGAAGTGAATTTGATAACCTTGTCCAATCCTATGCCATTAAGGAGGAGCTACCAAGTTTGGAGGCTCTCCAAAGTGTGCTAATTTCTGAAGAATCAAGACAAGAGTATAAGCTTTTGAGGATGGACAAGCTTTCTCTCACTCATAATGATGGCAAAGCCCTCTTTGCCAAGGATAAGCACATTGTCTTGCAATATCTTATTGTTGGAGTTGTACTAGCATTCTTGGCTGGTTTTGCTGATGGAAATGAAGCTAATGGAGGTTCATTATGTCACTCATTCATGGCCAAGTCATCAAGTGTCGATAATAACTTGTGGCAAGATGGAGATGGAGGCTCATTCATGGAGTTTTATGGTGGAGACATATTAAGAAAGGACAAAGTTGGAGGAGACAAACAAGCAAATGGTCATCACTCACATTTATTGTTTGGTTGCTGTAATTTTTCAGAGAGTTCAAAGTTTGAAACATGGAGGAATTATTGCATTCACATTCTATTTGGTTCTTCAAGTTCTAGTTATATCTTGATGTGTAAAATGGATGTAAGAGATAGTGAAGTATCCAATTTGGACACTATTCTCTAGATCAATTATGAAAGATACTTTAGAACCTTAGAAAGGAGATCTATATTTAGGATGGAGATCATTCTAAAGTTGGGTCAAATTAGTATGGTTAAAACTATGCCAAAACTAGTTGAAGAGGGAGTGTGAGAGATTTCAACTAGTTTAGTCTAGTTTAGTCATATTTTGGTAAATTGTCAATATGAGGCCAAAACTCATTTTAGACTTAAAAATAAACTTTTCAAAGCCATATTAGTTTAAAATACATTCAATAAACACTTTTTGAAAGTGTGGGAAAGTTGGTAGCTGATTTTGAGAGAGATTCAAATTTGAATTTGGGTACTTTGAATCTAGACCCAAAAATAGTAGGGTTTACATTTTGGAGGGAAAACCAAGTGGCCAAATAGGGTTTGGACCCGTTATATATTGTTGTAGCTCATGGAGAAAGGCATCTTCTCTCTTCTATCTCTCATTTCATCATTATACATGGTTCTCTTTGGGTTCTACTACTCATTGGTGGACTCTCATGATGTTATCTTGCAATTCTATGTGTAGAATTATTTTCGGTTCCACATGTGTGAAATACAGTAGGGTACTGTAATTGTACAGAAAACAGCTATGTTTTATGTTTTGGTTCATGTTTGATCAGTATCTCTTAGATTTTGCATCTCATTTTGTATGTAGATGTTGATTTTTCTACATTGGCAGGATTGTTGGTTTGCTCCTTTTTGTAACCAAAGATCAGGGACATGGATTGGATCTTGAATGATCTGAAATCCTTCACATGAACCTCGATCCAAGATCAACAAATCTTGACCATCGAGTTCAAGAGGGCCCATACATGATGGTCTAGATGAAACTCTGAGCTAAAGTGTGATTCTTGCATGTGGAAAATATTTCACACAACAACTCCTATATTGGGTGCACGAGCTACACATGACCACAGCCCCCTCTCTCTCTCTCTCTGGCTCTCTTTTTAATTTCAGTTATGGCTACTCCATGAATCCTGAAATTACATGCTACCTTCACCACAACTAGGTACGACCTTTTGGCAGCTACCGCATCTTACCAAAGCTACCCATTGTCAAAGATTTACAACTTCAAATTTCATCATGTGTGAGCCAAGATCCACACTTTTTCTTATTTAAATCCTAGATTTCAAACCAGCCAACCTTCTTGCCTATTTCTCGATCTTTTTCTGAGAGTTCTTTTGTAGTTGCTCATCTTTTTGGGTCACCTTGTTGCCTTTCATATGATGCAATAGAAAGATTGAAAATTGATGTAGGAACTAATGCACATCATCCAAAAGTCTCTAGGAAAATTTCCTATACACAAAATTTTTGAGCTTCAATCATTGTGAATTCAATCCTTGGATGGTATTGAGGCTTTTTGATGTACTAGCAAGATCTGGATTTCTTATGAATACTTGATTGCATTTTTTTTGAGCAATTTAATGCACTATAGCTTCCAAATGAGTCAATTTACCATCCAACAATCTTTTCAAAAACTGTCATTGATTCACCTTAGATTGTCTAAAATTCAATTCATCTTCTTGTCAATTGATTGCAATCAATCTTGCTTTGATACCAAGCTCAAAATATATGATTGAATTAATCACACACAAGTGCATTCAAGACATGAAAGAAGAAGTGCTCCACATCAAACTACATATTCCACACATTGTTTAACAAAGGGCATAACTACAAACTAAGTAGGACTGAGGACTTTGATAGGTACTAGCCCAATAGTCTAGTGGGTGGTTTAGAGAGAGAAATAATATAAAGAAACAGTTAAGCATTGCATTTCTAACTATATAGGTAAAGGCAAAGTTCAAACTTAAAAAATGAATGATGCAAATATTTACTACTGATAGTTTAAATATGAAATTATCAATCAATAACATTGATGACAATTGAGAGGTCTCACTAAAAAAACATATTATGAAGACATAATCATTGTCAAAGAATTTTTTATTATTATAGGGAATTAGATGGTGGACAAACCAACCCAACCAAACCTAGATCATATGAACCAAGCCTCCAAGCTATGGATCAATCTCTCACAAGAGATAGAGGAGTCACTCCAGTAGCATGTAGCTACTAACATCACAATCAAGCATATACTAGTGAGAGCCCAATGTGTATACTTATAACCTCCAAGGCCCATACACCACTAGTGGTGCATTGTGACACCTCACTAGACACCTCTGCAGCCTAACTGAGCCATGCCATCCAGTTCTCCTATGACTCTTATAGACCCATAAAAATCCACCACCATGAGTTTAGGCTTCCAACCATTAAATATGACCATATACATATGAGGATCCCAAACTCTTCATAATCATATTTAAGCTACGGGTCGAGGTAGGCCTATCAACCTCTAACGATATAATCGATTTGAGATCAATCGTGGGCATGACATCAATGATCTTTTGTACAATATACATTAGGTAATTATTCACAGGCTAAGCATCAATCGGGCTCTCACAATAGCTGAAAGAGAGAGCACACACCAACCCAAGAAGCACACTAGTGAACTGTATTAAGCAAGAGAAAAACCAAAACATATATACATCAACATGTTGGGGAGTTCTACTACATGGTATATTGAACCCCATTACAAGACGCGTGCCCTGACTCACTACTAACTAAGTCATAAAGATGACACCGACACATACTACATGTATATAGTGAAGTAAAAACTACTAAAAATGGAAATGCATGTTGAGTGTCCAAATAAATATGATTGACAAAATCTGACAATTGCGTCTTGGGTTCCAATTCATGAGGAAGAACAGAGGTTCACAAGTTCTCTCACCTAGTGAATGCGAAAAAAGATCTTTCAAATGATGGAATTGGACTATTTATAGACAAAGTCAAATGCTAACAGGGGAGTGAAACATGATTGGGCCCCTTCTTTTCCTCCTCTAAATATGATTGGCTTAGTGACATATTGGCCCTCAAACTTAATTGCACCAATATGTTAAATTTTTAGCTTTTGATTGGTCACTAGCACTCATGCCAAGTGTCACACATCCAATCACATCATGACAAATGTAACAAGCCTAACCTAGCTTGAGTCACAGGCCCAAGGCCCAAAAGCCTTAAACTACATAATGCCAAGTTGCCCAAGTGAGAAGGTGAAGAATGCACATTCTAGAGAGAGAATGGCAGATTTTGGAGGAGAGATAAAGGTGGATGCATATTGTGCTTTTGGAGTTACCTCTAAAATACACACAAAACCCGAGGACCCGGCATTACGTTAGTAAAGGAGTGCTATGAACATACAATATAATTGGAAGCTCATGTGGGATAGTAAGTTCCAACTAAAACTAAAATTATAGTACCAGTAAAGGAGAACATATCATTTCTCCTTGAATTTAGCAGCTAAGTTGGTCTTGCTTGATAACTTGAAGAAAGGATCAAGGACGTTGGAAGCTTACATCGGGTGTGTTTCTACAAACCAGCATTGATTTATGGATACCTTACAAGAGCGCCACTGAGATGCTTACCTGGATAGTGTGGTTCTTGAAACTGACGTGCTGATTTTCTTTTATACTGCGATAATCGGCATAAAGGGCAGTCGTCACATAGCATGTCCAGCAGCCCACAAACCCATACAGTATTTGGAACGCAATTCCAGATACTAGACCCAATTGTGCAAATGAATTAGGCAATGTCAGCAACACCTGAGCAATCTGGAAGGCCTCTCAGTCCGTTAGCTCAGTAAAATAGCAATCAGTCTTGAATCTAAAAAGGCAATGCTTCGTATGTAAATATTTGGAAACAGAGAAGAGTAAACATTTTTTATTCTTATTTGGAAATGCTACAGAAGTAAATATCTGAAAATGGAGAACAAGTATTGACTGGATATATGAAAGAAAACTGGTACCACCTGCACGGATGAAGCACTAAGCCAAGCATCAAAGGATGAGCCACCTTCCCAGAACAAAAGAGAAAATAATATTATCCAAGTGTTTTCCGAAGGCTCAGGGTTTCCACCAAAAGTGCGCTCAGAACTCCCTTGCTCTGTCTGATCACTCGTAGAGTCGATGCGACGAGGCACGAGCTCAATCGCAAGTGGCACAGGCGAACTATGCTCTCCACTACCACTGATCGTATCCCCTGACCTATTGGAGTCCATAATCTTGTAGAAGCATGAGTTCGCTCTCCTGACCAGCTATACTCTTGGCTCTCTGCTCTGCTGCCATAAGAGCAAAAGATGGCGTATAAGTTCTCTGCTAGAATCCTTCCTTTGCAGTTGGGCACGCATCTGTTGACGATGGAGCAGTGTATTCCTGTGTGGACTGAGGGGCATACGCTCATCCAACGATGCAGAATATCCATGTATAATCATGAAATTCAGGACTCAACCGTTGGATGAATTAGATGAGGGTGGGGATGCCCAGTCCCAGTCTCATGACCCGAGAATTATCCCTCAGTCTCATGACCCGAGAATTAGCCCTTGCGTTGATGAGCTTTTGGGCGATCTCAGTCCCCATAACGAAATTTCAGACCCGAGAATTATCCCTCAGTCTCATGACCCGGGAATTAGCCCTTGCGTACGTTGATGAGCTTTTGGGCGATCTCAGTCCCCATGACGAAATTTCAGACACCGTGCAGGTGGCGGAAATTTCAAAGTCCGACTAGTCACTACATACACCATGGCAGCGGCGGCTGCTGCTGCTGCTGCTGCTGCGATGCAATGCTAATGCGTTCTAAATTTCAGCTCGATTACTCCACGTTCGATCGTTATCTTTCAAAAAAGACCTGTAGACTGCATGCAATAGTCACTGTAGCGTGCTTGACACTCATACACTCACGTAGACTTACGCCACATTCGATCGTTAAAGACCTGTAGACTGCATGTAATAGTCACTGTAGCGTGCGACAGTCATACAATCACGGGCGAGAAAGAGAGAAAAGGCATTAAATGGGGGAGCTTGTATCTTGCAGGAACTGCCTGGTTGAAACAAAAGTGGCACAGGACTCAGGAGGGAGAGATATATAAACATAAAACATGAATATGTTCCATCTTTGACCAACTGATAAATCTTCAGCTATATAATGAGAATTGGTCAAGCATCATGAAGTTTTACATATATTTCAATCTTCTTCAATCAATCAACCTCTCCCTATCTCCAGGCAGCAAGAGTGGCATAGGACTTAGGAAGGAAGAATATATAGACATAAAACATAAATATGTGCCATTTTTCCATGGCTGGATTGACATATATGGTGGAGATCTTCAGCAATACAATGAGAATTGGTCAAGCACCTTGATTTCTACATATATGTCAATCTTCCACTCAACTCAAATGAGCCCTGCATTTAAAACAACACAATACCTTCATAGAAAATAGTGTGCTTGCACTCAAACAATCATATAATATATAGTTGGACTAGAACAATAAAGAATTAGCTTCAATTGCAGGATTGGTTGTAGACATAGATGAGTGATCAAGTTATTTTGACAAAGCCATTTTGTTGAAGCTCCAACTTTTCACTTTTTATACTTTTTTTGAATATTTTTTAATAGTCTACTCCACACTCTTGGACTTCCTATCCAACACCCCCACACCCCACCCCACCCCATCATAAAGAGAATTCTGATTGATGATTTTGCTTATATTTGTGAACCTTTTGACAACCCACAAATTAGATTAATGGCTACCATGTGCAATATTTTTCTCGTGTCTAGTTCTTTATTGAAGTGCGTTGCATATTTTTTTAGCTTTATTTCAGCCTCTTCTCTCCCTTCTCACCTCCACCCCCTTCATTTAGACAAAAAATGACAAAAAAGTTCATAAATGTCATTCCCCCTTGGACCACAACCTACCAGTCCCACCCACTTCATGCACATCAAGCATGATATTGCACCTCTCATAATCACACTTCCAACTCTCGTGCAAGATGCCCATTAATGGTCCTGAAGTGGCAATATGATGCCAAAACCTTCTCTTTCCTCTTATTTGCAAAATCTTATTATGCTAATATATCACATTACAACATGAGAGACTTTTCTTTCCCAACCACAATTACTCAGACACTAGCTTAGTCCAGTATTAATACCTCCAACCTTCATAGCCAAGTTCTTGCAAGCATGCCTTGTCCTTCCATAGACCTAGACTTTCTCGTTATGTCAAAAGATGGTTTGGACATGCATACATGCAATCTAGTATCTATGCATAGAGGATTATTCCATAAAAGAGTGCCTCTAGTTGATGACCAAATCCAGGAGTTCCTTCAACAAGTTTCAAAATCCAAACTATGACTTTCCATGCAGAATCTCAAAAGCTCATTCCCCATCCTTATACCCACTAGCATAATAATATTATTCTTGAGACCTCCCCCAGAACCTAGAGGTGATGCACCTCATAAGATAAGATTCAATTCAACAAATCATTGAATCAAGTGATGACTATTATAACGTCCCTCACCCAGGATACGATAGGAGTGCCCAGGATAGGGACATATATTATGCTAATCTGAAAAGATCACCTCGAGACTTTCAAGTGGGAGATTGGGTGTATTTACGAATCTCGAAGGATTCTAGTCTATTGTGTACCAGCAAACATTACAAATTGTTTGCTAGGTATAGGGGACCGAATCAAATCTTGAGAAAACGTACATTGGATCCTTGACTTACCAATTGGACTTCTTGGAAGGAACGCTAGTGCACCCGATTTTTCATGTAAGTCGACTCAAGACGATTCTGCGTGAAGGGAAACATCTTGGTTTTGGAGACCAAATTGACTTGTTGGATGAATCATCGGGTGTGACTCAACTTGAACCCGAAAGGATCTTGGATACAAAAACTAAAGGATTGAGCAATCATATAGTTACCGAGAATCTATTTCGATGGAAGGGTCGCACAGACGATGATGATTCTTGGGAACAAGAAGGTAGCCTGGAAAGGAACTTCACTCGCTTTAAGCTCTGAGGTCAAAACTTGAATAAGGGGGGAAGAATGTCATGCCCACGATTGAACTGGGATTGATTATCCCTCTAGAGGTCAGTAGACCTACCTCGACCTGTAAGTTAAATATGATTATGAGGGGTTTGAGGCCCTCAAGTGTATATTGTTATAATTAATGGTTGGAGGCCTAAACTCATGATAGTGGATTATTATGTGTCTATTAGTGAGTCATAGGGGAACTGGATGATGTGGCCCCATTAGGCTACAGAGGTGTCTAGTGAGGTGTCACAGTGCACTACTAGTGGTGCATTGGCCTTGGAGGGTATAAGTATACCCATTGGGTTCTTGCTAGTGTATGCTTGAGTGTGATGAGTAGCTAGATGTTGCTAATATGACTCCTCAATCTCTTGTGAGTGTTTGATCCATAGCTTGGGGGCTAGATCCATATGATCTAGGTTTTTTTGGGTTGGCTTGTTCACTATTCAATTCGCTATCTGTAGCATTTCTAGCATATCATGCATAAATTCTACTACTTTTTTAAACTTGATCATGTGAGTCTCTACCACATTGAGCGATCTAGGCTCAAAACCATACATAAGCATGAACGGAATATAACTGATAGCCAAATGCTTACTACTAACCAATCTCCATCAAGGATAACTACCTCTCCAAGGAGATTGCCATTAAAAGACATATGCACATAGTATCTGATCTTTTGATCATGCACATTATCCTCTCTTAACCAATCAAGTATGAGCTAGAATTTTGAATAAGATTTATGAATCCAAGTCTACATCAAGGGTACTAACCCTTAGGAGGCAAATCTTTCAATGTTTACAAAAGAAGGATGAAAGTGCTCATGCTTTTGTTTTGAGGGTTAAAGCATTCAATGATGAATTAGCATGTATTGATGAGAGCATTAGTTGTACTTAATGGCTTTTTGGATGTTCATGCTAATCTTGTTCAAAGTTTTGCTATTAAAAAGTCTTTGCCAAGTATTGTGGATTTGCAAGAGATATTGGTGAATGAAGAGTATAGGCTTCTATCAAGACGAGATGCATCTAGTACATCCAAGTTGATGGAGAGGACACTATGTTTATCAAAGGCAAGTTCAAGGGCAAAGGCAAAGGCAAAGGCAAGTGGTCTAAAGGGCAAGATCAAGGTGAGACTTCATCTTTTGGCAAAAGAGCAAATGTCAATGCAAGAGGTTTGTCACAAAAGTATGGGGCATCTCAACTTCAAGTCATTGGAGGTAATGGCAAGAAAGCAAGTTGTGATTGGTCTTCCAAGTTCCTTAACTAACATCAATCATGTTTGTGAGCAATGTGCTTTGTCAAAGTCACATAGGTTACCTTATAAGAGATCTACCATGCCTTTTCAAGTTGTTCATTTAGATATTCATGGAGTTACTACAATAAGCAATAGTGGTGCTAAGATGTATGTAACCTTTATTGATGATTTTAGTAGATTTTGTTGGGTATATCTACTAAAGATCAAGGATGAAGTGTATGATGTCTTTGTCAAGTTCAAGATTGCAAGGGAGGCCCAATTCTCTACCAAAATCAAGTGCTTCAGGAGTGGCAATGGTGGTGAGTATATTTCTACCAAGTTTAAGGCTTTTTGTGATGAGCATGGGACTAAGAGGGAGTACACAAGTCCAAGGACACCACAACAAAATGGAGTGGCATATCTTCATGCAAAGGGTTTGATTGCATTGGCTGTGGAATCTTCTGGTATTGCAGCATTGTTGATAAAAGGCGGTAGGACCACTCATTCGAGGTTTAAAATACCTCCAACGGAACTGCATGAAACCTCTACATGCAACATCTCAAAAAAATCAGATCTAGGTAGATTGTTGATGTCATGTTGCCTTATCGTGTGGGATGAAGCTCCGATGATTCACAGAAATGCATTGGAGTGTATGGAAAGGTCCTTATGTGACATTAGGTCGAGCGATTTTTACGTTCAGTGGGATACGAGTTGTTTTAGGAGGCGACTTTAGACAGATATTGTCTTTAGTTAAACGAGGAGACCGTGCTCAAGTTGTAGGTGCATCGTTAAAGTACTCTCCCATTTGGAGTTCTGTTGAGGTCCATCGTTTGAAAATAAACATGAGGGTGTTGGGTTTGGAGGGGGGTGATGTGTTGAACCAAAGGGTCTTTGCCGAGTATTTGCTTCGAGTTGGTGACAGGAGAGAGCATTCCTTTATGCATGATGGTGTGGAGAAAATCTCTCTACCACGCAATATGTACCTTGAGAGTGAGAAAGTGGACTTGAGTGCATTTGCATTTCCAAACATCATGGAAAACTATAGGAGTGCTGATTTTTTATGGGGTCGATCGATTTGTATGCCATTGAATGATGATGTGGATTTCATAAATGCACAAGTGACAGAGCTGTTTCCAGGTGATGTGTGCACATTCTATAGTGTTGATAGTGTGGTTGATAGCAACAGTAATAACGTCTATTCTGTGGAGTTTTTAAACACCTTGCAACCGAGTGGGTGTTTACCTCACAAGTTGGTGTTAAAGGAAGGGATGATAGTGATTCTCTTGTGTACGCTATCATATGAGAGTGGCCTATGCAATGGTACCTGATTGATCATGCGAAAGTTGGGGAGAACGATCATTGAGGCAAAGATAGTGATGGGGAAAAATGTTGGTACGAGAGTGATGATTTCGTGCATTCCGTTGGTACCAACCAACTCAGACCTACCATTTGAGTTCAGGAGACTACAATTTCCTGTGAAACCTAAGTTCGCAATGTCCATAAATAGATTACAAGGGCAGACAATGGATGTAGTGGGATTATATTTGCCACGTCCAGTTTTTAGTCATGGACAATTGTATGTGCGTTGTCAAGGGTGAAAGTGCATCCTACGTGAAAGTGCTCATAAAGGATAATAGTGCTCGTTCGTGCAGCGAGGATGACATTTGCTCATACACTGAAAATGTCGTATACAAGGGGGTGCTTCAGTAGATGTGGTGACTTGCTTGGTGGGTGGATGTAGTTTAGATAGTTTGCAAATGTAGAGTTGTCATATGTTTTTAAGATTATGAGTTGTTGAATGTACATTTTTTTTATGACATTCTTGGTGTTGTTGTAGATGTCGAAGATCAGGACTTTTGTGCGAGACCTGACGGAGTTATTCTGTTTCGGTGATGAGGTGTCTCGTTGTTCCATTTTGTGGTTGATAGAAGTTTATGCGGAGTTCATATTCCAGCAACAAAGGAGAAGATGCTTTCTTCCTAGAGAATATCGATTCCTATTAGATGTAGGTATGTTACATAGGAATGTGGCATATGTTTGGAGACATGTTAGTATTGTTAGACTTAGTGACTTTGAGTCAATGTTAGAAAACCTGGTGTATGCCCAAGTATTGGTTAATGAAATATTAGATGACATGATGTCTATGTCCCAAAAAAATTGGAATATGAAATTGTTGCCGCTTGAATTTTCATAACAGTTTGGGCATTTGTGATGAATGTTTTTGAAACCCACACATTGAATACACACACAGACATACAGGCACACACATTGCTAAATAAAAGTAAACACACACACGCACACACACACACACACACACACACTGAGGAGACCGCATACAATATTTGGTTTGTGTCCCAAACAGCACCACTCCAATATTGCACAGAACTCATTGCCACCCCGCCTTTTAGACTTTTGGAACAAATGCTATAAACATACAGAATCATAGTTCCCTGGCATTTAGAAAGATATCATTCTAGATGCTCTACATAATGTCTCTCTGTATATCATCCAGAAAATAATTTATGCATGACTCTAAAATCTCCAAGCCAGGTTCTGTTTAGATCTAGTTCTATCTATACCTCCACAACAAAATCCAGCTCTCTCTCTCTCTCTCTCTCTCTCTCTCTCTCTCTCTCTCTCTCTCTCTCTCTCTCTCTCTCTCTCTCTCTCTCTCTCTCTCTCTCTCTCTCTCTCTCTCTCTCTCTCACTCACTTCTCACCGTCCCTATGCGGCCAAAATGCTCTGGGTTAACCGCAAACCGCATGGTCTCTCTCTCTCTCTCTCTCTCTCTCTCTCTCTCTCTCTCTCTCTCTCTCTCTCTCTCTCTCTCTCTCTCTCTCTCTCTCTCTCTCTCTCTCTCTCTCTCTCTCTCTCTCTCTCTCTCTCTCTCTCTCTCTCTCTCTCTCTCTCTCTCTCTCTCTCTCTCTCTCTCTCTCTCTCTCAGGGTCCCTATGCAGTTTTGTAAGTTTCGGCCTTACCGTTGGTCGTCACAACTTTGACTCTACGATTTGGAAGGTTGCAATTTCCTTCCTTTCAGACTTATAATCGTTATGAACTGCATGCTGGCCCTTTGCGGTGCAGTTGCGGTTTGGTTGAAATGGTCTGAATGAAAGAAACTCTCTCTCTCTCTCTCTCTCTCTCTCTCTCTCTCTCTCTCTCTCTCTCTCTCTCTCTCTCTCTCTCTCTCTCTCTCTCTCTCTCTCTCTCTCTCTCTCTCTCTCTCTCTCTCTCTCTCACGGTCCCTATGTGGTTTTGTAAGTTTCGGCCTTACCGTTGGTCGACACAACTTTGACTCTACGATTTGGAAGCTTGCAATTTCCTTCCTTTCAGACTTGGAATCATTATGAACCGCATGCTGGCCCTTTGCGGTGCAATTGCGGTTTAGTTAAAATGCGGTCTGAATGAAGGGAACTCTCTCTCTCACACACTTGGATGCTTGCCCTGTCTCACGGTCCCTTTGCGGCCTAAATGCTCTAGGTTAACCGCAAACCGCATGGTCTCTCTCTCTCTCTCTCTCTAATGTCACACACTAGATCATCGGCCTAATGTCACACACTAGATCATCAGCCGCCACCTAGATCGGCCGCCATTACCCGTCAACGACGGGCACTCTTTACTAGTATATATATATATATATAGATATATATATATATATATATATATATATATATATAGTTACCATTCTCCTTTCCTCCCACCCATCGGGGTGGGTGGAGGGGTCGGCAAAAACAAAATTCCAATTTTTTTTTTAATATTAAAAAAGAAGGAGTTTTTCAAAAAAAATTCAAATTTCTTTTTGTGGACCCTGTCACCCGCCATGGCAGATGGAGAGAACCAGCAAAAAAAAAATTCAAAAGAAAGTTTTTTCTTCGAAGAAAAATTTAAATTTTTTTTTTTTTGAATTTTCTTTTGGCGGTAGCCTCTACCCGTCGAGGCTGGTGGAGATGGATCGACAAATTTTTTTTTTCAAAAACTATAACCTGATGACATAAAAAGTTGGCATTCTTATGAACTCTAAAATGGGTACTTTTAAGTACAATAGTATTTATAAGAAGACGGATTGTACGAAATAGAAGTAATAAAAGAGAGAATGAATAAAAAATTAGAAGAGTGAATGTAAGAAAGTAGAAAGAAAGATGACTAATCATAAATAAAAGAGAGACTTAGAATCAGATAGATTGTTCGAGAGCACAAGTTGAAAGAAAGAAGTGAAAAATAGAATGATGCACTATATCTAATCTCTATGGACCAGTGTACAAAATGTTCGGATTGATGACTTGGAGAGACAAAAACATGTTCGGGGTGGATTGATGATGTGGACAGATAATAGTCAAAAACGTGTTCACGTCGTGGCAAACAAAGAAACAAAATAAACCACCAGCCTTTGATTGCTAACCTGTACACAACTTGGTAATACAGACCTACTATTTATTTTTATCTTCTATTTAGTTATTTTAATTTTATTTTGGATTGTTTACGATTGTATTATTTAAACATTATTTTTGTAATTTCTTGCAGGTCTTTGGTATAGTTGGGGGGTGGGGCTATATATACCCCTCCATATCCACACTGCAACTGGTGTACAAGATCGACAAAAAAGAATTTGAAAGAAATTTTTTAATGGAGAAATTTATTTTTTAATAAATATTTTTTGTCCATCCCCTCCATCCGCCGTGTGGGGTGTAGGAGGCCGGTAGAAAAAACATTTCGTAAAAAAAAAAAAAAAATTCAAAAAAGAATTTTCAATAAAGAAAATTTGATAATTTAATGTTAGTCCCCTCCACCAGCCGTGGTGAGTGGAGAGGGCTTCAGAAGAAAAGTTTAAATAGAAAAATGTCAAAAAAAAAATTTGAAAAAAAAATTCAAAATGTTTTTTTGCCAGTTCCCTCCACCCGTCGCGACGGGTGGAAAGGAGGGAGAGAACATACACATACATAAAAAAATTTTAAAAAAATCTTTGTTTTCAAAAAAAAAAAATTGCCGGTCCTCTCATAAGTAGTCATTGTGAAAGTTTAAAGCTCACCTACAAGTGTAAAAACTACAAATAGAAACTCAAAACCATAAAAGGTTCTAGTGTATCACTCTTAGCTGTTGAAAGACAAATCTCAAATCAATAATCATGCAAACTTGCGTAATGCATAACTCATAGTGCATAGTACACATTGTTGTAGAAAATCAATCTGGACATGGACACACATCTACACATTAAATTTACAAGCTGTTAACAGTCATTCATATTAATGTTGTTCAGTTCTATCCATGATGAAATCCACCTATCACTAGTGAAGCCCAAGGACTTGGAGCACACTCGTTTTCACTAGTTGGAATCGGAGGAAAAACCAATACAAATAAATAAAACAAGCCTTGTTTGGCAAAGCCCACCCAGTGAGCTTTGATTAAGGTCCAGATCAACCTTCTGGATTCAACTTCTTAGGCCTTTACTTTCATCAGTACTTTGTTGGAATATCATATTGCGGAGTGTTGAAACATCCGTACCTATGAAACCGAGTAAAAAGAGAAGCATCCGCTCGTCCAATGCGTCGCCTAATGCGCTGCTACCCCGCTCGATTATTATGAAGTGAGCCCTCATGATTAAGGATGAATGGGTTTTTCAGGGATGGTTCATAATCACAAAAATAGAAAGTTGGCTGCTATAGCAATGAGCATTGAGCAGAAAATCTTTTACTAAAATCTATTTCAATGAACTGAAAGGAACATACAGCATACATTGAACAGTGCTTTGTTTAGAATTGAAAATATAAAATTGCAACTACAAGTCAAGTTAGAATGCTAAAAGGTCTGAGGAAGGTGTTGCGATCTGCAGAGAAGTTAGAATGCTGAGAAGAACTGCTGCAATCTACTACCACCTGCCACTTGTAAAAAATCCACAATACTCAATGGCTTCAATAATGACTAATGCAAAACAAATGTAAAGATATTCATAACAGAAAGTTGAAGCAATGCTACTTCGTGCTGCCGTTCTAAGTTAAAATGCATGAGACACTCAGATTATTACTTGTATGATATGTGAAGCTTGTAAGAATATTATCTGAGAATAATGTTATATATCAACAAGAACTGGAGCCTGGCACTAGCGAATCTTCATTCGACCTTGGCTATCTAAAGCAGAGCTTGAGACTTGAAAGCAAAGGTTTAAAAATGCACCAGCAGAAAAAAGTATTGGACTCTGGAGTCTGCACTCCAAGTTTCAACAGAATGCAGATGATAAATCAATGTTTCATCCTTCACCAACAGATCAATGCTTCAGCCTTCACCAATAGAGCAATTGCAACTTTAGCTGTTTGCCATGGGCCGTCAGCCTTGCAACTTCAGTGGCCAGTCTGAACCCTTGTTGAGCGAGCAGGGAACCGTGAATGTTCTTTTGTTGGAGTTTGGACTCTGGTAACTGGCTGAGGCTTGATCAATGAGCAACTAGCATTGAGCAACGAGGCTGAGCATTGAGGCAATGAGCAGGTAAACCGTAATTAAGCTTGAAGCTGGTCAGTGGTTGCCAAGGCCCAAAAGAGTAAGAGCAAGGTAACTGGTTGTCAAAAGTCTAAAAGTTTCTGAGTGAGAGTGTAGTGAACTCAACAGCCAGCTGCTTGCGAAGAGGACCTTCAACCTTGTGAGCATTGAGGTTTGGACTCTGATTCATGAATCATAAGAGTGAAAAATCTGAATTCTGAAATACTGAACAGTGAAATGTGATATCAGATAACTGAAGCTCCTCAAGTCGTTGCTCAGGGGCCCAGTGTTTTTTTAAGGTTCCTCAAAAATCCCATATCTTAAGGAGTATTCCGAGTACTAATAGGGGATATGCTTTTACTTGTCGGTTTTTCCTTATAAAATCTCAAATTTATCACATAAAAAATCTTGCAAAATTTTGTAGTTGTCGAATTTTTGGGAAAAGATGCTGGTTCCATTCCTTAAGAATGCCGCCTTTCCCGAACACTGGCTCAGGCTCTCAACTCAGAGCACTCTCAGCGCTGCACTCAGCAGCTAGTGGCTAGCTAGTAGTCATGCAACTCGAGCTTGGCTGCTGCGTGAATCGTGAACGTGCAGCTGTCTCCCCGCCAAAAATCTTCACAATTGTCGATTTCTTTAGTCACAATAAATGATTCATACGGTGCATTCAAGGGAATTAGTGGTCTGGCCATTGCAATTTTGAAAATTGCAATTAACATTATGTCACATGGCAGTGCGCACATGCCACCTAGAGACTAAAGTCTAGAGTCCAGTGAAGACTCTGGAGTTTGGCCTAGTCACCATGGCATATGCCATATTCCATATACTATGTACTTAAGTGCCCTACTACCTAGTACATATAGCTAAAAAAATTTCTGGCATTTTTTTAAACAAGCCATAAAATAACCTATATTTTTTAATGTCACCATGGCATATGCCATATACTATGTACTTAAGTGTCCTACTACCTAGTATCTACAACTAAAAAAATTTCTGGCATTTTTTTAAACAAGCCATAAAATAACATGTATTTTTAATGTATGATGTTTATAATCCCCCAAATGTAAAAAATTACCTTGGATTTAGCATGTAAAAAGTTACAACAAGGAGCTAAGATTGAGCATATTCTAAGAAATGCCAATTTTTTAAAAGGCTCCATTCTTCTAAAATGTTTGTATGACAATTTTTACAAATTTTGCCGGTTTCATTCTTGGACTAAATCGCTTTTTCCCGAGCACTGGTGGTGAGGGAATATGTTTATAGAAAAATCCAAAAAAATTGTAAAAAATCCAAAAATACTTTTCCGTTTCCTTTCCTCCCCTCCTCTCCCCTCCCACCCGCCACAGCGGATGTCGACAAAAAAAAAAACTCAAATTTTTTGTCAAATTTTTTTTTTGAGAAAATAAATTCAAATCTTTTTTGTCAGGACCCGCCGCGACGGGTGGGAGGAAAGAGGGAGGGTATATATATATATATATGTATATACACACACACACACACACACACACACCCTCTCTCTTTCCTCCCACCCTCTACGGCGGGTGGGAGGATGACGAGGATTATATATATATATATATATATATATATATACCTGTTTATAAATATATTATAGATGGGGTCTATATATATTATCTATGTATATATATCCATCCGCCACGCCAGGTGGACATCCCGCACCCATTATCTCACCCCCCGCGTGCGCGTGCGCGTAATATATATCTCTGCCCCCCTCCCCCCTCCAACACACACAGGTTCCTTGATCGGCAAGCGTAAAACAAAACAAAAATGTGGCGGATATCTTACACACACGATTTCCATTTTATCTTGTGTGATCTATTTATCTTGAACTCACATCATTTTAAAAAAACAAAGATAAAAACATATAATTATTATGCTTGGCAAAATATTTAGCTTTCAAGCATATAAATAACACATTCAATAGAATACATGATATATGATAATAAAGATAAATTAATACAAAAAATAGTTTACATAATAAACATATGATATCAACATAATATGTAACATATATACATATTATCATCTTATGGGAGAGGGGTGGGGGTGGGATGGGAAAAATCTTCAAAATAGCCCAGAAAATTTGAAAAAGTCCAAAAACAATTGATGTTGTGTTTAAAGCCATCTAAGAAGGAGTAAGCCTCTTCACATCAGTAAAGAGCTTGCATCGAAATGATTTTGAAACAATGTTGTCAGGAGTAATCCATTCTTCACTATCCAACCTTGGAATGGAAGGGCCTCAAGGATTCCAAATCTTTCATGCGTATCTGGAATGTAAAGTGATTCATAAAAAATCAGCCTTTGTACTGCAATTTTCCTATATCTGAATGAAATTTCCTGCTTCGTCTTTCTCATTGTGAAGAATGAAAGAATCTATTGTGGATCTCGGTCTCTTTGATGCCATGTTTTTTTATCTCTCTCTCTCTCTCTCTCTCTCTCTCTCTCTCTCTCTCTCTCTCTCTCTCTCTCTCTCTCTCTCTCTCTCTCTCTCTCTCTCTCTCTCTCTCTCTCTCACACACACACACACACACACACACACACACAGAATTCAAACTTTGCTGCTAATTGTAACTATGCAAGATTACTGCGATCACAATATCCAGCCAATGTTTGTAATTGTGGTCTAGTTTGTAACCATTCCGAGTTAGTAATTTAACTTGAAGAAGTTGATTTGGGGCAACATTGTACTCTACGGGCAACACACGCCAACCAATCATATGTGTAAGAGCTGCCCGACGGCAATTTAAAAAATTCAAAAATTACAAGCCAATTAGCTAGTTTCGATGAGCTACGTTACGTAGATTTCATTTTTGGGTCTTTTGATTGGTCCAAGTGAAAGCAAAAATTAGAGAAAAAAATAAAAGTATCTTTCGAGAAGCCCTTTTGTACTCAGAAACTCCTGTAATGGCTATAAAAGGAGAGGTATTTGCCATGTACACAACACTTTTGAGATTAAGCTTATTATGCTTCTCTATTTTGAGATTATCATTCTATTTCATTTGTGTTCCCTTTGGGAAGGTGCATAGCTTGAGGGAAGGTGCTCGGGCCTCCACTTGCCTCCTTCTCATTGGTGTGTATTGTGGCATGTGTTTATTTGTTGATTATTTAGTTAGCCACAATCTATTATTTCTATCTCCCTTTTGGGTGTTAAATTAGAATCTAGCTTTGTGAACTTGCTAGTTAGGAA
Organism: Diphasiastrum complanatum; assembly: GCA_029204225.1. Taxonomy (NCBI): domain Eukaryota; kingdom Viridiplantae; phylum Streptophyta; class Lycopodiopsida; order Lycopodiales; family Lycopodiaceae; genus Diphasiastrum; species Diphasiastrum complanatum. The sequence continues at coordinate 15,725,385 of CM055110.1, forward strand.
GCCTTAGCAAGGGTTTATTTGCTTTGTTAATCTTGGCTAGTTGGGTAAGCCTTAGTCAAGTTAGATTTTTTTCCGGGCACCAGTTGGGAAAGCCTTGGTGCTCCCATCTTTATTTGTTTATTTCCGTTTGGAAGCTTTTGTAGAGACTTAAGAAGTGGACGAACCTCTACATCCCTATACTACATCCGTGAGTAGATCTAGCCACTGCGTAACTAGAAATACTTCCAATATTGGCACCATTGCCGCTTTTTAAGATTTTTCTACCTAGCTTTCTTTTCGTTTCGTTTTTGTTTTTTCGCTTCCGTGTTCGTGTGTATGCTTGCTTGCTTTTTGCCGTCACACCACAACATGAGACTTCTCTCCAGGTCCTCAACGAGCTGCAGAGCAACCTATCAAGCCGGGGGGAAGCAACAAAAGTGTCAACTTGGGCATTTTCTTTGAAAGAAGTGACCCAAGTGACATTTTTTGTTGTCAAAATTCGTGAGTACTATAGTTGGATTCATCTAACTGTACAAAAGTTCAGTTTTTACCCAAACTTCTCCATTCTGCAAGAAAACTATTCTTTTTTATTTTTTGGCCAAGTACAGTACTGCCCTGATCATCTATGTTGTTACCCTACTCCTCATACTACATCATGACTCGAGACTATGCTGAATCTTCCAATCGAGCTCCTCCATGACTGGAACGAATAATTTCACGTATCGATGCACCAAAGTACGATGGAGAATCTGACCTGGTTAAATTTCTCCAAGACTTTGATAATGCATGCCATTTCTATGGAGATACCTCTAAAACCGAAAAGCTCCAACTATTCTCGATGATACTCTATGGAATAGCCAAAGAGTGGTATCTCAACCTTGAAGCTCCTGATCTTGCTTCCTGGACTACTCTCAAGGACGCTCTCATCAAGCGTTTCAAACTATCCAAACTGACTCAAAGCCTATTCATCCAAATCACCCATATCAAGATGCGTCGTTTTGAAGCCTAAAGAATGTAGTGCTTCATCCTTCTTTCTATACCATTGTCTGGTTGTCTGTTTCAGACCATAGATACTTTTATTCATGTGACATCCGTATTTAGGATATTCTTGGCTTACAAATCCAAGTGGTTGATCCATGAATAAGTCTTCCTCTAATTCTGCATGCAAGAAAGCAGTTTTCTCATCCACAATAGGGATTTTGAGATCATGAGCCATTGCATAAGCGAATAACAAGCGAATTGATGTGTGTTTGACTACTGGTGAGAATGTATCAGTGTAGTCAATCCCATATTTCTGTGAAAAATCTTTCGCCACCAGCCTTGCTTTGTATCTAATGTTTACTCCATCAGGACCTGTTTTGATGTTGTAGATCCACTTGCATTTGATCGGTTTCCTTCCATCAGGTACAAGTGCAAGTGTCCATAAATTGTTCTTATACATGGATGACATTTCATCCTCCATTGCTTGAATCCAAAGATCTTTATTTGGTCCGTCAATAGCTTCTTCAAATGTCTGAGGTTTGTCTATGAAGCCACATAATTCATCATGACCAAACCTTACTGGTGGTTTACTCTGTCTTTCATATCTTCTCATAGTCTGTATAGGTCTCGAATTCAAATCCGCATCTACTAATTTGGCCTGTTCTGCTTGAATTCGATTTGGTATTTTGAGTCTTTTAGGTTCTTGAAGCTCCCTCTGAATTACAACTATGTCCAGACGATAATTCTTGTTCAACATCATCTGCTTGCTTTACTTCTCTAGTTGGTAACTCATAATAACTCTTGAGAATTTCATAGCTGACTAAGTCACTATCTGCTACGTACTTTGACTCATCAAATTTTACATCTCGTACAAATTTTACTTTTCTAGTTTCGGGTATGTAAAGTTGATAATATGAAGAATGCAACTCGAATCCTACCAGAAAATCTTGTTCTGTCTTTTCATCGAGTTTCTTCCTCAATTTGTCTAGTATATGCATATAAACTGCACATCCAAATGTCCGAACATGAGCCAGATTTGGCTTCGACTTCCACCATACTTCATGAGGAGTTTTATCCAGCATTCTTGATTTCAGAATTTGATTCTGAAGATAGTTTGACGTAGCTACTACTTCTACCCATAATTGTTTTGGTGCTTTTGCATGAGCCATCATATATCTGGCAGCTTCCATTAGTGTATGATTTCTTCATTCAGCAATACCATTGTGTTGAGGTGTGTATGATGCAGTCTTTGTATGCATAATACCTCGATCAGTACAAAAAGCTTTGAATTCGTTGGAAATGTACTCACCTCTACAATCTGTGCAGATTTGCTTCAACTTGTTGCCTATCTACTTCTCAGCCCAATTCGTATACTCAACGAATTTCTCAAAAGCTTCAGATTTGGTACGAATAAAGTATAGTATAGCAAACTTGCTGAATTCATCAATAAACATTATGAAGTATTTTGCATCACCTAATGACAATACTCCAAATGGTCCACAAAAATCTGAATGCACAATTTTCAGTACCTTGGTTGCTTTATAAACATCTTTACTGAAAGGTGTTCGAGACATTTTGCCTTTAAGATAGGATTCGTAGGTAGTTCAAATATCTCGACCTTTGATTTCGACTCCTTCAATTCTCTGACTTTTGTTGGCTTGGTACAAGGCTTCCATGTTCATGTGACATAACCTCTTGTAACACAGAATATCTGTTGATTCTCAAGTTTGATTATCTTGTTCAACTCTAGTTTGGATGCTCAAGTGATACAAATTACCATTTCTGTTGCCTTTGGCAACTAGGTTATCAGAATCTTCATCGAACAATTTACAAGAGTTCCTTGTGAAGGTTACTGACATTCTTGTGTCAACTATCTTAGCTACGGATAGAAGATCTTTATCGAGAGTAGGAACATAGAGAACTTCCTCCAGTTTCTTTTCACCCTGATTCGTGTCTAGCCATAGTACACCAGTTCCATCGACTATATGCTTAGAACCGTCTCCAAGTATAATAAATCTAAGATAATTCGTCTTCTTATACTCACACAAAATTTGTTTCGAGGAAATAAAATGTGAGGTGGCTCCCGAATCACGTACTACTTCTCGAATTTGCAAATTTGATGAACAACATAAATCAACATAAACATATGTTGTTGAGTTTCTTGTCGTCCTCTCTTCCGCTGCTTTGGAGCATTCTACTTTGTCTTCGACAAAATTAGAATCCGAAGGTTCGTTTCGATTCTGCTCCTTCTTGTTTCTGGAATTTTGATAACAGTTTATTGCTGCATGACCCATTTATGACAATGAATTCATTCAATCTTTGGATTTAACCAAACTTGTCTTCTGTATGACTTGATCTTCTGCATTTGTTGCAAATCTTCCTATCACCAGAATCTTTCTGTTGTTATTCAGATTGTCGATCATTTGTCTTGTTCGTCTGAACGATTTCCATTCTTCTTAGACGACTCCCACTTAGACTTAAACTTCTTCAAAGATTTATTCTTCTGAGTAAATAGAGCTTTTTCCGAATCACCATTATCATCATAGTGTTCGTGTATTTCTACTTCCTCTTTGACTCCATCTATCGCTTTCTGAAGTGTCATGGTCGAATTTTTTGCCAGTAAAGTTTGAGTTGTGCAGAATGACCTGGGTAGGGCTCGAAGAAAATAGCTAAGCTGTTTTTCCTTTGAGATTGCATTTTCGGTGTTGAAATTCTGCAAAGAAATAAACAGATCCTTTATCTTTCATACGAATGTGGTTAGGTCTTTGTCGTCCCATTGTAGGTAAGGCAATTGGTCTTCCAAGAACATGATTTGATTACGATCGAGTCTCATTCTTGGTTCGTAGTTCTATCCACAATTCTTTCGCATTCGAAGTTGATGAAAGATCTAGCATTGTGTTGTCATGCACTGAAGATGCAATAATTTCTATAGCTTTGTCATTTTTCTCCATCCATTCACGAAGTTCCTTGCTACGAGCAATTGGCTTCTCTTCTAATGGTTCTACCCATTGCCAAAGAAAAGACCTTTGCCCTTCAGTATGAGTGAAGTCTTTAACTTCTAGACTAAATAGTTTGCACCTTCTGCATCCAAGATCATACTGATCTTAGACTGAATGTTGTTGATCAAAGACATCTTCAAATCTTTCGACATGGCTATCGATGGATATAAGGTTGTCTGATTTCACTGTATATCAATATATTTGCTTTGATATTACTGCATCAGCTATATATGCTTTGATACCACTATAGGAAAAAGTTTTGCGAATTCTTCCTCAGAGAACGCGATTAAAGTTCAAATAAATTAAAGCAATATCAGCGTTTTCATTCATGTCTGAATCTGGTCTATGTATGAATAGAGTAGTTCTATTATGGTTGAATTATGCGTGCGAAAATATGTGTGCAGAAATAGGAAATATATGCACGAATGTGATAGACAATTTAGATAATCAGATAAACAACTGAACTTTGATAATAAAAAAAAATGAATTTTTATAATTTTGAATCAGAAGCTATATACATATCTTGCTGCCTTGTTGTATATCTTACAAAGAGTATGTAAGTGCGCAAGTGCATAAGTAAATAAGTCAGTCTGAGTCTAAGTTTGAGCTTGAATATGAGAGTGTGTCTTATTACAATAAGTGCAAATGTATTTATATTGTTACAAGATAGGTCCTTTGGCCTTTGTCCTTCTGTAACATAATCCAGTCGTTTTGATGGTTGATATTCAACAACGTTCTATTTTTCCAGAGTCGAAAGATTCTCGAAAGATTCAAGACAGATTCGCAACAGATTCACGAAAGATTTGCGAAAGATTCTTGTTCACATTAGATTTGCTGTTTGTGACAAATTCTCGAAAGGTTCTTGAAAGATTCATGAAAGATTCTCTGTTCGTGACAAATTTGCTGTTTGCGATAGATTCTTGAAAGATTTTTGTTTGCAAAAGATTCACGACAATATTTTGTTTGTGATAGTATCTTTGACAGTTTCTGCTTCGCGACAGTCTTTTTGATCTTTTGAGACAATTTCGCGAATATTTTGAGTTCACGATAATTTCGAGCTTCGATCGTGAAGATTTAACAAGAATTGTTAATGACAGTTTCGCGACAATTATTTGTTCGAGTTTTGAGTTCGAGCTCCTCAGTTTCGCGAATGGTTCGAGTGTCGTGTTTCGTGAATTGTTCGTTTGAGTTTCTTAACCTTTGTCAATTTGAGTACTGTGCACTTTGTTGGTAGAACTGAGACTTGACTGTTGAGGTGTTCTACATGTCAGTGATAGGGACAACTGTTATGTCCATGACCAGTAAGTAGGATTTGTAACCTCTCTCTAAAGTGAAATTTCTTAAAGGGCCCATTTTGAGCCCATATTTCCCCTAATGTGTACATTGTTCATCTTCATTCCTAATACAATCAGATTGTCGTCTTATGAAGTGGATGTGGAATGTCCTTGCTCTCTATCTCTTTTCCTCCATCTCTCATGATTTCTTTATAGTTGCTAATTGTTGGATGTGATTGTTATTGAATTTGCTTATTCTTATGTTTTTGTTAGAGAGAAAGGGAGAGAGAGAAGAGTAAGCGTCCATCATTGTGGTTTTAGTGTTAATGGTTGTAGGGTTAATTGATAGTGTTAATGGATCTTAGTGTTGATTGTGGATTATCTATGCATGCTGGATTTTGATCTATGCTATCGCTCTCATGGGATCGAACCTTCGCGTGACATCTAACCTCGTCTCCTTGATGCTTTGTGTGCTTGGATCTTGGGTTGAGGCTAGGGTAGGAAATAACCCCACAACAACTAATCAATAGAATGAGAGCTTGGTCTGAGCATCCTATTCCACTTATTCTGACGAGTTCCATTCTTTTCGGATAAGCTTGAAGGATGGCAGCCATATCGTCATCGACATCTACCCAGAACATCTACAATACATTGGCTTCCCTAACCTGGGCAAGACAACAGACAACTCTTTTGATGGCGATGCTTCCGGCTCTCGTTCATTAGGAGTGGTCCTGCCAACTCAGGTCATTTCAGTTGTTCAGTCACGTCTCCTACTAACACAACCCTCCTTGCACCACTATCCCCACCACTTACTACCACATTCACTCCTTCGTTCACACTTAACATGTGCTTCGATTCCACTATCCCATGAAAGCCCTCTCTTGTACATTCCTCCACCCTACTTGACTCTGCGGTCAACATAGACGATTTTGCATTACAATTACTAACACAAACCACATCCACCACCGTCACAACTAATCCATTCCACTCTTCTCCTACAAAAACTCAATCACCTTCACATTCACCTCCTCTAAGACCTCAATCACCGAAGGAAACGACAAAGTTGGTGGCTGATTCCAATCAACAGCAACAACAACAGATTCACGATCTAAATGCATACATCCAACAACAACAGCAGATGCTCAGCCATCTTTAGAACCAGATCCAGATGAAAGATCAACAACTATCCCATCTACAAAATCTCACGGTAACCCTTACTATAGAAAAATAAGAAGCCTTAACAACCTCAACAGCAGCCCGCCGTTGTCACTATTTTTTTCACTTTCTCTACTTTTCTAGCTACTCTTCTTTTGTTTTTCCATTTGTAGTATCAACACTTCCTTATTTCTTGCTTGCTTACTATTTTGCTTGTTGCTTGCTTTTAGCATCCTTCTTGCTTGTTTTTCTACTTTCTCTTGTTAGTCGAAAACGAGGGCTCATAGAGGGTTTTTGAGCAACACATCCTCGGCTAGTCAAAAAGACGCTCGTCTTCCATGCACATAAGCACCTTGCCCTCCTCGGATGCTATCCACAGGCCTTTCTTGAATGCCAGTCTAGTTATAGCGTAATCGTTGGAGTTCCAGTCTTGCAGAGCATTCCATGGACTTCTTCCCTAAACTGTTGACATATCCAAGTTATAGAACCAGCAATGGATGTCTGAACCTTGATAGCCCTCAGAAGTCTGAATCCGCCCTCAGTCATGTGCAAGTAGGTTGTGCAAGCAGTCCTCAATTCTTCACAATGGATCTGTCTTACTTGATCACAGCTTCGAAGTCGCTAGATCTAAACAATTGATTCCATAGCCATACACAAATTATCTTGTTTATCAGATTTAGCTTTGCGGAAGCGGTTTGGGTATGTTTATTAGAACGATAGATTGAGCAGTGCTATTAGTCACATGAAACAATGTAATCTACGAGCATGAATTTATCTGACAATAAAACGAATAAGCATTCAACATACACAACTTAAATTGTTGGAACATTGACATATTAGTCATGTAGAAAATACAGTCTGAATGCAGATAGAGAGGTGTTCTTTCTTAGACAATACTCTATACCGAGAGAAAGAACAAGACAATTGTGCTCTCATCAGACAATGAATTCAGCTAACTGAGCAACTGATAAGTTTCTGGATATGTACACATGGCTAACTAACTAAAAGAATGGTCAATCTGTGGTTTACAAATAGGTTAAGGCACTACATGTTGTTGGCAGTTATCGTCGGACAATATTTGATTTTGTTCGGTCGTGACGTGCGTACTTGTTGGTACGTCTGATAGTTAAATTGCAGTCGATTGTTTGAGATAGGCCGAATAAGAGAATCGGGTAACACTGTCATCGATTCCTTTGTATTTCTGTAGACTTTCAAGAAACAAATGTATTTCTACAGAGTATGCGACTGTATAAATATTTACAACAGCCTAATGAATGGATCTAGATTAGTAGAGAATAGGGATGAAGATGGTAGAAATCCAACAGTTCTTTGAATGGCAAGACTTTGTGCAATGCTAGCATGAGCATCCAACAAACCATTAAGAATAACTTGAACAAGATCTCCTTCTTTAATGCTCTCATCAATGCAAGATAACTCATTATTCAAAGCCTTCACTATCAAAACAAAAATATTTGGACTCTCTTCATAGGCTTTTGCAAACTTTGAAAGATTTGCCTTCTTAGAGTCAACACTCTAGAAGTAGACTTGGATTCATAAAGCTTCTTTAATTAATCCCAAGCATCCTTTGATGAAGTACTCTTACCAACTTCCTTGAGAAGTTCATTGGTAACATTCATCGTTATCATGTGTAGAGTTCTTTTAGCTCTCTTTTCATACCTCAATTGTTCTTGTTGTGTTGTTGGCCTCTCCTCCAGACCTACAACAATATCCAAAACATCATTCATCTCAAGAAGTGATGTGAAGGATTTCAGATCATTTATGATCCAATCCACAAAAAAGATCTTGGGTTACAAAAGAAGATACTCTACCAATCTCACCAATGTAGAAAAATCAGCATCTACACACAAAATGAGATGCAAACTCTAATAGAACTTGATCAAACATGAATCAAATGATAAAGTACTATTGCTATCCATACAAAACCAGCAAGCTACTGTATTTCACACATGTGGATCCAAAAATAGCAAATATAGATCATTCTACACATACAATTGCATGCAATCACAAGTATAGTGCACCAATGGATAGTAGAACCCGAGAGAACCATGTATAAGCATGAAATGAGATAGAGAAGAGAGAAGATATGTCTCTCCACGAGTTGCATTCTTTTATAATAGGTCCAAACCCTATTTGGCCACTTGGCTTTTCCACCAATGCTAACTCTACTATTTTTGGGTCTAAATTCAAAGTACCCAACATTCAAATTTAAATCTACTCAAACTCGACTTCTAACTTTCCCACACTTTCAAAAAGTTTTATTCAAATGAAATTTAGACTACTGAACTTTGAAAAGTCAAACTCTAAGTCTAAAAAAAAGTTGGCCTCAATTTGCCAAATATGAAAATATAGTAAATATGATCAAACTAGTTGAATCTTTCACACTCTCTCTTCAACTAGTTTTAGCATGGACTTTTATGCCACTCCAAGTGATGTCCTATGCTTCATGAAAAAGTCCTTTCCCAATGCTTTGGTGAAGATGTCAGCTACACATTCCCTTGAGGACACATGTTGAAGCTCCACCTCCTTTGCAATGACTTGCTCCCTCACAAAATGTTGCAATACCACTTCAATGAGCAATGAAGAATCACATAGAATGTAGATGAGATGATTCCTCCATGCTTCCAACTCTGAACTCTTTGGAAAAATATAGTAAACAGACAATAAATGTGAGTGATCAACATTTGCTTGCATGTCTCCTCCTTTGTCCTTTGTTGCCATGTATCCACCATGAGCCTCCATCTTCATCTTGCCACAAGAAACCATCAAGCCTTGGAAATATATGCGACATTAGTTCACTTAGATTTTTGCAGCGAAGCTTTGATCAGATCATCATCTGAACATATCCAAATATGCCAAGACAAGGACAATACATACCAAGGCAATGAAGACCAAAAAATACAACCGATATATACGAGACTTCAACAAGGGCAAGCATCGATTCGATATCTGATTGTAGTGGTCACTGGAGTTCAAGTGACTGAAGATCTCCCCAATGGAGATAATGCATTTCCTACAGGAGACAATGAATCTTGTTATCAAAAACTCATATTATCCAGTTGCAATTACATTGTGTTTTGCACCATGGAAATGGAGATCATAGAAATGAAAGAGCCTCATAGAAAAAGTAGTTCATATATTTTCAAAAATGATGTATACAAAAAATTGTATCACATAATACAAAATTCCATAGTTGATAATCTATGGATCTTCAATTTCGATGGATGTTCCAATATCTTTGCATTTTATATGCTCTTCTTGCCTTACTCTTACCTGCACAAGAGAAATTGTTTTAGTTAATATATTTTATGAAACTGATTCACTTAGAAATAGAAAAAAAAAGAATATTTTTATATGGCATAATGTACCTTTACACCATTCAATCGAAATTGATAGTACGGAGGTAGATCGAATTGCAACATGTCTAGTTTTGATCGAATGTGATTGAGACACCAATCTTCCTCAACCTCAACCATTGCAAGAATGTTGTCATTTCTTTTCACTGTTATCTGAAGTTGCTCTTGAGGGTTTTTACCAAAATCTTGATCAAGTGGCTTCCAAACATTTTTGCATTTAATCCATCTTCTATAATACAGCAGCAAAGTGAGCATTTGTTTTTCGATGTGATATCTAAATGTCATGGATGAGTAACATACTCTGCACTCAACTTGTTGACTTTGTTTTGTATCCCAACCATCATCCAACAACTCGGCGATTATTTCAGCACTCAAATCCTTACAAATAAACATTGTTTTTGTTCTTCGAACATTGCATTTGGAAAAAAAATCAACAAAAATATTAAAAGGTAGATACCAACTTTATCTATTATTCTTTGATCCAGTGCTACATTTTAATATACTTTGAATATCAATATATAGCCTAGATCAAAAACTTTCTGAAATTGCTGCATCAGGAGAAATCCATTCCTCACTCAAAAAATCTGTAGAGGATATGGCTCTAATCTACCAACTAAACCATTTTTATCAGGAAAATAGATGTGATCATAAAAGAAAACTCCTGACTCTAAAAGTGATTTTGGAGAACGACCTTTATATTGTAAAATACCGATATCCGAATGTATGACATCGATTATTCCTACAATCGATTGAATTGTTTGCCATTCAACGAAATTTGATGGATACAGATCTGCAAAACCAACAAAAATATCACAAGAAAAATATAATTTAAAGAAAATGCTAACCTTAAAGAAATTAAATTTGAAAATTTACAATTGCATTTGCTTCTATCATTTGGATTCAAATCATGAATGTTGAGCTCATTGTGAAGATAAGCATGCTGAACTAAAACTTCCATGATAGATTGACCGGCAGGTGATACTTTAAAATCCATTATCCTGCCTTTCCAAGAGCTTCTATATATGTTAGCCGATCTTTTTCTTTTTCGGAATGAGCCTTTCGCAGAGGGATGCATCAAGATCAAGATCCATTGATATTTTCGATATATTCTTGGTATCCATTGATCTTCTGCATTTTTTTATTGCAAATATTGATTGCATCAATGGATCCAGTTGGTCTCTGATTATGTGTAGCCATTAGTCGAAAATACGAGCACGCAAGCTGAGAATAGAGAGAATATAGAGATTGCGAGGTAGACCTAAGAATGACAATCCAAAATAAGAGATAGAATGAAAAAAATGAGAGGTATACGTACGAATGACAAGAAGTTCCTAAACTACAAGGATTAGTTAACTACAGTTAGTCTAGGGAGATAGGACGATCAAGCACGTGTGTTTGAATATATTTGTCGCGTTCAAGGGTGCTCAAATCCAATTCACCTTGAAGCCTTTCATGATCTTGCACAGCCATGTCCAATTGCCCCTGAAACAACAACACCTGTTGTTTGGCATCATGGACGGCTTGATCCACTTGATCCTACGTGGTAGTTAGTGTATTCTAAAGAGTTGCCACATAGTCTTCTAGAGCTTCGGTTGATTGTTGGACTTTCTTCATCTCTGCCTCGGACTTTGCCTCGTGTTGTTTGGCAATTTTGAGCTCATGATCCAACTGGATCACCTTCTGGATGATTAAAGTATTCTCTGAGCCCAAATCACCTGTTCTCTGATCCATTTCTTTTTTCTTATCCAGCATAGACTGGATCACGATCGCAAGGTTAGAAATTAAACCAAGTGCATCTCTAGAATCTACCGGTGTTGAAGTTGTGGCAAAGTAGCAGCAAGAACATGAAATGCAGGTGCAGTGCCTATTTGGCATTGAGGTTGTGCCAGTGGCTCTTCTTCCTTGAAGAGATCTTCGTCTTCATATCCTTCAAGCACCATGGCATTGAACTGCTTCGGTGATTTGACCGCATGGACGACCCTGATGGTATTTGGTGCTTGATCTACTTGATCTGAAAAGATGGATAAAAAACACTAATAGCATCATGGAAATGATCGAATCTTTTTCTAGGGGATTGGGGTTCAAAGGTTTTAGGGCTCTGAGGCATCACAAAAATCTCATTTGCCCCCAAAGGATCAGAATCATCAAACATATCCATGAACGTTTGTGTGTTTGGTGAAGTAGCTTGAGTGTCTGGAGGAGAGGTGGCTTTGCTAGCTGTGATCGGAATTGTTGATCCAACAGTCACAGACTGACCTTGTGAGAAAGCAGAGGCTAGGGAAGCCTCAGTGGATTGAGGAATGAGAAGTGCAGAGCGAGTAGCAGCAAGGGGTGCTAGCACAGTTGACGATGGTTGCCTAGTGTGGCGATGTGACGCAGAAGGCGAGTCAAGAAGTACAACCTCGTTGCGTACCCGTCGGCGACTAGATACTTGTTTGGAAGATTCGGTAGGTTCGACATCTTTGTAGATTGATAGGATTGAATCAGGGTCAGGTTCAAACCCATGGATCTTATTAACCAAGTAAAAAGCAAAAATGGTAGACAAAAGAGTGCCAACAGAAAATTGTTGCTTGGTGTTACTCTTGATGGCTCTCTTTAGTTCACCAAATACCGTTTCGAACCAGTTGTACGACTCCAAAGGGTTCTTGTCAACTTGTAGTTTGACTCAACAATGTGGTGCAAGATTTGCGAGAAAATGTGCTCCTTCCTGAGGCTGCCAACCATCGGGAAGTTGTTCAGAAGCTGCGCATCCGCATGGATGGTGGGATCTCGGATAGACTCCAGGAGGTAGCCATCATTGGTCCAGTATAGCTCAATGGTTGTGTCAATAAAAGGCTTAATGACATTTTTGGCATGTTTATGGTTGGGTCTAGGTGCCGGATGATATCCTTATGGCTTCAAGGGAAGCTTCAGTGACGCGCACCTTGTGGATAGCCCCCTAGTATTACTTAGACTTTTCCTCGGCCCAGGTGCTAAAGGCAAAAGTGATAAAATCCATATTAATTTTTCCCGAAAAGGTGCGCTCGTGGATTTCCATTGCGGTGAGCAAAGGCCCAGCAAGGTTCATCCATTGAGCCACCATACTTGTAGGAAGTATCATGATGCCCGTCTTGGTCGGAACATCATGATGAAGTGCAAGAGTGTATCAAAAGGCTAGAAAGTTTCGAAAAATTCTGGTCCTTGGAAAATTTGGAAAGAGCTCGCTAACACAAGTGAGAAATGAAATCGAACTCAAGCTTTTTATAGGTGAATTTGGAGGGTCCATTAGACAAAGTACTAGTTTGGCTACTCAGTTCTAGACAAAAATTTGCAAGAATGCTTAGTACTGTTAAAATAGTTTCCAAAAATCTCAACGAAGGTTTTTGAATACTTGAACTGATCCGGTGAAGATTCTGAAGATTGAACATTCGCCTAAAAACATCATTCGCCTAGGTACTGTAGATAATAAAAACTTCCAAGATCTAAACCTATGTCCAACCTAATTTTGGCATTATGAATCCATCTGGCAGGTTGACGAAGGTTAATAATGATTGTAAGGTGTTCAGCGAAGGTTTCCAAAATAACAAAGTGCTGAACATTCGCCTAACTTCAAAAAAGATAATAAATTTGCTAGCAAACTTTCGCCCACCTCAATATAGGTAAATCTGAGGTGGATGTGTGATCTGGCAATTCGGCGAAGGTTTCCAAAACTGTATGTACAAAAAATGACTCAAAAAGTGGTTTTCTAAGGCATTTTTCCATAAAAAAGTAATTCCTAAAAATACTTTCCTTCAACTTTTTCTGATTTGATGACTTTTATGACTTTTGCTCATCACAAGAGAGTCTGTAAGAGATATGCTTCAGGTTTTTTGTTTGCCTTGTGAAGGAAGCATGAGAAGGTTGTCTGGGTAATGAAATAGAGATACTAGTGGAGCTACTAAGCTTCTTCAGTGTCAGATGAGGGTGGGGCTCTTCCTGCACCATTTGTTGCAGTGGAGAATATGCTCCTCCCCTCTATACAGTGTGCACCAGCAGTATCTTACCCTATGTTGTTCATTGTGCTAAAAATATACTGCAAACTTCTTTGAGTTCAGATCAAGATTGAGGTGGTACTAGTGTTCCATACCAATATCCCTAGTGTATCACTTGATGCAATAAAGTTACACTATCTAGGTATCTCTTGGATTAGTTTGAAGTACTTTAGACAAATCATGTAACAAAATGGATAAAATGTGGGAGGAATTCCATTCCATAAGGTTCTTGGCACAAGAACAATGTACATGTAGTATGACTAGAGAGTGATCATGCCTACACATCTCTTGGATCATCTTTCTCTTCTTTGGTAGATTTGCACCAATCTAAAAAGTAAAATCAACATATTGCTGGAGTCTAACGCTTTTGCCTTTCCATCCAATATTTGATTGCTGAGATATTTCATACATTGTAAACCATCGACAAAAATTAAAGTTTTGCAATGAGGAATGCAATGTGCTAAGGGTGGGTGGGTCAGATGAACTGCAATTATGCTTTCGAGACATATTGTGAGTCTTAAAGCATAGTAAATTAAGTCCTTTTGCCTGAACGTTGAACATGAACTGCAATCTGAGAGAGGAAAAGATGTTAGGAAAGAGGGGCTTCAGCCAAGGGTGTGTATGATTCACAAAATGTGGTATGGTTGCCAAAGCACAGATCATTTTAGTCATGCCCTCCACTTGAAGCTCGAATACCTTGTTGCAGTTTCATATGCTCATGCATGAATTTCGCAACTCCTTTTGACATATTTTGCACAAATGAACTTCATGTGTTACCTGAAGTAGAATCCTTGATGACGCTCTTCCTCTCGTTTTAGCAATCCATGTTCCTTCATATAAATTGTTCTTTAGTATCATATCAATATCTTGTAGATTAAATTTTGTTGATCCCATCATAAATCCATATAAAGTCAATGAATCACTTCATTCAATCTACTTACCCACATTGGTGGTACAAGCTCATCATGGAGAAAGAAAGTATACTACCATGTAGTCATGTTCCTGTAATAACTCTTTTAGTTGGCCATACACTTTTCGCAGTTTATTTATTTGCATTCCAATACTCCCTTTTGGTCCTCAATTCTTGAGGTTATCATGAGAATAATTTGAAAAACAAAATTCATGAGTGTTAAAATAACATATGATATGTCATTGTGTGACACGTAAAAACTTCAATACGATATCATGTGTGTAAAAACCTAGCCTTAATTGAGCAAACTACTTTAACGGTCATTTACATTGCACTAATGTCCATGCTCAAGGCCTTACTTAATACATAGAAGCTGTTCTCAAAACTTTGGAACTAAAATAATTAGGAACTCCAATCAATGATAGCATGTATCACCAAGCCATGCTTAGAAGTCAAAATAAGGATGACAACCTTGGCCCTAACATGTAACTAATTTTATTATATAGGTGATGTGTCCTAAAAGACTCCCCTGAAATCAACATCTATTGATTATGAAGTCTTTTGAGAATCTTTGTATGAGATGCAAACATGTTACGGTCAAAGTTCACTTTCGAAATTTAAATATCAACACAACAATTCCAAACAAACAAATCCACAGAACAATGACGAGCTCACAAATTGCATTTATTTCGATCATTTAAATTCAACCCTTGATTGTGACTGTATAATGCTACAACAAAACCTCTTTAATAAATTGACTTCCAACAAAAAAAAATTTAAAAAAAATTCTTCACAACAAATTTGCTAATTTTGACTGTTTTCTATTTCGAAATAAGCCTCTTGAAAAAGGTTGCATCATAGTCTAGTGAAGCTTCTTATATGTACATGGCATCTAGTCTTTTGTATATTTTTCATTGCAAACAGTCACAAAAGCAATGGTATTTGTGGTGTTCAATTTGGACCACTCACATTGCAAAAAATGAATCTCCAAAAGAGCGTAACAAACTACGAAGAAGAGAGAAAAAGAGTAGGATTAGGTGTGTTATGCAACATGCCATTTTTTTTCAAACCATACATGGCTAAAAGCATGCTTTGGTGGTAAAAAAAAAAAAACCATTTTTCATTGTACCTTTCGATAGTACATTTTACTTTTTGAAGATTTTATTACTCATAATTGTTCTGAGTCCACATTAAAAATGACATAACTTTTTAGCGGTAAGTCCAATTTCAACGGAGTTTGGTGCGTTGGAAAGCGCTTGATGAGCACTTTCCAATGATATGTTACATGATATACTTCCGAGCTATGGTTAAAAAGTTATGGCAAGTCAAAAGTATGGAGATTTTATTAATCATAATTTTTTGAAAAAAAATGACAACTTTTTAGTAGTAATTCCAATTTCCGTGGAGTTTAGTGCGTTAGAAAGCGCTTGTGATATGTTACATGACCTACTTTCGAGGTGCGGTTAAAAAGTTATTAGTTGAAAATAGTGTATAATGATACAAAAGTGCATTTCTACCCAAAAAAGGTAATGTCCTTGAAAGTACATGTTGTACCACCAAACCATGCTTTTAGCCACATGCATTCTTCTTTATTGGGGCTACCTATCAAAGCAATGTGGGAAGCCATTTTTTTCGAATTGCAAAGTTTTCAAAAATTCCAAAAAATTAACCATGAAACTAACTATTCATCTGCCATTAGTTAGAAATCTTCAATTCTTTTTGTACTAGCTCTATCTCTATAGTTGATAAACTCAAATTTGAAATACTTTTTGCTAAGGAACTCCCGATTCGCATTGGCTTCAAAACTCATTCAAGATGGACAAGTGGTTACACTTCTTGGTCTCTTTTGGCACACCTAGCTCACATAATGGTTCCTAGGCAGATCTGAAGATAGAATTCTCAAATGAGACCCCAGCTTCATTACTTTTTCAGTCCATGCTGAGTGATTGTTACAAAACATAGTACTTTTTGTTGTTTCAACTTCTTTATGTCAGATCATTTAGGCTTATCCAAATGTTTTGAGTAGCATTGCTAAGAGTATAAGAGCTTTTTTTATGGAATACAAACAGAAGCTTTATTTCTTACAAAATATGTATATCCTTCCAAAGGTGGCTTGGGTGCGCCTGATCTTGGGCTCAATTGCATTTAAAGTCCTTGATGAACATTGGAAAGCTTTTTTTGCATACATACCCACTCAACAGCTCTCTCCTAAAGACATATTGGCTCCTAATCTCATACGTTTGTTAATTTTTGGAATTGGATTTAAGTTTAGAGGGCTGTTCATGCCTAGAAACCTTGATAAGCTTTTTGTTCAATTTTCAGCTGCCCTACCAGTGTACCCATTCATAACCCCTTTTGGAAACTAAAAACATCTTCCTCAGATATCACTCCCTTCCATATTATGAGCTCTATATTGTTTTTCTTGGTGAAGAGAAGCATCATCATGCCTCAACAACTTATTGACCAGCGGAACACCTCTGCTAGCTTCCAACAATTATCTGCTCTTAAAACTCCTTAATTCACAACTTTCTCCCTTATTATTACAGCAAGCACCTTATTGATTTAGATCCTTATTCTAACTGGAAAGCATACAGCAATTTCAACCCTTCCAAACATGTTATATGATAGAATTTCAAAGTGACTTTGAGAACTTTGGCTTGCAGATGAACTTCAACCTAGTCGTTCAACTTTAAGGGTCATTTTTAGTAATAGCTCTGAAGTGACATTTAGTAAAATTTTCTTTCAAACCAAGGCAAAGATGCCCTTGAAGATAATTAGAACTTTCAGATTCCAAGTGTGACCACAACCAGCAACACGGGGAGAGAGAGAGAGAGAGAGCAGCAAAATATGATTCCACTTGTATCGTCTATCTGGTTAAATTGTCAAATCTCATCACAACTAGCTGAAATAAATATCGATGCAGACTTTTCACGTTAAATATTGATTCCCCAAAATGGGAAGATGTGTACATCTGCAAGACCAAATCAACAGACCTGATTTTGATCTTGAATGCCACTTCATGACACTCTAGGATATGGAAAGCTGATATCCTGCTAGGACACGAATAATTTACAAAATAAAATCCTAGATTTTCAGTTGATGGCTGTTAATGTAAGCTGGAAACTAGGAGCCATCAAAATAGAGAGCATGGTACTATCATCAAGCTGACTCATTTTGTAAAAATAAGTATTATGCCGAGGCTGTTCCAATGATAATATGCCAATTGAATGATTTTCATATAGATGCAAAAATTTGGATTGATACAGGTTGCCTGCAGGATGATGTATACACATGAGAGCAAGGCAACACTAGAGAATGGTAAAGGCAATGTTTTCAGGTGCAGGTTCATGTTCACGCTGTGTAAGAAACGTGTAAGAGTCATTAGCAACCTTCCAAATACGACAAGACCAAGACCCATGAGTCAAATTGCTCGACAGTGCTACTGCAGTTAAGGTAGCCCTTGTTACACAGTCATAACGGATACAACAAACCACATCTGGCTCTGGTTCGCAGAAGTCTGGTACTGCTACACATCCCAGGGCTACATAACCTGTGGGTGATCGGGGCATCCAAATTGTCAAAGGATCCTTGGAACCACTCTCTGATTCACGGCACACCTGGTTGTAACATAAGAGTCAATCAAAGAGCAAACTTCAAAAGCTGACTGAGCTATAAACAATTGAGAATCTGTATGATCATTGTGAGATATCTTGAGTTACCAAAGTTGGAAGGATGAACAAGGTAGCCTAAGTTGTTTTCAACATAAAAATAAAGTCAGCTATACTTGATAGTCAGTCATTGAAATTCATGACTATATTCCTTCACTCAAGGCTCCAACTTACATGAAGTCATCAGGTTCGTGTTATCTTTTTGATTATAATGAACTATCTTTCTCAAATGAGCTCCCACAGATGTGACAAACCAGGAATGTTTGACAGGAGCAAAATGACAAACTGCTGAAAGTTCCTAACAAGTAAAGCTGATCAAAGGATAAAAATATAAGCTCAGCAAACAATCCTAAAGCAAATTAAGCAAACAATGTGGATGAGAAGCTCAAAAGGAAAACAAATATTCAGAAATCCATCAACATTCCAACAATAAATGAAGGAGGATTTAACCAAAGGGTATAATAGGATCCTTGTAATAGACTGATTTGCAACAAGCGACAGATGACATAGCACCAGGTCTCTGCTACATACATGGCCGTAATAGTGACTATGGCATCCAACAATTGGCACTTATTCGGCGCATCTCAAACATGTCATTTGAAATAAACCTCTCCAGATTGACTAGGGAGGCGTGATTCTTCCCAAGTCTAAATGCAGGCTACATGTCTCATGCTGAAAGTCTAGACCAGTGAAAAGCACCCCTAGGTATGGATACAATGTGTGTGTGTGTGTGTGTGTGTGTGTGTGTGTGTGTGTGAGAGAGAGAGAGAGAGAGAGAGAGAGAGAGAGAGAGAAAGCTTTATTAATGTCTTTTCCATGCCAAAAGGCATATAAGACTAATGAAGTACATGTCAAGTATGTGGTAACCATGGGAGCGTATGAAAACGTCTCCAAACTGTAATAAAGAAAACATCTAGTGCAAACTAAAATAGACACGTATGCGAGAGTGTGCGCATAATAATCATATGTATCTATGGTAAGATGTCAGGGCTGTGCTACTGCTGCTGCTGTGCTAATGCTGTAAAAAGATGTAATGCGAGCCATAGAATAGGAAAGCACTGGAGCCTGCCAGCGTCGTCTGTGAGCATGAGCACATGCATGTGTAATAGTAGTAGTACGCCTGTGCGTAGAATGTCTGGTAATCCTGGTAGGAACATGATGGTGGGAGGTACACTGTCTCTGATCTCTATAAGCATGAGAGCGGCCATCATCCTCGTCGTCGTCATAATCATAATCCGCATCCTCAGGCACTAAATCACGTGATCTTCGTCTAGTAAAGAAGGAAGTAATCAATGGCTGTGAGGTAAAATGCTGGGGTGTCTCGTATAAATCTCTCCGTAGTATGGACTGTTGAAATATAAACCTAGTTAAATAAATAAAACATAGCACATGGTTTTATTTTGGGGCCAAAGTTTTTAAGGCCCAAGTAAACTTAGGCAAAAAATTTTAGCACCAAACTCATGGAGGGCCTTCTTGCATGATGATGCCACATGCCCACTTGAGTTTGGTAGCCCCCACATGCACATGTACATGGGGGAGAACAAGTTAGTTTGCCACCTAGCATAGCATGCATGAATATTCTGACACTTGGCAATTGCATGCCAGTGATTGTACATACTCAAATTCTATTTAATAAAGTCTCCACGAGTTGGAGAGTGTGTTGAATGGAATCATCTTCCATTTTCATCATTTTTCATTGTCTCCTTGATCTGAATATTTGTAGGAGGTTGCAGTTGGATCTGATCTGATCTTTTACATGTTTCTCCCTCTCCTCTCATCAGATTTCAATGAGGACAGTTGCATACTAGATACACCCGATAAATGTGTCGCTCAATATACTCATGAGTGCCTGCTGGGAGGTCAGAGATGGATACCAAGCGAACCCAAGAGACGAGTAGCCTGTGAATACCAAGAGGAATGGAAACCCAGACTATGGAGCTGCATCGAAGAGGTAATCGCAAGAAATGTATATCTGTCAGGAGGCTCTTTGGATATACACGATGATTCCGAAGAGAGCATCAACTAATAATGGAGGAACTGCAAACTCTGTAGTGATGAACTGATGTGGAACTGATGGCTTAGCCCATATCATATGAGAAAGCCTAGTGATCTATAGCCGTGATATACTAGCCCAACCAGAGGAGGTGAGGCCTATACACCAAGTCTCAATTGAATAGAGTATTGTAGGAGTGATCATAATGCCAAAAAGGCGACACTAGGAGCATCATGAATATATCTCCTGAAGCAAAATCTCTCTAGTTGGACCAAGGAGGCGTGGCCTTTCCCCAGGCGGGCCAAGGTTGCATGTCACATATTGAACATAGGACCACTGAAAAGCACCCCTGGGTAAGTATAAGATGAAACCACCTCTAGAGGCTGATTCTCAAAGGTAAACTCCTCTCTCTGCATAAAGGATCTAGAAGCATTGAAGACCATAACTTTGGTCTTCGAAATGTTCACCTAATCCCCATCTAGCACAAAATGTATGCAGACTGTCCAAATGTCTCTGTAGTCCCTCACTAGTCGGTGATAATAGAGCTACATCATCAACATATAACAATATGGCAATCAAGATATCACCAAGGCTACAACCCAAACCATTGTTTCGAATCCCGATTGATAACCTCCTCACGCTCATCAATGTATAGTCCAAATAAAGTAGGTGAAAGGGAACAACCTTGACCCCAATAGTGCTCAACACTGGATTTGAGATGCTACCTCTGAAACAATCTCAAACTCTCTCATATAAAGCCATCACTGCCAAAACTGTATCTGCAGTGAAGCCTAAGTCTTGCAATCTCTGAATAAGCAAGGGTAATGGGACCAAGTCAAAGGATTTCCTGAAATCAACAAAGCAAAAATAAACTCTCTCACGTCTCTGCTTGGCCTGCTCAATGATGGAATGAAGTGTAAAGATGTGATCGGTAATAGAGTAGTGAGCTCTAAAATCTGTCTGATCCATTGCGTGTAGCCTCCTAGACTCTGCCTCTGTACTCACTGCAGATTGAAGGATGGTACCATAGAGTTTTGTGATGACATGCTTGATCGTGATGCAATAATTATCAGGTCTCAAGGAATCACCGCTCTTGTGGATATGATGAATGATATTGGTGCACCAAGAGGGAGGGAAACCAGTGATGACAGCGTGGTCATAGCCTAATCAAACAAGTCACAGACTTGCTGATGCTAGTTATATCTCAAGAGATTTTTGTGTGGAAATTGGAGTAACCATTCCAAAAAGGGGGGCATCTTGGCCCCTCAATACAGTGCCTCTATTCTGCATCCTTCTGTTTTGTCTGATCTTTAAGAATTTCACAAATTAATCCACTTGGTTCTGGAGATTTTCCTCACACAAAGTAGCCAATGTTTACGGCTGGGTTCTTCCCTGAGCATATGTCAGTGGTACAAGAGCTTAGTTTTATGCTCTGAGTCTCAGGGAGGAGCAATCCTTGAAAGTCACAGGTACTCAAGCTGCTTGGATTGGTACCAAGTCACACTGGTAATCAGTTCTATTATGGTATGTATGCAAGGGCCAAGATTTGAGTTCCGATGTTCCAGCTTCCTTAACATAGGATTACTCAACATATATCCATCTTGTCGAACATCATCGAGAAATTTTCTCAACGATGTCCTTGCACAATCACTCTTAAGCTTAATAGCTATGATATGCATTTTGTTAAGCGCCATTTACAAATGTTCACCCAAAACGGTTATTGCAGAATGGCATTTAGCTTGAAGACAAGGACGTGCATGCTATTGACTTTATTTAACAAGCATCATCCAACAGAGTTCTTAATGTTAAAAATGCTAGGCATTATAAAAATTTTAGCATTGGAGGAGCTTCAAAAATTGACCTCTTCATCTGAATCAACTTAATTTTTTCATGAGTGTGGTAAATCCTGTTCCAAAAGCAAATTTTTGCGGCGTACGTATCTGGTCAGAACAAAAATCTAAAATACTCACTAGGATTGCACTTATGAGATGCCATAAGCTAGGAGCATAAAACGACTTTTGACAAGACAAACTTGGACCATGGCTAGATAAACTTGGGACCATGGCAAGACATGCTCAGAATATAAAATTTACACACCAGATTAAAACCTTCAGGTGAAACAAGCCTTCCTTCATGATCATCAGAATAGACCTTTGCCATATCTGGTGGATTGTAAGAGGTCTGAACCACATCCCCGACCAATACGTACCTGTAAACATTGTCAACAAATATTTTAAGCAAAGAAAACAATGTAGCTAAAAATCACACTTCCCTTCTTGAAATGCCTTCTTTCAACAATAGATATCCCTCTGACATGTGCTGTCCAAAAATCAAATAGAAATAAACACAAAGCACTGCATAATACCCAGATGGGGAGACTGGTCGCCATATTGAAACCGGAAAATCTGCACTCCATGCAGCCCCCTATTTTCCACAAGAGTTACCTATTAGAAAAATCTTGTTTCCGTATTCACTGCTTGGAGTTCAGATCTTGAATAAGATGAAGGTACCCAATCAACTAAATAAGGAATGGAACCTTAATTCAAATTTGAAGAAACATTTGGGTACAATCTATCAGAAAGAATTAGCAGAACATTCTCCACTAACAAAACATTTAACAGCATAATCACCTGAAACTTCCTCACAACTTGAATTTCAAGGATAAAATACAGATTATAAGGGTTTAAGTGCAATCCCCTTCTAAGGTGAACCAGAGAGGACAACCTCTAGCTTTAATGTTGGACTTATCTATGACAGCAAAGTTGTATTGCCTAGAAATGTTCTTGGAGTGAGGTGTCTTTTCAGGAACCAAAGGACATGTAAAACCAGTCACTAATTTCAAGGCCTGTCAAAACCTTGAGCTTCGGTGTTACATTTCTGTATTGCAGACCATTCAGATCACATAAAGACAAACTATAGTAACAAAAACCTGTATTTTATATGAGAAGCTTACCTTGTTCCACCATATGAGCTCAAAGGTGCAGATGAATCTGCCTCTAATTGAAGGACTTTTCTCTGTCAAGGAAAAAGGTTTAAGTGCATGACTGCTAAGGCCGGATTTCTGAGAGGTTAACATGCTTGGCACGGTTTCCATTTTCAGCCCTTTCTCAAAGGAGGGCTGATTTCGGGATCCCTCAACAGCAAGCCCCACCCTTGACATGGTAGGATCAGCAAAAAGCTTGCTTGTTGCCCTGGTTCTGGAACCAGCATAAGGTGTCATCACCAATTTGTGTTGTTCCTGCATTTATCACCATAGAACTGAGAAAACAAATATGCCCCCTCAGAATGTTATCGCTTTTGCAAAACCATTATCAATCTTAAACTATCAAAGTACCTGAGCTGCAACTTGAGTACGATTGGGTCCATAAGCATCATACGCTTGTTGCACAGCAGAACGTACTTCATAAGCCTGCTTAGAACCAGGATGACATTTAACAACACGGATGTTTTCTCTAGAATCAAACAATTTGGAATCCTGTACAGAATTACGAAGATTGATAACCAATCGAGATGGAGGTGAATGAAGGGGGTCCTTTTTTCCACGGATAAGCTCCATAGATAATATATCATTCCATGTAACATCCCATAGAATCGTGCAAGCGTCTTTGAGTAAATCTGGTTTCTTTTGGACAATAAGACCTGTGGGATGCTGCACACAATGTAACATTGAAATAGTCAAAGATTTATTCTTGCCAAAACAAGCTACATTGAAACTTGACCATACATGTAGACAAAAAGCTGTTGACCCAAGTTGAACCACATTTTATCCACCTGTAGGAGAATAACTCGTCTATGGGTAACAATGAGAGTCCTTCCTTTTGGGAGATGAAAATGGTCCTCATAAGCATCCGACCATGCGAACTTTCCACGTACTTTAAAGAAATCCATATGACCAAAGAAAGCACCCCTGTGTGCTAGCTGTAAAAGCACCTGCACAAGAATTATGCTACATGTTTTATGTGGTGATATTAAATTGAAATTCAAGGAACATATAATAAAAGATGCAGTAGACTAGTCAATATATCATGCACGCTATGGTCATCAATAAATGATATGACACTGGAGTTCTTGTTATTGAGAAATAACAATTTTGCATGAAGATAAGAGTGCACGTACTCATAGTTATGGGTCAAATATTAGTCGTAAGAAAGCATATATGCGCCATGGGAACTCATTAGGTCTTGGGACATCATTTACTGTGTAGCATTGATGAAGACATGCTAGATGATTAGGAAACCACAAAGTATAGTGTTTCTATTTTTTTAAAAATTCCACCTTTTTCATACTTTTCTGTGCACTTTTAATCTTTTACAAAATTGTCATCGCATCTACAAAAGCTGGTAGATTGAAGGTCTATTTGAAAGCACATTTCCAACATTTTCTTTTCATGTATTGGAGTTACTTTTCAGATCTAATTACACCACTCTACTTCCTAGAGCAGGGCGCTGCAATTTGTTCGAATAGATAAAGTTCTCACTTCAACTCGTTTGAATAATGGAAGTCAATTTTCAGACTTTGCTCACATTATTATCTATCCTACAATAGATTGTTGCACATTACTTTCAAAGCTCGCAAACTGGATATTCAAGATTGAGATATTTTCATTTCCATTTTTCAACTCATCATCATGACATATTTTCAACAGCTGGCTCTCATTATGGGGATAATAGATAGGACGGCTGACAGGCTTGATACATTGTGCCGTACACAAAACGAGGAATCAAATGTTAGACCACTATTTTCATCAGCTTACGGATGAGAATTAGACAGTTTTCACCTGACAGTCATCTCATCAATCATAGAAACTCTTTTGCTCTTTTTGTCCACACCTACTCCATACTTATATTTGTTTCACCATTTCTATGTCCCCCATCATTACTTGCTATCACAATGTTTATTCCAAGAATGATTCAACAGTTCCTACATGATACTTCTATTTATAAGTGCCCCTTACTCATTTAGACTAATGTAGATCCTTCTACTATTGTATGGAGGGGGTTATACTTCCATGTTGCTATGGCTGAGCCATTTTTGCTACTCCTATGTCACAAGTTTGGTCTTCACCATTGGCTTGTGTTCTATTAGATTATTATCAGCAAGTTTTGAGACATGACTTGCTTCTATGACTTGGAACTCTTGGTCTATGCTTGACTCAGAGTCACTTACTGCATACCATGTCGTCTATTGTTACATATATATCTATCCGACTAGCATGATATTGCTCTGTATGAAGTGAAGTTCTTAACTTCTCATGACATGTTAATTAAATATTGTTCAGATTGATGCCTTTATTTAGCATTCTTGGTCCAATCTGTGCAGCCAAGTGATCTATAGACAATAGGTATACATTCCATATTCTAAAAGCCTGGCTTCTTCTTTGAGGTATATAGTTCTGTGGCTTCTTTATCATATGCACTGAAGATATTATCTTTACTGTTGCTAATTCAACATCTGATTTGGCATCATACATTAGTCCACTTGTTATGAACTCGTCCTCCCCTAATACTGTTACTGGTCGCCCTAAATAGCATACTTTTAAATAATGGGCTAATTACCATTAAGGGCATGTCTTTATGGGACAAAAGTACCCTAATTTGCCCTAATGTCTAGACGGTTCCACTAAAGGCCTCTAGATAGTACATATAGGGATATCATTTAGTCATTAAGTATTTCTTTCTCAAAATATTACACTTCATTCACTTTTGGCACCCAACTTCATTCACTTTTTGGCAGCTTCTTCAACACCTATCGCTTGCTGGAATTTTTTTCACTCTTGGGCAGCGTAATTCCTTTCTTGGTGCTCTATTTGGTGGATATTTTGGCAGCTTCTTCACTGCCTATCACTTGCTGGAGTTTTTGTCACATTTGGGCAGCGTACTTCATTACTTGGTGTTACCTTTCGTGGTGATTTTTTCTGACATCCTCTTGCTTTGTGGCCTTTTCCCATTGGTGTTTGAGTGTTTATTAGAGCCTATGTTGAGGTGACAACTAGTACCCTCTCCCTCGGAGCTTGTGCTTCTTTCGTGTTCCATTTTCAAAAGTTTCATTATTTAAATTGTTTTGTTTTGTTTGTTTGTTCATGTTACCTTTGCATACCTTTTCCATTTCTATCTTTTGTTATGATCCTTTGTTATTATTTTGTCACGATTTGTCGCACCCATGTTCTATTTTTTTTATTGGACATTTTAGTTTAAGATTCATCGTCTTGTTTTGTCAAAATTCATTTGTTAAAAAGAAAAAAGGGTATATTTCTTTAGTTTGTTTTAATTTTTTTTATTATCTTCATCAAGCAGAGATGTGAAGTTCGATGAGTCCACATTCCCTGGACTAAAAGACAAAAGAGGCCATGAGATCTTCACACTGCTGCCTATTGAACTACATCAAATCAGAATGCAAAGCCGCAGACTCCAGAGCAGCAGGAAGCCGAGGATCAACCCCACGAACAAGAAATGTTCGAGCAGCGACGAAACGAACCTAGAAGGTCAACGAGACAAAGAAGACCTCCAGACCGTTACTCTGACAATCTTCAGTGGAGCGAAGATACACAGTTCGAATACTGCAACTTCACTGAAGAGCCAGCAACATATCAAGAAGCTATCCAGAGTCCAGAGGGAGAATTCGGGAAGCAGGCAATGTCAGAGGAGATCGAGTCGATGAGGCGAAACGAGGCATGGACATTGGAGCCACTGCCAGAAATTTGCGTCTCTTTGTTCGTCTTTTCTTTCTCTTTTCTTAAAAAAAGGGAGAAAAAACCATATGTTTTACATACTTCCTTTCACATGTATCTTATTATGGAATTTTATTTCCTTAGGCAACAATTGGCATTTCTTCCCGTTTCAATGTATTTTGGGTACTATGGGGACACTGAATTGTCAAGTTGATTAAATGCACTCACCTCTTACTTAGAGATCTATCAACATTCTGATGCCAATATGATTGTGCTGGCTACATCCAAACCAGGGCCCTGAATGTGATGGAGTGCAGTCTGTTAAAGTGTCGTTAAATGTATGAGGGACAACTTTACGAACTATAGACCATACACTGGTCCTACAGCGACGAGCCTGCACGCTGCAAATGCATGGAGCCAGGGGAACATATATGAATGGGGATAGACCTAGGACGGTTCCAAGAACGAAGGACAATGCTTCTAAGTGGTAGCTAGAAAGAGCCTAGGGTAGGTGGTCAGCCTGAGGGAGCCCTCATACACATGTTTGTACGAATTGAAATATTCTAAAGGCTCTACCTCTACACAAAAGTATGCTTGCAGAATAAGGGTACGCCAAATTTTGGCATACCCCACATACTTGCACAGGTATGCAGCTGTATGGGGCATCCAAAGCATGGTTACAGCAAGTGGTTGAAAGGGTCATGAAGATTGCAATATTCCTAAAACTGAAAAAGGCCACTTCATAGATCATACATCATACATCGTACAACAAGTGTTTTATTTGATTTCTTTGGTCTCGGTGCAACATAGGCAGAAGATGATGTTACATTTATGACACATACCTGTCCCTGAGCCTTATACTCGTCATAAGGACGAAGTACATTGTCACCACAGATGACCCGAGGCAAGCGACGCCGCATAAGTTGTTCTTCAGAGGTGAGAACTGCAGAAAGTTTTATTCTTGTAGCATTTGCACCTTCCGTTGTCTTTGATAGTAAATCAAGAATACCACTCATGGGCTGTACTGCAGCCCCTATAACTCCTTTTCCCACACCTTGTATGAAACCTTCAACTCCAGATGATCGGGCACCTTCAAGAGGTTTTGTCAAAATTCCTGTTACACCCCTAAAGAGGCTTTTTGCTAGAGCTTCACCACCCTCACGAATGCCATCACCAAGGTGATCCACATTAGCCTTGCTCTCCTGGAAGATTCAGACAAAGAGTTTAGCATGGGAAACTGCTGCCTGAATAGAATAAACAGCAAACTTACTTGCCCTACATGCAAGTGCATTGTTCTCAATAACATATACAACACTTGCAGCTAGTATACTAGAGTGGAAGAACGGTTGTGCAATTAAACCTTGAAGGTGAAACATAATAAAGAATATGCTTAAAATCATATCGAAGTTGCAACTGAACCAGAGCTTACAATAACCAACTGAAGGAAGATCTTACAATATCTCTACACAGAAATATGCAGATTCACCTGTCTTTGGCGGCTCCGTATAAATTTTTTATCCATAGAAAGAGCAGCAATTCCTTTGCTCATGTGCCCTAGTGCACTGCTTGCATTCCCCAACAAGTCAACACCAGATAGAAGGCGTAGAGGCTGGCTTAGGATGTCATTGCGGATGCTTGCTATAGCTGCAGCTACTAGTGCACTTTGACGCATACAAATCTCCTCATGTAAATGAGGAGTTATTCGAATCTGGATCACCCATAACAAAAAGCTCACCAAATATTACTTCTCCTTGTATAATTGTTGTAGGGATTAGCATCAACAAAATAATCCAAGCATTTTTTAAACAAGAGGGATTAGGGAAGACAGATAATTGCATACAAAGTTATGGTGCCAATTTGATACACAATCATGACTTGAATTTTGAGCTCAAGGATGAATTTTGGATCAACCTGTGAAACACATGCTTCTTGAAAGAAGTGGATAACAATATGATGCCATGAAAACTATGGTACCAATTCACAAACCTGCATATCATCAGTGTTTCCTAATGAAGTCAACAGTGTGGACCAAAACCCAAGAATCCCTCTTGGCCGCTGAGTAGGTGACATGGCCAATGTAACCTTGAAGCGAAAGTCTGTAGTGCTTAAAAGCCTGACCAAAAGGGAAAAACTAGTTGAGAGAGAGTAACATGCAAGCATCGTAAAGCACATTAAACCCTAGTGAATTTTACACACATACCCAATATGGATGATAGGGTCAAGAGCAACAGCAGTTGTCTGACTACTCGTCAGTCGGCTCAAGTTCAAATTTTGAAACATGTCATGTAGACGCCAAATTATAGGCTCGTGAATATTTATCAAGAAACACATATTTGACGTGTTTGGACCCTGGAGAATGCATTCGAAGTGGATGAGAAACCAGCACGTTAGAACAGAATCAGGTAACTTAGCATGATCTTTTGTAGAGTTGCTTCAAATAATAGCTGGATAATTAGTAGCAAAATAAGAAAACAATAAATCTTGATAAAATGCAAGGATTACCTGTATACCAATATAGGGGTACCTATATTGATCAAGCATGCCTTGATTTTTCATAGTTAGGGTACATTTAAGCACAAACTCAGCCTCGTTAGCAGGGTCCCGTGATGTGAACAATACTGGCATTGGTGTTAATGGTAACTGATTGTCAACTTGAAGACCATCAACACGTACCTTGAACCTAAAGAGCATTCATAATAAGGACATTGTTAGAGCTTCTGTTCATACAAAACTTATTTGCAAGAGTACATAACACAACCAAGCAAAATCACATAGCCTTGACCAACCAGTCCTAAAGCAACTTTGGGGATCAAATACAAGACTCACCTTGTTGTATGGGAGCCAAGACCTGTCGCATAAGAGAGGACAAAATTCTGTAGTGAAATGTATAGTAACTCTTCCGGAGTGTGATCAACCACAGACACACCAAACTCTGCCAACTCAATAACAGTAAGAAACTGGTTTTCTGAATCATCTGCAATACATCCCTCCAGCAAACGTGGAGAATCTTTTTCAGGAGTGTGTGCAGGAAACATTGAAGGAAGTCTGAAAGGTAAAATTGCTAGAATATCATCACTGGGCATCCAATCAGCTACTCTGACAACTTGCATTCCTTTCTCTCGGGACACTGTGACATGTAAGGCTGCTACTGGACCTCCCTTAGTTGGCATTGGTTGATGGTCTGCAATTTCATCAATGTTATATGCGCGTGAAGTTAAAGGATCAGCTCCATCTACAAGTATTTCAAGTAGTCGTTCTCTTTGCAAATCCTCCCAAGCAAAAGGTAGAGTAGATCCAGTTTGAAGCAGCTGCCAAGATTCATAGCTAGAATCCACTTGACGAAACCGGAAGGGCAAAATAACCGATCTATTTTCAATCCTGCCAGTGACAAATACAATCAGATCTCCAAAATCCAATGTTACAACAGAGTTGCTGCAAATTTCTTGGATGCGTGTATCTACTGAAATCACATTAGCTCCAGTGCTTACCTGTAAGGTCCATGGGCAGAGACTTGACGGAAGATCACCAATATACGTGATCCTTTCACACCGTTACGGACTTCAACACGGGTCGTGAATCTGCTATTTCCAAACTCATCCCATAAAGTGACATGCATCACTCCTTCATTTTCGACGCTAAAAGGTTGACTCCATTTGTGACCCTCAAGAGATATCTGTAGCCAGTAGAAATCATTACAGATGAGCATTTGCTACATATTTTGAACTCCATTAACAGCTCGATACTGCTAGCAAAAAATCTATCTGCATAAAAGTACACATCACTACATGACTTCATAGAAAAGTTCGCATAACTATCAAAAGACATGAATTTACAATATAGCAACTTGCAAGACATCACGAATCCTCACTATACTGCTACGTACTGAAGACTGAGATCATCTAGGCACACAAATAAGTCCACTCTTGAATCATCAATCATTCAACAAAAAAACGTTATGCAACTTAGCTCTTCTTCTGGCAGTGTATAGCATGTAGATGGGCTTCTCCTCCTAAATATGTTAAACAGGGAAGGGCAGAGCCAAAATTTTCCAATACAGAAGCAGAAAATAAAGAGCTAATAAACTCGACAAATATTTGGACCTTACAATCGATATTCACTTTTTTGCATTTCTTTTACAATTTTAAGTCTAGGCATACTTTGAGAATCTCAGGTTCCTGAGTGGTGCACCATAAAATTGTCTTTGGAGGATCATTGGGGTAAAGAAATTCGTCATGCCTACAGTCAGCCTGTCGCAAATGTAACCTTCTCCCAAGCCTATTGATAAAAATGGTATGCGGCTGGATATGAACCACCTGAGAGTTCAAGGACAAGGACCAATGTAAGTAGATGATGTAAGAAACAGGGAACAGCAAGCAGGAAAAGAGAAAGACGTAAGAGTAATAACGAATACCATCGGGATATCTGTGATAGTTTCTGTTGAACAACCTCTGATCAATCTTTTCTACTCTGTAGCTGCTTGGTTCATCCAATACTCAGTGGAAAATTGAAATGAATAAATTCATAGGAAAGAAAGCACAAACCTTTGTTCTTTCAGACGTCATGTCCAATTGTGCAGATAGTCTGTAATATCCACCTTGTGCATCAATTGCCTTGATATCCACCTGATCTTTCTGTAATATTCCAAGCATTGCAATACTTCAAGCACTAGAATTGTTTTGAGAGGATGTGACACATTGTTATGATATGTAATGCCTACTACAAACTACTCCTGATCATTATATTTAAAAATGATCGCTTTCTCTCATTTGCATATACAAGATATCTTATCACTCACAAATTTTTTGTACCATTTGAAATCAAATGAATGAAGGAATTTTTTTATGTATAGAGTCACTATAGACCATATAGAAACAAGAATATTTTTTGTCAGGATATAGACGAAGCAACTTACACTATCTTCGAAGTCCCTGAAGCACAAGCCATGGCTGAAAACATTGCTATTAGATATAGCAACAGAAAGACCAAGGCGCAGCATTAAGCTACCCTCATCAGAACGTGGCTGGGATGAGGATCCCAAGCATTCCAATTCTGATTGAAGTGAAAGCATGATGGGGGCAGCATAAGAGTCCTCAATAATATCAAGTGTTTTTATGACCTTGTGCAGAGACAATTTCCCCCTTTCTCCTGCATGTGATGGAGGATAAGAAGTCTGTTTTGTAGCCTTTGCTGCCCTTTGCAACCAAGAAGAATCAGCCACTGTATTGGCAGCCGGTTCAATTTCAACAAGACGGAAAGCTAGTGGAAGGTTTGCATCATTGCAAAGCCAGTACGGAACAAAAAGTCGAACTGTTTTTGCGGCAACATTCGTACTTCCATAGTCATATTCCAAGCTCACTCGCAATCTCCTACTCAAGCCCACAAAAAAGTTAAGCGATGTAAAGTTTTCAGTGTCAAAAGAATAAATGTAACTCTCTTCCTAAAGTGCAAGTTATTCATCATGAGAATTTATGTGGTCAACGTAAAAGCCGTTCCTAAGGATTTTCCTTAGGAACGGGTACGGTACTGATCCTTAGTAGGGGCTAAATAGCAGTTTTAGGGCTATAATAGAGCGAAAAAATAAAACCCTAAAAAATGGTTCCTTAGTTCCCTAAGGAATGGTAAGGAACCGTTCCTAAAAACCATTCTGCTCCATTCCTGGGAACTATGACCCTAACATATCAGTAATTGAGAAGAAATGCCTTTTGTTCCAATAAACAAGCTGTCCTTCATGAAGCAAAAAGGCCAAGGATGTTAGGCCACATATAAAGCATAGTCACTATCAACTAGAGCTCACAACTTTCATGGTATCACCGTCAAAAAAAAGAAAAAAGGGAAATATAGGAGATATCATATATGGATGACAACAATCAAGGCATCACCATTACAAGCATTTACTTTTAAACCTCTAACAAGAAAACAAGTTTGACAACATTTGTATATCGATTTTCCTACTAGTCAAAGGTTGTACAAAATTCTACTCTATTGAGATTAGGTTAGGTATCATTTGCCTGCTGACAACTTTCAGCCACCATTTGCTAGTGCTTTGGGGCCAAAACCATAGTATTTGTGCTCGTTTGCTTCATCAGAAGCCAGTAATTTGCTCCAAGACTTTTCAGATCAGGTGAAAAACTTTGTTTGTGCACTGATAAGCTTCCTTTCACTAAATTTCTACTTTCACTTTGTCTGAAATGCATTACAGAAAAATTCAGAATACAAATTTGGGCTTGCTATTGAAAATTGGTGGTTTCTTTCAAATTGAGGACGTTTCTAAACAAAAATACTTGATTTTGAAATTTGAGCATTTTTCACTACAAGTGTTAAGGGATGCAACCTCTTCATTGACTGTCCACTATCTACATCATCCATAGTCAACTGAGGCAGATTCAATTTACTTGTCTCCTTGTTATACCTTTAGTAACTTTGCTAGTTATTGAAATACATGTTTTTGTGCATTGGAGGCTGATCTTGGTTTACTTTCACATATTAAATTTTAGTTGATGTGGCATTAATGGATTCACTAGAACTTAAGGCCCTCTTACATATTTGTGATTGACGTTAAGTACATTCTAGTAAATAACCCATAGCAAAGGCATTACAATACTTTCTAGCACAATGGCATGACGCTTGAGGCTCGTCTTGCATTATGCCATCTACTGTGGTAGAAGGCACTTGGAGTTATTTGTTTTCAAATATCGTGGGCTCAAATTCGCTGAAAATGACTCATATCATTATCCTTATATTTGGAGATCTTCAATTTCCAAATATGACTTTTAGAGGTTGCGCACAGCCTACTCCTATGGGTGATCATACTTCTCTATAAGTTATGGTTCAACAGGTTGTAATGGTTGTTACCACTTGTCCTTGTGCCTCTATGGACAAACCTGGTTACAAATCTGATTATTTAATGGTTTTGGTCACTTTCAGCTCCAACAGAATCTATACCAGTTGTTAGTCGGGGCCCCTCCTCTAGCCATGAGCCACCAGTCGCTCCCGCGAGCATTCTTGAGAGGATGTGGCAGGCAGGTGCTACTGCATTTGTTTCCACTAGCCGACCATCCACATCTACGACACCTCCTATCAAATCCACCACACCTCCCACCACATCGGGGCATCATGAGAGACCTTCCACTTCTGCTACACCTGATAGACCTTCCACATCTGCTGCAGTTGACAGACCTAGCACATCAGGGCCACCTCCAGCCGTGCCCTCATCTACTGGTAATGTCCCACTTTCGTCAGACACAGAGCCTGTTGCCGATGACCGAGCACCACCCCGGGCACCTCGTCCACCTCGAGGCAGATCCACCTCACGCTCCACCCTACCTCAGAGCACCATTCGTCAGTCCTTTCGACGGGGCAATGATGAGGTAGCTAAGAGGGCATTGGCAGACATGTTCTATGGCCTGAACCTACCATTTGCTATAGCGGATACCCACCTATTCAAAGATGTCGTTGCTGCTGTAGCTGCATGCACCCCTGCCATTAGGCCCCTGACCATTGAGGCCCTTCGCACCACACGGTAGCATACGACCGCGTTGATACACAGTTGCAGCAGCTTAGGTCAGGCTGGGAGGTTTTTGGTTGCTCTATCATGGCAGATGGATGGACTAACATGCGGAGTAGGTCAGTCGTCAACATCTTGATTTCCAGTTGCATGGGCACCATGTTCTGGAAGGCAGTTGACTCCTCTCATGGGGGTGCCATCCAGGACGCTTGCTACATATTTGAGCAGATTGATGGAGCCATACAACATGTTGGCCTCGCTCATGTGGTGCAGGTTGTCACAGACAATGCATCCAACTGCTTTGAGATGGGGAGGATTTTGATAGCTACTTACCCCCACATTGTCTGGACGCCTTGTGTAGCCCACTCCATTGACTTGATGTTCAAGGAGATTTTGTGTCTAGATTGGATCACTGCTATCACATCTAGAGCCATGACTGTTGTGAACTTTGTCAGACGGAAGCGTCGAGCCTTGGCCATGTTTCGCATGCACAGCAGATTGGACCTGCGGAAGCCTGCTTCCACCAGATTCGAATACCATGTATTGGTGCTTGAGCGCTTGCTCAAGTGTCGAGAGCCACTAGGCAGGATGGCCACATCTATGGATTTTATTGCTTGGAACCAGAGCCAGCACCAGATGGGGTGGCCTTCGTTGCTACAGTTTTTGCCACGAACTTCTGGCGTGATGTGGAGCAGCTCGTCACTGCCTTGAGACCCATGTATGCGGTTCTTTGGCTGGTGGATCGAGAGGGCAGTACCATGGGGCTGCTGTACGAGTTCATGGACCGCATCGGCAAGGCTTTGCAGTGGCCACTTCTTCCACAGGCCAGGTATGTATGTCACTTCAATTCAACATTATATTCAGGTATTTTCATTCCATTGTATGACCGCATGGTTGTTGGTGATCTTTCATGGTTTATTGCTTGCACGTTTTTTGCTTGTAGGATGGCGCAGCTCAAATCCATATGGCTACGGCGATGGAATAAGTTCCATCAACCCATTCACGCAGTGGCTCACCTACTATAGCCGTTGTGGCAGTCACCTAGCCAGCTGCAGGACGAGGAGCTATCAGGTGATTGGGACTCATATGTGTCGCAGGTCTACACGGGACATGGGCAGTATACGAGTTGGAGGTTCAGTACAGCAGGTACAAGAGCCAGTTGGGAGCGTTCTCGAGGGAGTTGGTGAAGGAGAGACATAGCCAACTTCGTGCAGTCACATGGTGGGGTATTTTTGGGGACCTCACCCCGGTTTTGATGAGGCTTGCACTACGTGTCCTCTCACAAGTATTTACCATACTTTTTTTCTTGATGTTCATCGTTGTCTTGTCTTCAGTTGTAGGTGATGTTTTCGAAAAATGTACTTACTCGCTTGTATTGTGCATATTGTTTCTAGGATTGCTCTGCATCGGCATGTGAGAGAAAGTGGAGCACCTGGGCGCTTGTTCACACGAAAGAGCGCAACAGGCTATCAGTTGAGCAGTGCGAGAGGTTGGTGTTTTGCAACACCAACGGCAGATTACTTCATCGCATCGGGGGGGGGGGGGGGGGGGGGGGGTGGGACCGAGCCAATTGCACCGGAGGAGGATATCATGGCCCAGATTTACGAGGATATCCAGGGCGAGGCGGTCCGGCACAGACGAGTTACTAGACAAGCCCCCAGGGCCCCTGACAGCACAGTTGCAGCTGACCATGATGCTCTCGATGACACACCCCTGACAGAGTCTACTATGCCTACTCAGGTAATGAAAATCTTTGGTTCAAGTTGTAATTAAAAATCAAGTTTTTTTTTTGAGGGGGCATCGTTCTAGAACGGAACGAGCTCTGGAACGTGTTCCGGAACGGGCAACTAAGGATCCTATTAGAAGGCCTGATAGCAGTTAGTCATATTAAGCATAATTCCCTCCCATAAAGACCCCAAGCATCCTGAAAAATGAATTTACATAGGGCCACAAGAACCCTACATATCATGTCGTGCTTAGGATTGTTTTAAAAACTTCAATGATGAAATCCATTGCCAACTGTTGCCATGGTGCCTTAGGTGTGGTCTTGGATGGGAACTACTACTTTTCTGAAGGACTGCTATCATCATGTGAATTACTACTTGTATAATTAAGACTTGGAATTCAAGTAGTTCCAAGTTAATTGTATTTCAATTTCTTAAACCCAGGTTGTCTCTTATGCATAGATAGATCTCAGATGGATGCAGATTACTGTCACTTGAGTTGAAAATATTTAAAAGAGAAGTTTTGATTATAACAGAGTGAATTCTTTGTGAAAGGCACTTATTATTGACTTTTCAGGATTTAGATATTTTCATCTGTCATCTCTCTGACTAATTTTTAAAGGAAATTTGAAAATTTCTTTGAAAGGAGGGGTGAAGTGATGGGTAAAAGTCTATCAGAGAACCTATCGGTTGCACAGTTTTCGAACGAAAGCCAAATGATCTATGTTTGTAACTTTGTCAAATGATGTCACATGCAATTTAGTCTTGAGTCTCGAGTCTTGAGTCTAGTGCCTTGACCCAATTAAAAACATAGTTGCCCAGAAACGCGTTTCTGAAGAAAAATGTTTCGGGATCCAGAATCGCTGGAAAAAAATCAGAAACAGGTCTTTAAAAATTCATAGGGATTGACAGAATCCAACAAGGATTGCTGCACCTAAACTGGACCACACTGTAATCGAAACACTCGGCAACCTACATAAATGCAATGCCCTTGATTAAAGCTTTAATTTGATACCCATATTGTCCACAAAAATCAAAAAAA
The DNA here is from genome assembly GCA_029204225.1 of Diphasiastrum complanatum. Classification (NCBI taxonomy): domain Eukaryota; kingdom Viridiplantae; phylum Streptophyta; class Lycopodiopsida; order Lycopodiales; family Lycopodiaceae; genus Diphasiastrum; species Diphasiastrum complanatum. Next base: position 15,762,665 of record CM055110.1, read on the forward strand.
AAAAATTTAAAAAAAAATGTTTCTGAGAAACGCATTCCCAAACCTGAAACTCGTTTCTAGAAACGCCGTGCATCTATGATTGAAAAGTCCTGACACTTGCAACCAATTATTGTTCAACACTTGCCATTGTAGTGATAGGTTTTTTCTTTCTAGGAGGGTGCATCAATCTTTTGATTATACAGGCCAAATTTAAACCACCTAGAAATCTTAATGCAATATTTGAGACATAAAGTTATGAGAAGAATGATCGTCAAAAAGAAATAACACAACTCTATGCCAAATCTAATCCCATGCCTTTAGTAGAATGAGTGGCAGATTCAACCATGTCTACTTGTATTTCCTCCTTTTTGCTACTTCCAAATAGGGCCATGTACAAAAATATGATCTTTCAACAACGCATGATTTTGAGGAGAAATGTAGTGTAAGTTAAAAAAAAAATCTTGACAATATAATAGAAATAACTATAAGAAATTATTTGAACAAAAATTTTCAAGCTTGCAAAAGTATTGCACTTTAGTTGTAAAATTAGTGATTGACTGTTGGTAAAAATAAACACGTTACCTTCTTTCTTGGATCCTTTCTCACACTTGGAGCATCTAGTGCTGTCTGAAATCTCAAAATCTCTTTGCTATGTCTTCTTTCTTCATTCAAGGACTTATTCCTTCCAGTCTTGTCACTAACCTCACCCTTATTCTTCTTCACATTCCGAAGCCACTTTCTCTCTATTCATTTTGCTATATATAAAGTGCCTTCAAAGGTAGTTGGCTTGCAAATGGATCCCTCATCCTAATTAGAATATCTCAAACTGCCATAAATCTTTTGTTGCAGTTCATCTGCGTCCTTATAACCAACGGTTTGACTTTGCAAAAGCCCATCCCAAAATTCACCAACATACTCACTCAGGCTCTAACCTTCTTATTGCTAATACATCCCGATGTACCAAAATATGAGTTTAAGATGCTACCATTTGGGTTAACAAATATGCTAGCCACCTTTTGGTATAATGAATGATATATTTGGGCCATACCTTGGCAAGTTTGGGGGGTCATTAAGGGTGAGATTCAAGAGTGATGATACTCATACTCTACGTCATACTCAATCTAGCAGTCATCTCAGAAGGTACCTGTCTGCTCCTCTTACATAACTATATGTGCCAATCCCCTCTCAATTGTCCACATAGAAAAATGATGTACAGATCTGTGTCAAGAACGAGAATATGTTGGCTTGAGAGAGGACACTATCTATACTGGAATGGCTCTCGAATATATAGCGCAATGCATCTCTGGTTGAAATAGTGAGAAAAGGTGCATTGAACAGCTGGAACTCTCATACCCTCTCAATAGTCCATATATGCAGAAAGAAGATGTAGTACATATCTGTGTCAAGAACATAAGTACATGTTGGACTGAGAGAAAACACTTTCTATACTAGAACGGCCCTTGAATCTAGAGTGCAACGCATCTCTAGTCAACATATTGAAAAAAGTAGCATGAGCGGCTGGTACTGAGAAAGACAATAGTATCTCCATCAAATCTTGGAGCAAATAGTACATCAAAAGCCCGTTCTCCTCACTCTCAACCTTTAGCAAATTTCAAAGTCTATATAGTTGCTCATCTCTAAGCATTCCTTAGGACATTCTAATCTCAATCTCTAGCAGGGTATGAAATACCTATTTGTGAGAATGGAATATATCCAAACTCAAAAGTTTGATTTGAGAAGTTAGTGATGTCATAAGGTAAAGCTTAGTAAAGATATACATGCAACAAAAAAGTCAAAAGATCAATATCAAAACAATGTTATAGGATTCAAAAAACAATATTCTTAGCCAACCAGCACTGCTTATGTCTCATCATTACCCAAGCATAAGTTGCTACCTGGGTTTCGAAAGAATCTGGATTCTCTTGGGTAGACCCACTGTTGACTAAGACACAAATGACAATCAACAAGAATTTTTTTTAAATAAAATTAAAAAACAGGGACCATAATATGTAAACAAAAATAACCAAGACATAGATGACAAAGAAAATACTAGAAAATGTCCACTTATACTTGGACCATGTGATATTTGTAAGCCCAGGACTTTTAGTGACTCAATTTGTACAGCACAGGGAGAGAGAGAGAGAGAGAGAGAGAGAGAGAGAGAGAGAGAGAGAGAGAGAGAGAGAGAGAGAGAGAGAGAGAGAGAGGAATTTCTTAGCAGAATAAAGATACCTGCCAGATTGTTGATGTTGCATCCAAAAATGAAGTGGTAGCTCTTCCAAGGCAGGGTCAGATATAACCACTGCTTCCTACAATATGCATGAAATTTTTCAAAGTGCCAACTAAACATTCCATGAAAAAATCATTTCAGATAATCACAAATAATCTAGCATTTTATTGACCATTGCTTTTACCTTTGGCAGTTTCCAGCTGCCTTGAGCCAGCCATGTTAAATAGATGGGTTTTCTTATATCCACAGTGCATACATAAATTGCACCTCCTGCAGAAACAACGCCATGCTGTTGTTTAACTGGATTTGCACCACTGCCTTTTTCCCAGACAATGTACTCCGCATTGCAAGGCAGAAGGTTTTCCAACTTCAGCGGGGCATTCACAGATAGTTTCCAGTCATAGACTGCCTCATTCAGCTCAGTATAAAGAATGCTTGCATCTGCTTCCATGTTCAGCCAAGTGTGTCCCTTTCTACCAGGTGTATTAGCGGCTACACACAGGAGTAGTTCATCTGTTTTTTCGAGTTGATTTAGCATAAAAGCAGAAACAGGAACACCACCCTTGGTCAACTGTGGAGGCTTCCTCACTGCAGACTGGCCAGCATCAGGGTTACGAATGCTAGCTGCTGATTTTAGATCACGTACGGCACGACCCCACAAATATTCATCTTCAGAAGTGTCTACACAAGGCCTAACTTGGACACAAAAGTCTGTCTCTGCTCCAGTGCTAGCTAATGGTAAAGACATGGAATTAGCAGGTTGAAGTGCACCCAAATTCTTCCTTGTACGAGCATGCTTATCCTCGGGTACACGTTGCCGTGTGCGTATCCAACGGCGACGTCTTGTAAAATCAAATGTGGATTTCTTAGAGGCTTTTGGAGACTGCGGTGGCCATCGCAAAGATTGGAAGTCTGGCCCATAGAACCACCCTTCGTTGTCAACGTTTCCAAAATGGTCAACTTTCCAATCAGACGTCCAGATCCATCCAGGCGCTAGTGGCACGTCCAAAAACTCCTATCGTATTGCCAATAAATGAAGAAATGTTAGGTTAGTAAAGAATCGTGCATGTGGGTACCCAAGCTATTTATGCTCACACAAGTCTACTGCACCAATCTATGGATCACAATTAGACTCGTTTGAGCATCCATGAAACCAAGTCGGTTTTGTTGATGGGGATGCGCGCAAAAATATGCTGTCTTGCTCAAAGTGTAGCGTTGATTTGTAAAAGTTGCGATTAGGCTCACCCCCGCCCCAGGCATGCCTTACATACTCAACTGACGAAAGGTTTAAATACTGCATTAAAATTTTATTTTTTAGAGGAAGTGGTTGACATACCTGTGAAGATCTGGAATAATCACGGGTGCTCCAACGCCCAGGATCAGTTGGCATGAGATGGCCAGGCCACTTGCTGCCCCAGCCAGCAAGAGGTTGGTATCGTTGGTTCTCGAAGCACTCTTCAAGAAACACCGCCGTCTTAGAAGCGCCACTACTTGCAGATTCATCACGATAATTAAGAAGAGAGACAGGGCAGACACAAATTTCCAAGGCTACATCGCTATTGTTACGTATGGTTGCTAGACTCCTGAAAGATACATGCTTCCGACCCTGGATGATGGTAGCTTCTATTGCAATTTTTTGTCCATTCACAACTTTGGGTATAACTCCCTGAGACAAAGTGGAACGCAAAGTTTCCCAGGGGCCATGAGGAGTAAGGCCAAACCAAAGTGCCAAGTCTTTAAATTGAGATTCATCGTTCCCTGTTTCATTTGTTGCGTGCCAGTTTGTTCCCATGGTGAAATAATATAAGCGAATTGCCAACTCTCCACAGCTAGAAGTTTGATGTTCAGCCCCAATGCCCTGATAGCCCATCAACCAGGAAAAATGCCTTTTCTTTGAATGGTGTAAAAAACTGCCAAAAATTAAATCTGATGCAAAATTTACTTGAAGCTGTAGGTCAGTGAGACAATAATTGCGATAGCATTTACAATACCTGCTTGTTGGGACTATTCAAGGACACAACTTTTGTCTGTGCTGTGGGCCAGGACGATGAGGACCCCTGATTGATAGATTGAAACAGAAGTTTCCACAGAGCAGAGGAATTTGAGATTCGTTGTCCATGTTCATTTTTGATAGGAAGAGAAAGCGTGCCAACTGCTTCTCCTGTTATAACACTCAACGAAGAGGTAAACAAAAGTGAAATGGAAGGAATCACAAGCTAATAGGAAAAATTTTGGTTGCTAAGAAGGAATAGTACTTTGCTCAAGAACTAAGAAACTAAGGCAAATCATATGGCATACATACCTTTTCCGCCCTTAGCTGAGAGATTTGTCACCACTATTTCAAGAGTGGACAGCCCCTGAAGTTAAGAGATGATACATAAGGCCGATCAAAGGCACAAAGTAAACTTAACTCTTGTACATTTTATCATGCCTGCCGTTTTTTAGCAATGAGAATACAAAGTAAACCAAGCTTTTCAATTTTGAGAATAAAGTTTTGAAAGTTTCCGAGAACCATCCGAGTATTAAAAGCTATTTCACACACTAATGTCTGTGCCAAAATCAGAAGTGCGTTCCTTCTTATTCCAAAAAAAAATCATCATGACACATACTCATAATGAATGGGTGATTGATCGCTCTTCATTAGTGACGAGATTCAAGGTTTACCGGATGTCAGGACTTCCAACAAAGGATTCAAAGAACTAGGCTTGTGCAGCGAAGTGTCTTTTGTTTTCGGCACTCTGAATGTCTATTAGCATGCACTGACCTTAATGGTTCAAATCGAGAACGATTGTAATATAAGGTACCCAATCTAAATATTGCAATTCGAAAAACATATCCTTGACTGATCATAGTTGCAAGTATCTACTTGGCTCTTGAAATAGCATAATCTCAATTGCCAACAGCTGTATTTCTATATATTGTTATAATAAGACTTCAGACAGTCCTCGCATCAATTATATGGACATAGGATGTTTTCAAGGCATCCCATGTGAGAGCAATATTTGCTAGTTATGTACATTAGGCGAGGAGCCAGTTTAAGGAGGAAATTCAGGTGTCCAGTTTATTATGAGATCAGAGGGTGCTACCATTGCCTTTCTTGTAATTCCCCAGTTACACTACACTCTTATTTCTTATGAGGATTCATGATGTGTTGCCCTGATCACACGGGAGATGTTTCTCATATGTTGTTACAAATGTTAGCAAGATAACTACAGAGACCTAGGCAGCCCCATAGCCCCATATTACGTCCTTTTTCTTGAGGACATGCTCCAGTAACTATGGAGAGTGAGACACTATCCGAGAATGAGACAGATATCCCATCCCAAGACCAACATCGTAATTGGAGGCAACGTATAATATTTCTTACCAGCTGCCATTCACCAGGTTCGCCTTCACCATAGTCGACGCTGCCGGCAGATTTAGTTTTTGATCCAGTGGGATGGTCGTCCTGTTGAGGAGGCCACATGGGAGCCTATTGATGTGTTTTATCATACACCATTATTGGCATATCAAGCTCAAGCCCTCATGGCTTTAGTTTTTCCCTCTACTACAAATATCATTGTAGATGTTCCCTCTACTTCATGATTCGGCTAGTTATGACTATTCTTTATTGTAGTATTTGCTTAGTACTTGCTTTACACAGTTATGATACTTTTGGGGTATCTGTTCTGACGACTTATGTCCTCTCCATCAGTATTTCCATTAGTTCGTGATTTTTCAGTATTTAGCATGCTTACATTATTATTTTAAATAGTCATTATGCTTGCTAGCCGGTGGAGGGCTTTGCTTTTCTGCAGGGGAAAGTTATGGACTTGGCTCATTACATTTGTCGTGTCCATTCTTTTATTGTTATTATGCATAAGCAGGTCTAAGGGCCCGTTTTATTCATATGGGCCTTGGGCCCTATTTGGTTATATTTTTAGGACTTGGTCACATTGATTTGGAGTGGGGGTCCTCCTATTGGGAGGGCGCACCATTTTCCCTCCAAATCCTTTTCCCTCCCTTTTTTTGAATCCTCCATTTGATTCAGGGAGAGGGTATAAGTAGGGCATCATTGTATTCCTTTATTTAGTTTATGATGATTGCTCCTCTTTAACCTCCTTAAGTATTCTCTTCCTGTTTTCTAGCTTAAGTCCTGCTGTCTAGCTTAAGTCTTGCTTTCTAGCATAGCTAGTGAATCTTAGCTTGTAACTTGGTATCAGAGCACTTTCCTGCAGATTGGTGGAGGTTGTCCAGCGCCCTACCACCCATCACTTTCATCGATTTTTCTCCGTCATTTTTGCAGATTGGTGGTGGCTGTCCGGCGCCCTACTGCCCATTACTTCGACAATTTCTTCATCATTTTTTGCAGTTTTGGTAGAGGCTGTCCAGCGCCCTGCTAACCCATCACTTTCGTCGATTTTTTCGACAGATTTTCATTGTTTTTGCAGAT